>QMIH01000502.1:191874-218223 GCA_003987875.1 Clarias batrachus
CCTGAGTTAACAAGACGATTACTGAAATGATCTCAGCAGCTCCTTTAATGACAGCAATGAAATGCAGTGGAAAGTTTTTTTTGGGATTAAGTTAATTTTCATGGCAAAGAAGGACTATGCAATTCATCTGATCACTCTTCATAACATTCTGGAGTATATGCAAATCGCTGTTATAAAAACTTAAGCAGCAACTTTTCCAATTTCCAATATTTATGTAATTCTCAAAACTTTTGGCCACGACTGAACTATAACAAATATAAGCAGGGGGAAGGCACCAATTTTTGGTGACACCAGCAATCACAGATCATGGTGCAAAATGAAATGGAACTGTTGAGAATTTCCAAACTGACACTGAATATTGTATATTGGGACTGTGTCTGTTCCTCAAGCTAAACAAAACCGTAGGCTCAATTTAAAAACACGTAACACAAAATTAGACTACACTGGATGCACAGCCAGCTTGACAGTGAATGTACTTATTAGTGGCGTATCTCTGGATTTTAGCTCTGTAAGATACCCAAATTCCCCCTTTGGGAAAAACAAAGCACATACATCTGTTTATTGCTCTGCATATTCATCACTCTTTTGTAGAATGTGCTTGGTTATGTCAGATAAACCATATAAAATATAATGCAATAAGCAGTCTTAATAAATGTTAAATGTTTTTATTTAAAAAAAAAAAATGATTTTTTATATTTAAAAATGTTAAAACTTGTGTCTTGTTTCTTTTCAGTCTCTCATTTCTCTTTTGCAGGACAATATAGAGTGCCTTGGGAGAGTCTGCTTTATTTTCAACCTAGATCTCACAAAGGCATGCTGGCAAGCAGCCTTCGCCCCAGAGCCATGACCCAAATCAGCTTTCAGTACCACTGTGAGACTTTGGAAGTGCCAGGTTCTCCCCTATAGCGCTTTCAAGTGAAATATTTCTTTAGCCCCATCACAAATTTGTCAGGGCATACCAGATGATGTAATTATTTACTCGACAGCGTGGGATGACCCTCGAGACCACATGAGGGAGCTACTGAACATACTAAATATACTGAACTCACGGTGAACCCCAATAAATATCACTCAGGGCTGGTGGACTGAGGACACAGGGTGAGCAATTGATGCCCTAAAACAGACTCTCCCAGTTCTCCCACTCTAAAAACCCAACTTGCGTCTGCCTCGTCATGACCCACATCCACATGCCTGTGAGCTGGAAAGGTGAGATGCTGTCCCAGGAATGTAGGAGGGAAGAACCCAGTCACGTATATGAGCAGGAAACTCACCCCACTGAAACCAAAGTTCACCTGGCTTTGCCTTATACTCATTTCCAAACTTGTGGAAAGTACAGCAGCACATGTCTACCAAGTGAGGCAGTGTAACACAGTGTGGCTGGAACCTGGTTTCTCTTCACCCTCAGGCAGAAAGCAGGACAATAATAAAAGGGTGCTGTCAGACTTTGCGTACACAGAAAGTGGCAAAGATGACCTCGTCTCCCCTGGTGTAGGACACGTCTTCATGTCAGGACATGTTGTTGTAAAGATACCACTGTGCACCAATCTTGCCTACTAAGTAAAAGCTCTCACTATAACAAAACAAACACAAAGACACACTGAAGAACTAGAACATCAACTAAATGCAGGCAAACTCAATACAGCAGTGACACATTAGGGAGAAGCGCAAAAATAAAACGGGGCAGAGGCAACACAGGAAGCAAAACACAAGCATGTAACAGTATAATCCAAACTAGGGTTGGGCGATTCTGTCTATTAATTCGAATTTACGTTTTAAGACAATTTAATCTTGCCTTAAATCGATGTATTGCGATTTTTTTATTAAAATATTAGATAAATTGTAATTGCACCAAAGGCAGAATAATTACAGTAAGAGGCGAGATTGTCTGACCACATTAACCGCTCACTTGTGAGAATTTTAAATCGATTTTACAGTTTCACTTTAAAATCGCGGCACCGCGAGCTTCTGTAGTTCTGCCACGCCCCCTCTGTGACTCACACGTGGGAAATACGAGATACAACATGGCAGCGCGCGCTGATGAAACCAAAGAGCTCGTGTCCAACAGAGGCGCGGTTTCTTCAGTCGTATGGAAATTATTCGGGTTCGCAATTGTACACATTGGACAAGCCGAAGCCCGTGTAAAATCTGTCTGAAGTTTGTGGCGACTAAAAGAAGCTAATTTACTCGAGCGCCTCAAACAGAGCCACCATGTTGAATCGCGTCGTGTTTGCCGCTGCGGCTAAAACCGGCTAAAAGCCAGGTGAAACCAGCGAGCACATTTCCCCACTGTATCCATATGATAAGAGCCTCGATGGAAAGATATCACTGATGTTGTGTCGTGTTATATCGCTAAAGACATTATGCCCATAAACACAGTTTTAAAAAATGCTGTCAGGCTCCTGTTTGATTTTATTCAGCATGAAAACTACGCAGTGGTAAATCAAAGTGATTTAATATATATACTTTTAATCCAAATAAGGAGGTAATGTTTGGTTATATCGTTTTGCTTAAGTAAATAATAATTTTTAAAAAAAATATACTGTCTGTTTTTTTATTATATTTTTATTTATTTTAAGCAAAACAATCGTTTTAAAATCAAAAATCTAATCTGGTCTAAAGAAAATCGAGATTCAATTTATAGGGCATATCGCCCAGCTCTAATCCAAACACTTGTGAAAATCTGAACTGCTACTGAGGGAGATGTGCTGATACATTTCAGCACACTTTCTTTTAGTATGTGACCAATAAAAGAACATTTGGTTAAAAGAAAGCCTTTTCCTTTGCAAAAAATTACTACTGAAATGTTTGATGTGACTGTTCAAGGCTATGATCTACAAGAGGTGTCGTTTAGTCCTATGTAGGTATAGATTTTTAAATAAATTATTACTCCCCTTTCACCACATCAGGCACATTTGCTCCACATACCTACTCATTTTGAGCTACTCTCTAACCTTCAAACTCCAACCAGAACTACCTGAAATTTTAAAGCCCATAAGGCTTTTTGGCATCTATGTGAGACTAAGTGGTCTCTCTGCGGTCTCATTGTCAGAGTACTCAGGGTTTCCCACTCATACAAATGTTTTAAAACATGTCTAATACTCTGAGGACTTCAGGAGTAGCTACTAAAGCACTATAAAGAGTTTTACTTCTAAATTAAAATAACAAAGCCCAAACAGTCCTGGAACATGTTTCATAAAATGAACACTGAAAGTAGGAGAATGAGGGTTTCTGGCCTAATCAGAATGACGTATTTTTACCTGTGGGCTATTGAGCACGCCAAAGGCCATGGAAGGTGTGGAAGGGAGCGAGTCAGAGGGCGAGCTCATAGATGTGATTACCGGGTAGCCCATAGCCGAGGGGAGGGGACGTGAGGTGCTGATGATGGACGAGTGACCCAGCATGGAGCTCATTGCTGGGGCCCGCGAGAGGGAGGAACCGAGTGCCCCGGGTGAGTCTGTGAGAGGAGAAAAACTGTTAATAATATTCATGGTATGATAAAGTATCACAGACAAGTTCTTAAGGCAAAACGTTTAATGCATTTTCCCATTAAATAACATAAATGCAGATAATCCCATTACAGCCAACCAAAAATCTTACTAATATTACAAATTTCCAACACTATAATCTTTTTGCATATAACAATTAAAATGACATTTTTCATAAACAATCAAAACATTTAAAAAGAATCTTAATTTAAATAAAGTAAGATTTAAATTAAGGATATGAAATAAAATGGCTTGGCACCGGCTTTTTAAAAAACGAAACTGAAAGTGACTCCCCTTTCTTCTTGCTACCGTCCTTGCTAACACTCTTGGGACACATGGTGCTATGTCTTCACCAAATCTTGCACAAAATGCACAAGAAACCCACAATACCTCAACTCACTTTGCTTGGCTTTTCACTGATGCAAACAAGTTTTGAACGACTCCCAGATGTACATGCAACTTAACCACAATTTCAGTTTGTAGGGATGAACAAGCCCCAGTTTGGGCCATCAGTCTATTACATCCCAGGGCCCATTTGAATAGACTGCATGACGCCATCTCCTAAGCTTGTCAGTCCTCTGAGACAATAGAGCCTCTCTGACATGAGGAAGCGGGAAACTTAACCAACCCTGGGAAAGGGGGCCCTGCCACACCTGAAGCTATAAAAGTCCACTTAACTCCAGCGGTGTAAATTGGCGGAATCTGGTAAACAAAGGAGACAGTTTTACGCCTCTGAGTGGGGGAAAAACCCTCCCTAACTCAGAGCACTGGCACTCTCATTGACCCCAGGACACAGGATGTCTCGTGTTCCTCCACATGCCTTTCAATGAACAAAGAGGCATACGGCAGAGACACTATTTAAACAATCTTTAAAGTGAGCCAGTAGGGGCAAATATATATCTATATACATTTACTCAGCATGTTTAATGTCTATATGTACATCTGCATATTCTGCATACCTTAGAATGTGTAACCAGCATTTATAAACCCTTTTTAACTAGATAAAGGCATGAATATGTGTGAGATATGGGATGTGTGGTATCAACCGAAAGCTTATCATATTCAAAGAATGCTTATGTACACAAAATGTTAGTAACATGAACAGAGCGTGTGAAAATTAATTTATAAAAGGTATTAAAATTTCCAACCAGATGAGTCCCACGTGACAGCCGAAAAACTAGGCCTAATGTATGATGCACAAAAAGGGGAAACCACGTGAGACAGGGTTAAACCCGCAAACACATTCGATTGGACCAATTACCTGTGGGACGAACTGACAACAAAGGGTTAAAACCCCAGCGTCCGAGCACACCGGCACGTCATCCAGCAGCTGAATGTCATCCAATGACTGAACATCGACTACAGGTCTCGTCGCTTGTCCTCCGTCAACCTTCGCCCTGTGTCTGACCAGCAAGCAAGCTGCTCGTCTGCCCGCTACGTTTTCACGAAACTTCGCGCCAGAACTCCAAAGTCCACAACGAAGAATTCGCAGGAAGAAGTGCCAGAGATCTAGCGCATCAGAGCATCTAGAGCATCAGCGAAGGGCTTCCCCGAGAGATGTCATCACAGCGCCAGAGCACCAGCCAATCAGCCGTAACACCGAACGCGAATCACAGAGGAAGACCGCGGTGCAACGCAAGAAAACAAATCTTCATACTTTACTGAAATTGGTGCTCACTTCATAACAAAACCTTATTACATATTTGTCCAACTGTTGTCCCTGCTTGTTGAGAAATACCAGATTTTGAATTATCATTAATGGCCATATGATAAGCAGAATAGGTGAAGTTACACTAAACGCTGGATGGACAGACAATAAAGTGTATGCTATAAAGTTTAACCCAGTTTAATCATTTCAACCCGAATCCTTAAATATTCGATTCCCCTCTGACCCAGAGCTGAAACCCTACAAGTTCCTAAAATTCTTAAGGCAGGTCATTATGCCAAGGTTCCACTGTATAAGCATACATTTTGTACTAGGTAACTTGGTTTATATAATACATAAGTCATTTATAACTGTTTTTGTTTGTGTGTGCAAGTTATTAGAAAACAAAAATATTCACTGCCACTAATTGTCATATAATATATAAATATATATGCTGCTGGAAACACTAATAAATCTTGAACACTACTGAATGAAGTGGCCTCTCAACATTAGCATGACACTCATAGAAGAATATATATTAGGTTTTATTACAGCTTGTATTTCACAAAGCACAAACTGCTCCATTATGAGAATGTGGTGTTTTACATACATATAAATAATAATGAGAGTTAACACCTGTCAGTGCTTTAACTCATTATAGTAAACTCTCTTTGCAAGAATGAAGTCAAACAGTCTTTCAATTGATCAAGGAACAAACTGTCTGAGATGTTTTACTAAGAAGAACTAAAAAGCATTTAAAATGTCCATAAATGACTCCTCCCCCACTCTCTCTCCTTTCTCCGTCTCTCTCTGACTGGCTCTGACACTAGGCGCGTTCTCACAGTGACTTTTACTACACGTCAAGTTTTGATGCTGCAACAAGGCCAGAAAGCCTGAGCAACCCAGCTTTTCACTCTCATACCTCACTGAAGTGCTTGGGTTTGTTTATTTAACAAATATTTATTGTTTAATATTTAAACAAATACACTGTCGCTAGTACTAGTACACGCCTGCATCAGTTTTGACAAAGATCAACAGCAACTTTGTAAAAAACAAGTGAAACTGTTTACTGATAAAATAAAAAGGCTGACTAAACACTTAAGAACCAATACAACAAAATAATTTATCATTTAATTTACCATTAGTGCATCTCACACATTTGTTTCGCACATTCCGATGTTCCTGAGGGTGTTTGTGATCCTGTGGAAATGTATATCTGTAATCCACGTAAGATTACATCTGTATTCTTGGAACTTTTTGAAAGAACATGTCATGAAAGCATAAAATTGAACAGATCTACAATCCAAACTGTGTACTCTACTGACTCACTTGAGAGACAGATATAAAACTGGCCAATACAGAGTTTAGAAGATTCTTAAACAAATCAAGCTAACTGGCAAACAGCAAAAGGAATGGAAAGGAGGGCCATTCAAGTCATTCAAGTCGGGTTAAAGAACCCTCTCACAGTATCTAGCCAAGTCAGTAACACTCCTGAGGACAATCTACAGTCAAGAGCTGTTTGAAGTAAAATACAGATGCTTCACTACAAAGTGCTCACCACTGGTAACACTCAAGAGCAGAAAGGCCAGATTACACTTTGCCAGAACCATTGGACTGATG
The DNA here is from genome assembly GCA_003987875.1 of Clarias batrachus. Taxonomy (NCBI): domain Eukaryota; kingdom Metazoa; phylum Chordata; class Actinopteri; order Siluriformes; family Clariidae; genus Clarias; species Clarias batrachus. The sequence continues at coordinate 198,625 of QMIH01000502.1, forward strand.
AAGCCATAATGAACTTGTACCAGAATGAGGAGGAAGAGAAACCTATTAGATCATCTCTCCGATTAGGGTTTTTGGAGCCAATCACTGATTCTCTAATCACAGAAAACGGAATCAGCCGACACCGACTGGGTGCCTCTGCCTAATCAGCCTTTGTGGATAAGTTTTCATACTCAGATTATTCACACTGCGCTATTCTTAATAAGGTTTTGGCATGCATATCAATATATATTGGTTTATGTGACAAGTGGTCAGTAAAAATTAAGTGATTATCAACAGATTTCGATTGGAAGCCAGTTGATGAGGGCACCCCTACAAAGTTTGAAAAATACAGCCAATATCTAGAGCATACCACAATCTGTCAAACATGGTAGAGGCAGTGTTATGGCATGCAAATTAGAGATGGGAAAAATCAATTCAGGTAAGTATCATGATTCTTTTTTATGCCGATACATGTATCACCATATTGACGCGGCAATCGACTTTAAATTATTTATTTCATTTATGGAAATACATGTATATAGCTCGAATTTTAATTGTCTCATGGGATTTAAAATGGAGGAGGATTTCCTCAAAACAAAAAGTGCACAGACGGCTGGACTGCAAGTTTAAAAAAGACATTTATGTTGGAAGCAAAATGGGTAATTACCTGGTCAGGCAGCAGGGGGGGCAGTCCAGCAAGTGCACAAACACACACACACACACACACACACACACACACAAACAGAGTTCTGTTCCAGATTAAGGTGATGTCTGATCAATCGTAACAATAAAGCCGCTTTAGTCTGGCAGGGTATGTTTATTCACACACCAGCTGTCGTGAAACAGATGAGCGGACACAACAGATAGGAGGGGGGAATGGGGGGGGAATGGGGGGGGGGTTCAATCATGCTTTGGCTCTGTTTGTAATACAATATTTTTTTTACAGCATATACTGTACCAGAGTATAGACTACAGCAACACAACATGGATCAGAAAGCATATAAGATGCTGTAAGTCATCTACAGTTCCTGCTAGGAAATGTTCAAACTAAACACACACACACACACGCGCACACACACCCGCGCACGCACACCCGCGCACGCACACCCGCGCACGCACACCCGCGCACGCACACCCGCGCACGCACACCCGCGCACGCACACGCACACACACGCACACGCACACGCACACAAATATACACATGCACACTCGGACCAACCAGCACTGAAACCAGTCAGTATGTTTGTGTTTGTCCTAAACTAACCTTTCTCTTCTTTTTGCAGAACAGGAAGCAGATACAAGACACTTCCTATAAACACATCTAATTCTCAGTGGCACAATTTGCTAAAGTCAGCCATAAGCAATGAGCGCTAGTAGCGTCTAATTGAGCACATGCTAACTACACTGATCATGCTAATGGTTGTGGCACCTGCCAGTCACAAGCTGCACTTATTGTTACCTTAAATCTACAGACTGCAATGATAGAGAAATCAGAACGCTCTGAGCATAACACCTCTGAAATATTTACAGCAGGAAAAAAACTCCTGAACATCTCTCTCCGCTGCATGGCATGCTTCACTGCCACATTCATTAGCCACAAAACTTCCGGTGATGGAGGAAGCATGTGATGTATCTGCTCAGGAACGTGGTGCACTACTGTACGAGAGCAGACTAACCGCTCGAGTGAAACTGAAGTGAAACTAAAAAGAGGTTTCCGTTCCGGACTGCTGCTGTTTCAAAGCCATCGGACAACATGAAGCATCATGAATGAAGCCCAACAATGCTTCAACTATGATTTCACAACCAACAGTAATTATAATGCTGTGTAATGGTTTTTAATAAAGGAAATTTTTTTGATTATGTCATCTTTGACTGTCTTTACATTTAATTTTTACTTTTTACAGAGTAAAACTACAGAGTCCTGACACAGGGAGCCAGTTCAGGTTCAGGAACCTCTCAATTCAAAAAGTGTCAAATCAACATGGCTGCTCACAATATCAACAGTATAATAATATATATAATATAATAATATGGCAGTGCTGACCTCTAAATGAGTTACCTATACTATATACCAGGCATCACTAAATGGCATACTGTGATGCAGACAGAGGGACAGTTGTATGCAGACCCTGATGCTTTTATGACAAATGGGAATAATTAATATACCTGTATACTCTAGTGTTTTTTTCCCTCAAGGTGGGAGTGGCTATACGCATCACTCAAAAGAGCGAATCAGAACAATAGTTTACCGTCTATAGACCAAGTGTGCGGAAGAAACTAACCCAAAGCCCTTCTGTGGAAGACGAAAAATCACTGACCTCCAGCCTCTTTCTAACGGTCAGTGAGTCTCCAACACTTTTTTCTTGTCATGCAATAAAGCATGAGTGAGGACAGTGACAGTGTGTTATCCAAAGAGGGAAATACATATCAGTATTTAGTGACTTTGCACTGAAATATTTGCATCGACTTTAATCATGTACCACTTTTTATATTCAGAACACTCAAAGGTTAACAAACGTGATTAATATAGAAATGGGAAAAAGAAACAGAAAGAAAGATTCACAATCATATATGCAGCAAAATTCAAATTTAATTTCAATATTAATATTTTAATATTTCCTTTCTTTCTTATTTCTTCATTTGTATCAGTAATGATCATTTTAGTACCTTCTCCACTTATTATTATTAAGAGTAGTAGTAGTACTTTTGCTTTTTGCTTTCCTGTGTCACTTTGTTAATTAACTAAGTTAAATGAGGTTATATTTGTTTTGTAATCTACTCATTTCTAAACACATTCTCTTTTTTCCATGGCTCCTGCATGACTGAAACTGAAAGTCAGGTCTGACAGAGAGCCCTGTCACATTTACAGTCCAACAGCATGCAAATGAAGGTTCACTAAAGATTGTTGTTTGTGTAATATATTTACTGTAAATTAACAGTAAATATTATTGAAATGTTATGGAAATTTTAATTGTTTATGTTTTATAGACTTAAAATGTATATAAATTGCATATATTTATATACATTTGCATATACAAAGATCTCAGAACCGACACTAAGAGTACACCGCAGCTGGCTTGCTCTGCCCTCATGAACCTGGGAGCGCTGTTGCTGGAGCCATGTGCTCCTGTTAGGGTCTCCCAAGGCAAATTGGTAACAGTCGAGGGGCCAGAATAAGTACGGTTTAAAAACTCCATAAAAAAAAAAATGAGGGAGCAAAGTGACCCTGCCTGGATCAAGCCCGAAAGGGCAACGTGGAAACCTGTCCTCTCCCATTGCATAGACAGTTGCAAGGTACCAGTGGGCAGAAGGACAGCAGCCGCAGTGGTAGCACAGGCAAAGCAGTGGGTGTGGGAGGATCTCGGAGAATCCATGAAGATGGACTTCCAAGTGGCACCAAGGTGCTTCTGGAAAACCGTCCGGCACCTCAGGAAGGGGAAACGGGGAACAACCCAAGCTGTGTACAGCAAGGATGGGACACTGCTGACTGAGAAGGTAACTGGAAAGAGCACTTTGAGAAACTCCTGAACCCTACTAATCCACTCTCTGTTGCAGAGACAGAGCTGGAGGAAGACCAGGGGGTTGGCATTGATCTCCCTGGGAGAGGTCACTGAGGTAGTCAAACAACTCCATGGTGGCAAAGCCCCGGGAATGACGAGGAAAGGCTGAAGACTCTGGGTGTTGAGGGGCTGTCTTGGTTGACACGCCTCTTCAACATTGCGTGGACATCTGGGACAGCGCCTAAGGAGTGGCAGACTGAGGTGGTGGCTCCCCTTTTCAAAAATGGTGGCCAGAGGGTGTGAACACAGTACCCCATTCTCCTCTCTTATTTGAGTTTCACACACACACAAACACACATTTTCGAAAACACAGTTTTATCAGGAAAATGAACATGAAACGCTAATTCGACACTCGAATGAGCGCAGACTAATGAAAACAAAAATAAAACAAATGAACCTGCACTTTACCTTTGAAAAGAATCGCGACAGAGCATTGTTTCCGATAAGTGTGTGTGAAGACGAGAGGAGACGGAACGGAGCACGGTGTGACGCGCGTGCACACACACAAAGTACAGTGCCAACTGACACAGAGAAAGAGAGAAAATGGATCTTTAACATCTCACGTGCTTAGGAGCTTTACACGCGCGCACACGTGTGTTATAATAAACTTTCATGCACACACACACATACAAACACAAAATAAATTATTTTTTTTACGCACCCACGTGGCCACAGTGTTGTAGTAAACAGTACCCACGTGTCCGGGTGGTGTTGATTATACCAGTAAAAGACGCGCACTAAGACTGAGCAAGGGAGACGATTACCCACAATTCTGCAGTGCACGAGAGAGAAAAACTATTGGCTCAGTTGTGATCACCTGACGCTCAGCGTCAAAACAAAAAGCGCATGCGTTGTATATGATACTCTGTATTCATAAACCAAGACTTGTTTGTTTTTCAAATCAAAATTAATTAAAAAAATTTTGCTTGTCTTACGGAACACTCGGATTACTCGCAATCCGAGGCTCCGCTGTACTTGGCACCAGTCACCTCCCGATATGATATTGAGACAATTCTTGGATGCCAATTCGATTAAAATTGCGATTCTATAAGTATCAAAATTTTATAAATATCCCAATTCAATATTTACATTTTCACCTGATTTTAAACCTTTTAAAAAAGTTTCATGAATAATGAAATGTATCCTGTTCCTAATAACATAAGTCTTTTCATTTAAAATCCAATTGCAAATACAATATGCCATAATTATTATTTCTAAACAAACTTAGCAAATAACTACCCCCTACCACACAGGATGAAAATGTGTACATAATTTACCTGTAGGATAGAACAGAAACGGCAACGTTTTACACCTTACACCTCATCAAACACGTCCTAAAACTCAAAACTCAAAAGGTGAGCGGATGGATCGAGTGGCTGTGAACGAGCGGGCACATGCGTGCGTCTTCTCACACAAGCACCCGGGAGTTCTAATATCCTCAATTTTAGACTAATTGATGCTCGCTGTGTTTTGAGATTGGTGCATGTGTGTGTAATGAGTGCGTCTGAGACTAATTCACTCATTGCATTTGGAGAAAAAGACAGATTGGAGGCGTTTAATGTACACAATTTTTGATAATGTAACGCCATAAAAATGTGTTTCTGTTGCGTCCCTTTGAAGCTTCTGCGCTCGGTACAGAATCATTTATATCTCCGATCACAGCCAATCAAACTGAAAACCTGCCAATTATGATCACTGGCCAATTAACTGGTTCATCTCTATTATAAATGTAATAGGCTTTAAAAAAAATTCTGGACCCGTATTTACTAAGCGACTCAGAGGAGGATTTGGCTCCTGAGGTGTCATTTTGGTCCTACTTTCAGGAGTAGGAATAAGAGCTATTTATCAAGATTCTTAAAATAGGAAATCACTCCTACTGTATTACTTAAAATGTAAGACATGTGGAACTTGTTAGAAGTAGCGATGAAATGGTGTTCAGGCAGAGATACTGCAAAGGAGAGTGACATGGATCTATAATTCTGTATGTTGTTTCTGCAGATGACGGATACTGTACAGGTTTTTAGTAACATCGGAGATGCAGCTTCAAAACTGTGTCAGAAATAATGAACTAAACTAAACTTTTTTACTTATATTAAATAATTTGAGAGTACACAATTGGTTATTTTAGATTTGCCGTTATAAGCAGCACTTCATGACTTCATTAACATGGTGTATCACTGGAGTCATACGTGGACTGGAGAGATATGTAAATCACCACACTAAATAATCATGATTCATAACCGAATTGATTTGTCCCCCCATCTCTATTAATTATTATACTACATTTGTATTTATCATAAAATAAAGAAGACTCCATAAAGAGAAAAGACTGTCTTTACTTGACACTAGAGAGAAGAAGGTCAATCAGACTTGATGGGAGGATAGAGAGTCTCTGTTCTTTAACCAGCAGCATGGTCGCATCAGTGAAGGTCGCTCACTGATTATGTAAGAGATTGTTTTCCTCTTATGTTCTGGAGAATCGTCACATACAATTGTCTGTATGTGATATATGAGTGTATTTGTGCGTGTGTGTATGAGTGTGTTTGTGCATGTGTGATTTGTGATGTATATATGTGTGTATGCATGTGTCCGCGCGTGTGCATGCGCCTGCATGTGTGTTAACATTTGTAATGTGTACGTGTGTAGAATAGGTCGCAGATGCTAGAACAAAAGCATCACACTGATGACGTTACTCAATGTGATGCCACTGAGCGTGTTACTGAATATAATGGCACTGAATATAATGTCACACAGGAAGTTTTTAATCACTTTTTGACGTAGGTTTAAGGCATCGTCATGGCCGACCCGTTTGAGATATCAAAGACCCCTCTACAATATTGCATCCTCAGTGTCTTTCGATCTCACAGGCCCGGTTTGATGGCGATCATATAAATCCTTTAGGTGGAGTATATCAAAATCCATCAGGTGCATTTAGGCAAACGACACAAAATAACTGACTACCTGTCGAATTGAGTCCATGACATGCAGTGTGAAAGTTGTTCAGCTTAATGAGCTCTAAATGTGTACTACCCCCGGGGCCCAGAGTCTCAAGCATCCCAATTGCAGCCGATTCCAACCTGTCTACCAATTTTCATGAGTTTCTGGGCATGTTAAGACCCCCAAAAAGCCCAAAATGGTATATATATATATATATATATAAAGACTCCTTAGGGAAACAAGATGGTCCTGAGCAACCTATAGTGCTTGGGTCTGATAATAATCATTTTAGAGATGCAATGTCATTCCCATAATCAGACAGCAGTACAATTTACACGTTTTAAAGTTTTGATAACTTTGGTTCTGCATAACATATCAGAAACCCCAAATGTACAGTGTGATGTCTGAAGCGTCCTCTGTCCAAACTCACCGGCAGAACTTCAGTATAAGCTGTTGTTTTTTAAATCAGTCCGGTGCTGTGTTGCCGCACAGATTTGCGCTGCTTGACGTTTATAGGATAATTCTTAATTCTGTTTTTTTTTTTTGAAAGAGCAGATCTTTCACTGTGTGAAACTGTGTTTCTTAGTACGTTCTTCTTATTGTTTTTACGGCAGCGGGTACGGCCTCATTTTTACGACCTGTCAGTAGTTTGACTAGTAGTTCAACCATTTATTTACAAGCAAATGGCCAGAATATCTACAAGGCAAAAATTCTGCAAAGACAGAAAGACAAGAAAGCAATAATGAGAAAAAGATGATGGCAGGCAAAGAGAACACCTTCAGGGCAACTTGAACAAATTTACCCCTTAAAATATGTCAGCTCATAAAGGGAACGGCCCATATAGACATAATTAAACGCAATCACATGTCTGAGTGACACAGATAAAGCTCTGACAAATGTGTGATTAGCCACAGCTCCACCTTCCTTCATACTGATTATAGAGTAGCGTTGGTTAATATCATCCGGCAATGAAAGAAAGCACTCTACTTCCCTACAGTAAAGAACACACATGCCGTTACACAGTGTGAACATACCACTCTGCTACTGAAAATAAAGAACAAAGATGCATGTCTATTATAGCTGATTTAATCCATCTTCTGTTGGACAGGTTTCGGTCAAGACTTGATTCACACATCACACAAAATTTTTAGGCAAACTTTCAACTGTCAAATAATCTAATTTCTTAAGATTTTATGTCATATTTATCAGAAAACACAAACTGCTTGCATCTTCCACAAACACTTATGTTTTACAAGATTATCACTTCTTCTTTTAAGGGCGGTTGGTGCAATACAACTTTCTACTGGACTGGAAAACTGGCTACATCTCAGCTAATACATCACCCAAACAGTTCACACAAGGGCATTAACCTGTGAACCTTTGTACTGGGAGAGTGACTCACGCTTCTCTCATATACAACTCTCACTTAAACCATCTCTAGTGCTTCTGGATTTAGTCACCGAAAAACATTTCCTGGATGGATTTAATTATAATCTCATTTATGAGATATGACACAGATGAGCACGGGCTCATTTGACTCATATGGTTCCTTATAAGGTTCCATTCAAGGTTTAATCCTCGTATGATCTCAGGGAGTTTTCCTTCATCACCCTCACCTCTGGCCTGCTCACTAGGGACAAACTGCTGAAGCCATGCATTTATAAATCTACACTTTTACTTATTACATCTTTTACGTTTAGTTTTATCTAGATTTTCAATGTGTGTAAAGCTGCTTACTCCAAGAGTAAAATGAAAAGACCAAGAAGAAGGTTTGTGAATAGGAAATCAGTATTCGAGCGCAGTATTAGCCTTGTCACACACTGCATGCACCCGGACTGAATGTAACAAAGTTGAGCCAAGCTGCAGTAGACAACAGCTTACTGAACACATGTAGGAACTGCTAAACATAAAAGACGTTTATATTCACGCTATCCTTTTCACTGTTAACCAGTGTTGGGTGTAACGCGTTACAAAGTACTTGGATTACTTTTTTGACGTAACAAGTAATCTAACGCGTTGGAGCTTCCATTTAAGTACTCAGTTATTTAGTTATATTTTCAAAAATGTAATCCATGATTCAGACAATGTATGTAATCTGTGAGCCAGATAGCAGTCATTCCGTTAGTGTGCGTGCGTGTGTGTGTGTCCTAGGCAACGAGAACCGCCGTGAGTAACCCGACATCCTGCAAAGTTCTGCAAGGGCCGCAAGCGTCCGAGAGGACCAACACGCAGAAAGAAGGAAGCGTAATCACGGCTCCAAAACCTTGGGTGAACCATGATGAACCTTAGTTACGGCCACCGTGCGAAACTGCGCATCTGAGGGTATTAGTAGTTAACAGATTTTGGGAGTTTTCATTTTCTGCAATGCAAAAGTACTATAACTAGCTATTTTTATCAGAAAGTAACGCTGTAAGGTAACTGATTACTTTTTAATGACAGTAATTTTGTAATGTAATTAGTTACTTTAAAACGTAATGTCCTCCAACACTGCTGTTAACAAAAACAACTTAAAGTCTGACCGCTTTGCCATGTGAGAGAAATCTGTGCTTATTAAAAACAGTACAAATCTTCAAACAGAACTAATCAACTACTTTTGGAACCAGCAGAAAGTGCTGTATGAGGACTTGGGGAAGTCTGTATGAGTCTGTATAAGAAAGCAAAAGGTGTAATTTTTTGAGTTTTTCTTATAATGTTTTGACATGATTGTCAAAGAATTTTGTGTGTGTGTATGTGTGTTTGTGTGTATGTGCAAAGAAGCTGGCCTGTGAACTCTTTGAGAATCAAAAGGTTTATTTTTTCCTCACACGTATGAATGGAACACATGTGAGCTATGCAGGGGTTCGGCTTTTTGCCCTTGGTGCAGGGGGGTAGATTTGCATTGTTTAAGTCAGTCACAGAATAGAAAGCTTACAGTTACAGTCCCGACTCTATCGCTACACTCCACCGTATACGCCTGCAGAATACCTTGCTGATTGTAAACACACACACACACACACACACACACACACTGCATCTCCACTAGAAACATGATCAGTGCTGAGATAAAGAAAGAGAACTGGAGATTTTCTCCCAGAGTCAGCAACTTAAAAATAACCCTGATGGAATCTGAGCAACACAACGTCAAACAAGACAACTTATAGAGTGTGTGTATGTGTGTGCGTGTGTGCGTGTGTGTGTGCGCACAAAATGAGTGGCTGTCATTTAATAAACTTTTCCCCAGACCAGCACTGTTATTACATTCAGTTACATTCAGTTAATTAAACTTAACTATTAAACAGTGTGTTTATCTTAAACAGCAATCACACAAACTAATTAATTAATTTAAATCCACCTTTAATAAATGTACATCAGTCCAAACGTGAGACATCAAGTAGAAATGTGTTCCTGATAGCAGATCATTTTTGTGAGATCAGTGAATCTGTGAACATCAGACAACATTCTCACAAGTGTGAGAAAAGTAAAAAGGAATATGTAGGATATTCTCAATTAATTAATACTTCTGGTGCTACTACTACTACTACTAATAATAATATTAATAATAATCATAATAATAATAATATTGTTTCCGAAGAAATCATGAAGCTATAGCTCACGGATGCATCTATAAGCCATAAGGTTCCTGAGATATGGTCAGCCACCTCCTGGATGTTTGTGTGTGTGTGTGTGTGTGTGTGTGTATGTGTGTGTGTGCGTGTGTGTATATGTGTGTGTGTGTGTGTGTGTGTGTGTGTGTGTCCCATTGTTGTCCTAAGAACAGCTCTGCCTGCATGGCTGTTCCACTCACTGAGAACATAACCTCAGGAACCCTATAGTGCTAAAGTGTTGAGAGCAGTGGGGAGGAGGGCTCGGTGAGAGTGCCAAATGTTTTGTGTTAAAACTTAAACCCCCGACACTGTACATCCTTATTAAAATCGGAGGAGAATAATCTGATGAGAGAGATTTAACTTGAACTTGAATGATGATGAGTGTGTGTGTGTGTGTGTGTGTTCCTCAGACACTGAGTAGCCTTTTGCTCGCTCTTAAATCTATTCCACACACACTTTTGTGTGTCATTAACATCATGGTGCTGTCAGGTTGAACAATGATGTTTTTTTTGTATTCTCAGCATTACTTAAAATGTAGATAATGTCAAAGGCAGATAAAACATCACACTTTGAATGGCAGGAGCCAGGGTTTCTCAAAGTCCTCGCGAACCTCACTGCAAGTTAATCCGGACCATAATACAATGTAATAAAGTGTGTTTATTGATTACACGTTTTTTATTTCAATTAAGTAGGATTAAGTAGGATGCAATTAAGTACTTAATTGAAATAAAAAACATGTAATCAATAAACTGTTAGTTGTGTAGTCTATTTGTAAATGGTTACATCTATCCTGGACCGAAATTAAGGCTAAAATGTGATAGTTGCACAGTTTGATATTGTTGCCATCGTTGTACATTATGTCCCCTGTGCAGTGAGGATGTCATGATGGAAATGTGCAAAGAAAAGCTCAGTGTTTAAGTCTAGTGACCACACCCCCTTTTTGCCACCATGCATTGAATGCAGACGATGCAGTTTTTCATACTAGGCTTCTGACTGTAAACCCGAATAAGTTGGCGAAATGTAAAAAATTTGAGGTAATCAGTTACATCAAATTTTTTTTTTGTAAACAAACAGAACTATAAGTTTTGAGTTTGTTTTACTCATTCATATTAATTGTTCTTTCCTTGCATTAATGAGTACAGTAACTAATATTATTTAACTGCAATTATAATTCTTTTTTAGTTGTTGCAAATAAAATAAATGGTGGTCTTTCGGCTGCTCCGGCCAGTGGGTCGCCACAGCAGACAATCCGGTCCACACACAAGCTTGGCACAGGTTTTACGCCAAATGCCCTTCCTGACACAATCCTCCCATTTTATCTGGGATTGGGACAGGCACTTCATCCAGTTGCTGGGAATCGAACCCAGGCCTTTCGCATGGCAGGTGAAACATCGAACACTGTGCCACCAGTGTCCTATTGCCCTGAGGACATCAGACACAAACTCTTTCAATGATATCTTCACGTTTCATACGTTGGAAAACAAGGAACAAAATTTCTTCCTGTCTGTCTGTCTGTCTGTATGGCTGTCCTGCCAAATTTTGTTTCAGCATCAAGCAAAAATCTCGACAGGATTTTATATAAATTTGCCAGTCCTTCGGTATTTGCCTGAAGTTAAATCTACACCATAATTGAAATCAAAATGTTGAGTAGAAGGAACATTATGAAGGGACTTTTTATATATATTATGTTGTGACCATTTTCCTCACATCATCCATCGCTTTCAGCGATTTTGCCCTCAAATGGGGCGTGGCTATACCTGTCACTCAACATAACCAATCAACACGATAGTTTACAGTAAACACAAAGCGTATGTGGAACACACAGGAATGACTGTAATGGCCCTAATAAGTGCCCAAATCCTTAACTTACTCCAAAAAAGATATGTAACTTTTGAAAACTGAATGTTGGGACGAAAGCTGGGACGCATCACTGTATGTTTTTTCATCCTGTGGGAAGTTTAAAACAAGTTTGTTTCATACTGTATGTTCTGAAAGCATGGTGCTAATTAATGTCGATTTTGTTTAAGCATCACGCAAAACTATCTAGACAGAATTTTATGAAAATTTGCCAGTCCTTCAGTATTTGCCTGGAGTAAATAAAGCCTAGTAGCAGAGCTGCTGCACTTCAAATTACAGTGTTTCGTGTGTTGTCCTTTACCGTGAGTTTGTTTAATTTATTTATTCATGCTGCAAAGCAAACAAAAACTACTTATTTAGTTTATTTCTGCGTGAAAATCACACAATAAAGATTGAGATAATGCTTAAAGTTGGAGCTTTTTAGGTTAACAAGCAACAATTTGGCAAACAGTGCCATTACTGTGTATTCGCACCCATTTGGAAAATATTTTGAATCTTTCTGACTCTTGAATGTAAGTTGCTTTAGAGTTGCTTTGGTTAAAGCATGTGATTGCAGTCAAACAGTCCTCTAGGCCTGAATGTATTTTGTCTCAGATTTCCTTAAACATGAATGTATGTTAGCTTTAAGTTTTAAGCAAGTAATAAAAGTCAATTGTTTTAACCAATTGCTCCAAACCTTTGACCACGAATAGAAATCAAATCCGGTTTGAGAACCACTGGACATTTTTTACACCTACTATGCAACGCACCATGAAGATTCAAGTCTCTCAAAATACAACAAACACATGAGCTCCATCTCTGCACATTGTAATACATATACACACACACTACCACTGCTTCACTTATACTGACACTGATGAGACATACTGCTTCGGTTTCGAAATCTGCTACTGAATGATGAGCCATTTTTCGATATTCAGTGGTATTGAAGTGATCCTGTCAGTGCCATAAAGGTAACGAAATTCTATACTCAGCCCTGGTCAGGACACACAGGTGAAGGGTTTGATAAAAGTTTTGTAAGTGCAAAACTGAGGAGATATGTCCCAGCTAGTCCCAAATCAGAAAAACATGAATTTTGGTGAGAACTGGGGACACCGGTTTGCTTCTATTGAATTTCTGCATCATGATTAATAAGTGTGTGGGTGAGTTTGACTGAGCTGTCACAAAAGCACTGACACAGCAGAATGTTACAGACGGTGTGTGACGGTAATAGACGGTGTGTGGCATGAGCAGTTGCACAAACCGATGGGTATACAGACCTCCATCATGTCTTTACTGTGAAAACGTGAAAACTGTTTGTCAACATCAACAGCAGTTAAAGTTGCTCTGTGACTTAATGTCATATTCCTCCTACAAAATTACAGCAGAAACAAAAACAAGAAGTTGGTTACAACCGGGTTTTAGCAGCTAACCCTCAACAGTCAACAGATTATGATGTGTTTCCTTATTCATCAATTATTTTGCTCCGAAAACACATATCCTTTTGCACCTGTCAGAACTAACAAATTGCAACTGACGGAGTTGGCGGCCGACTGACAGTTAGCGAGCAACAGTTAGTGTAATAATCAGGGGTGAAAGTAGTTTTACATTCTTTGTAGCCAAAAGATTTGCAGAAAAAACCATGGAGGTGGTGAACAGTCCTGAGAAACAAGATTTACTTTATATTTCCACTTATTCCACTTTAGATGATCAGCTCTGTTAACGTCTGGGTTCTGGAGTTAAATCCCGAATAGCATTAAATGGAAAGCTAGAGCGCTATGTAGGATGTACAATCAATTGTTCCACATACTAAGTGCCTTTGATCAGAGAAGAGAGAAGAGAAGAGAGGTGATTCGGAACAACTTAGAACGGATTACTAAGGAGACGTGTCATTACGTTGTTTAAGTTGTCGTGGAGAGTTAAAATGCGTTGTTTAAGATGAAATAACATTAGAAGATGTGTGTACTTGCTGAAAGGCATTCTGTGACTAGTTTTGGTTTTGAATTTGGGATTGGTTGGAACTAACTGTCGTATAATTAGGCATAATGAACTACCAACTCATTAAAAAAAAAAAAACTGACATGATGTAAAGACCATTCTACCTGCAGAGTAGCACTGAAGCATCAACAGTCTGCAGAAGACAGAAGGACAGGGACAAAAATCCAGGGTAATTATATACATAACGTTAATAAACAACAGTAAAAGATATAAAATTTAAAACCATGTGTCTCTTTCCCCATCAAGTCAAACCCTTCAAGCTCAAGTAGAACAGATCTGTGCCAGCAACATAGTATAGGTCAATGATGATAAAAAAATTATTTAGTGATATGGAAACCTTGCTGGTGTGTGTTAACAGGGAGGCTTTAGACTTCAAACTGTGCATTTGGGTTTTTGGATATAGCATATTATTATTTTATATTTACTCATAGAAACAACTGAAAACAACCAGAAAAAATGTGACTATATGTATCTGTGCTATTTCGTTGTCTGTGTGACCCTTTTTATTTTATTTTTTTGCTCAGTCATGTTTCTACAATTTGTTAAAATCATTCTATACTGCACAATCCTGAGCCCTATACATGTTCATTGAAAAACAGCAAAACAAATACTGGACAAATGAGGTTTATGGGCAACGTTACCCAGGTTAGTTCGGTGTGTAGGTGAAACTTGTCAGTTCTTTAATTTCAGCAAAAATTGGCTGATAAATACCTGATCTTCCTGATCCTACAGTAGAACTGACAAAGCTTTATTTCTAAACATTGTTTTAAATCACTGTAAAGAACACTGTGCAAACTGGTTACTCCAGTTGTGTTATGAACTGTTATGAATGCATGCATTTTTACTATAAAGCTGCTGGTGAAGTTATGTTTGGGGTCAGCAGAGAACAGCAGAGAAAACATTCAAATTTAGGAATAAAATCTAATTTGACTTGATTCTACATTTAAAGAGGGCCAGGATGACATTAAATATATATCTGGTGATTAGTGAGTTCCACAGTTCACGTTGATCCTTAAACCTCAACCTGAGCACCTCCAGACAACACTGGCCAGTATCTGTCTCTATTCTGCATAGTTAAAAGATTAGTTAAATTAATATTATTTGTACCTATAATCTTAGACACAGAGTTGCTTGAGCTGTTGATCTGGAAGTCAAGCAACGCTGAGAATGTTGAAAAAACAACAACAGCTAGTAAAGGTAAAAGTTCCTCTTTCTTGTATTACTTTTTTCCTTGGGCTACGTAGAATAATTTCAGTAACAAGTTGCGCGCACACACACACACACACACACACACACACACACACACACACACACACTGTCGGCATGGCTTAAATAAATGTATAATTATTATTATTACTTTAAAAAAACTTTATGTAAGTAAAATATTTCACTTTTTTTTTTAAATATTCTAAAATGAATGTTGACAAAGTGTGGTGCAAGAAAACACCTATGTGAAGAAACTAATGAGGGTCATTTGGATAACAGAACCACCGAAGTCTATACATGGATTCATTCATTCTCCAAATCGCTTATCCTGCTTATCCACACACACAATAAGCATTTGGAAAGACCAATTAGGCCACACTGGATGTCTTTGGACTGTGAGAGACACCGGAGTACCCAGAGCATGGGGAGAACATGTAAACTCCACACATACACACACACACACACACACACACACACACACACACACACACACACACACACACACACACAGAGCGAACCCCAACGACAGAAGTGTGAGGGAACAGTGGAGGGCACAGTTTGAAGTCTAAAGCCTCCCTGTTAACTGTTCCCTCTGAGCCACCACTGTGGCCTCTGTTACAGTTCGATTATTTGAAGATTTAAAGTAGAATAAAATCTGCATTGATCGAGCATCCCTTTAATTCTCTGTGCATGAGCTCTGTGTTTTACAATTGAAGACTTACTGCTTTTTAAAATAGCTTTTTTTCTGTTCAGCAGCACACACAAGCCAAGCAAAGATCCATCACATCTAAAGCTCTAAAGGTTAGACAGCGGGATACCTGACAGTCGTCATTAACGTAAGAGTCTTCAATACTGATTCTACCCAAAGCTTTGTACAATCCCTGAATACGATTACGCCACCCCCACACACACGTCAGTACATTAGTAATGTTATCTCCCATACAGCAGGTGGCAGTATGCACCTAGTTGGTTTGTGAACTGCCAATCAACTAAAAAGAAGGAAGAGCACGAGGAAGTCAGCCTCCACATTCTGCCTTGGATTGCAATAATTGGATAATTACCTTAAACCTTGGATAATTCGTTCCGGAATCACGCTTATCAAATCACTCATATAGCAAAGCAAATTTCCCCATAAGAAATGAAACTCCGATTATTCGTTCCACAACCCAAAAATAATTAATACAAAATATAAAGTAAAAAAAAAACTAATTAACCTGCACTTTACCTTTGAAAAGAAACATGGCTGTAGTGATTGAAACCAGAGAGAGGACAGCCACCTCTGGAGGAAAGGGGCTACTGTGTAGGACAATGTTCACACACACACACATACACACCAGTCTTGCAAAACACTCGCAGACCAAGGTAATTGCAATTCAAGGTTCCTCTGTATTACTGATATATTAATTTAAAAAAATTAATAAATCAAAAGCAAAACTCTTGCCTGTCTTTGTACTTCATCAGCGTTGACCAGCAGAAAATGAGCTTAGGAGATTTTAGAGAAGAGACAGATGGCAATGATGACCTTACATCCATGTGTGTGTCTAGGTACGATTAGAGCCGGGCACTAGTACACTAGTTCAAATGAACCTAATCACTATACACAAATCCATGTATAAGCACAGTAAGGAGCTTCGCATTGCACAAATGCAGCAGACTTTGGAGTCGAACATACTCTGTGTACTAGGAGTTCTTTATTGTGAAATATCCAACCAAGTCCAACCAAAACTACTGCTGCATCTAAGCTGCTCAAACTTATCTTCACATGGTTATGGGTCAAATGTCTAAAATTGTATTTAAGAAATGAAGGTCCATAAATATGTGGACACTGAAAACATTAGTCTTCATTAGTTGTTCACTACAGTACACTGGAGGACATGGAAATTAAAATAATGACTCTCAGCTCAAAGGGCAGACTTCAAGTTTTAATTTGTAGATACATTATATCGCCAAATGTAATCACTCACCCATCCAAATAATTGAATTCAGGTGTTCCAATCACTTCAATGGTTACAGGTATATAAAATCAAGCATCTAGGCATGTAGACTGCTTCTACAAACATTTGTGAAAGAATGAGTCTCTCTCAGGAGCTCATGAATTCCAGCGTGGTACTGTGATAAAATACCACCTGTTCAATAAGTCCAGTCATAAACATTTCCTCACCACTAAATATTTCACAGTCCATTTCTAGTGGTATTATAACAAAGTGGAATCAATTGGGAACAGCAGCAACTTGGCCACGAAGTTGTAGACCACGTAAAATCACAGAGCAGGGTCACCTGATGCTAAGACACATAGTGCACAGAGGTCACCAACGTTCTGCTACAGAGTCAATAGCTACAGACCTTTAAACTTCATGTGGCTTTCAGATTAGCTCAAGAACAGTGTGTAAAGAGCGTCATCAAATGGGTTCCGATGGCCGAACAGCTGCATCCAAGCCTTACATCACCGAGTGCAATGCAAAGAGTAAACTGCAGTGGTGTAAAGCATGCTGCCACTGGACTGTAGAGAAGTGGAGATATGTTCTCCAGAGTGACGAGTCACGCTTTTCTGTCTGGCAATCCGGTAGATGAGTCTGAGTTTTGCAATTGCTAGGAGAATGGTACTTGTATGCCTGCATTGTGCCACGTGTAATGTTTGGTGGAGGAGTTGGATGTGATGTGGGGTTGTTTTTCAGGCGTTGGGCTCGGCCCCTTTAGTTCCAGTGAAACGAACTCTTAATCCTTCAGGATACGAAGACATTTTGTGCAATTTCATGCTCCCAACTTTGTGGGAACTCGTAGAAAACCTTTGGGATGAATTAGAGCACAGACTGCAAGCCTTCTCAACCATCATCAGTGTTTGACGTCACAAATGAGCTTCTGAAAGAATGGTCAAAAATTCCCATCAACACATTAAGCCCTATGGAATAAGAATTGAATGTTACTCAAGTTTATATAGATTTGAAGGCAAGCGAGTGAATACGTTTGGCAATATACACCCACATCATGTGACCAGTTCAAGAATCACAGCAGTTTTTATCCAGGTTTCCCAAACCTGGGCACCTTTTTTAAAGGACTTTCAAAAGTAATTGGACATTTGGCTGCTCAGCTGTTGCCTGGCCAGGTGTGTGATATCTGCACACTGTTTCTCTTACATGTGAGCAGATAAATGGATTAGAGTTGATGGCAAATGTGACATTTAGTCAGTAGTCCATAAAGCTACTCTCTAAAAAGAGTTCAATCGTTAGGCTGAAGAAAAAAAACAAGAGGAAAAAATCATCAAATATTTGCTATTTTTCTTCCTTTACAAAAAAAAAGCCCTAGTAATGCAACCTTTACTATCATGAACATTGTGAGATTGTGTGTAAGACACCGTTATGAAATTACCCCCCCTGAGAAATTAACTACCACTGAGTGAGGGCAATATCACTTGTCGCTTGACAGGGAAACAAAGGGGGCATGGCCAGATATAATCAAAACGTGTTGCATCTAACATTATTACAGTGTGAAAAGAAAACTAAAGTTCTTCAGCCTGAGAGCTAACGTTACATTTAATGATTTCACATTCCTATGACATAAGATCTGAACCCAATCACTAGAGGTGCGAGGCCACAGTGCTAAGCACTAAGCCCCACTGCAACTAAATAGTGAAGACTTTTATTTTAATTTAAACAGTAAATACATTCACAGCCTCATCTATTCAGCAGCACAGACAAGTGAAATGAAGCTTCATAAAAGAGATGTTTGCCGTTCTGCTCTGACTTACAAAAGGTCATTAAGGGTTGTAGTGTAGAAAACGCATAACATGACATAGAAACACGAACTACAGATGTTGCTGATAATATAATCTCTCGGTTCAAGTCCTCTCTGTGTCCCTCTTGTTTTCACACATGCAGTGTTTAGTCCGTTTGGAGTACTCTCCTCCTCAGTGAGGTTCAAATACTCCAAGCCACACTCAAATGTGGACTGAAATAACCACCTGACGGAGGTAGTCCTGATCTGGTTGCAGGTGAACTCTAGTGCGGTTCCGACTGCAGCGTGCGGTCCGGGCCCGAGTCGCTCTGAGTGATGTGATGAGAGTGAACTGAACTGAGCGATGTCACTGTGGAGATGTGAGCTGCTATAAAGTGACACAAGAGAGCAAGGCCACAGAACCAACCATATAACCACATATACAGTATGTATTGTATGTATATACGCGTGTGTGTAGAGCGAGAGTTGCATAAGTCTCTCTGCTCCTCTCTGTATATACCTGTATACCTGTATATACCTCCCTGTCTATCTGTCTCCCTCTCTGTATATACCTGTCTCCCTCTCTCTCTCTGTATAAAAGAATATTTAGTATTTGCCATTTCGTTCTGCAGTCACAGATAGAGAGACATTCAACTATTTATAAAAAACAGAAAGGCTTATAATAATAATAATAATAATAATAATAATAATAGCGATTAGAGCTCTCTCTCTCTCTCATTCTGTGTCTCTCTCTCTCTCTCTCATTCTGTGTCTCTCTCTCTCTCTCT
>QMIH01000502.1:228299-293036 GCA_003987875.1 Clarias batrachus
TGGCTTGTGGGTAAAAACTACTTTCCAGTTGGCAGAAGGGTGAATAGTGAGTGTGAGGGGTGTGTCCGGTCAGCCACAATGCTGGTGGCTTTGCGGATGGAGCRTSTGATGTATATGTCCTCGATAGAGGGAAGWGARACCCYGATGATCTTCTCAGCTGTCCTCACTATCCGCTGTAAGGTCTTGCGGTCTGATATGGTACAATTCCCAAACCAGACAGTGATACAGCTGCTCAGGATGCCTCAATAGTTCCTCTATAGAAGTTGGTGAGCTGTGCCTTTCTCAGCCTTCTCAACAAGAAAAGATGTTCTTGTGTTTCTCAACAAGAAAGCCTTCTTGTGCAGAGAGCTAGTGTTGAGGGACCAGGTGAGGTTCTCCTCCAGGTGGACACCCAGTTATTTTGTACTCTTGACAATCTCCACAGAAGAGCCATTGATGCTAAGTGAAGAGTGATCGCTCCATGTCCTCCTGAAGTCAACAACCATTTCTTTGGTCTTATCGATGTTCAGAGACAGGTTGTTGTCTTTACACCAGTCAGTTAGCCTCTGCACTTCCTCTCTGTACGCTGACTCGTCGTTCTTGCTGATGAGACCCACCACGGTTGTGTCATCGGCAAACTTGATTATATGATTGGAGCTGTGTGTCGCTACACAATCGTGAGTCAGCAGCGTGAACAGCAAGGGACTAAGCACGCAGCCCTGGGGGGCCCCAGTGCTCAGTGTGGTGGTGCTGGAGGTGTAGTTATCGATCCGCACTGCCTGAGGTCTTTCGGTCAGAAAATCCAGGATCCAGTTACAGAGGGAGGTGTTGTTAACAGCATTAGATCTTGTGTTTGAGTTTAATTCCACCAGATACTCCACAGACCAACTGCGCGTTGCACTCCTCGTCTCGTTGCTATCCGGGCATGCAGCTGAGTGGGCCACGGCGGTTCTCAGGTCAGATTCAGATACGGTCTATTCCTATGGAGAATTCACTCGCCAACTAAAACTGACTTTCGAACATCCTGCTGCTGAGGTGGAGACCATCTGCGGCAGAGTGGGTCGTCTGTGAGCCGCTACACTGCGGATTTCCATACCCTCGTCGTGCAGACCACCTGGGGGGGACGCCGCCCTCCGGACGGCCTACTACGAGCCAGTTCGAGTGACATTTGTCGATGGTCGGCCTCTTTCCTCCAGCCCCATCACCACCCAGACTCGACCCATCACCCTCACCATTGACCAACAACAAGAAGTAATCTGCTTTCACCTCACCTCCATTTCTTCGCCACCCATCATCCTCGGATATCCATGGTTACTACAGCATGACCCTGTCATCTCCTGGTCTCAAAACCGGATCCTGCAATGGGGGCCGACCTGCCTCAAACTCTGCCTACAAGCGCCGGCTGGAACATGCTCTATGGAGTCCGAGGACCTCGATATCGACACCAAGGCCATCCCCACTGCGTATCGAGACCTGGCTGCGTTTTTTTTGTAAGAGACGCGCCAACCACCTTCCTCCTCACCGCCCCTACGACCTGGCTATTGAGATCCAGCCAGGCTCCACTCCACCCTGCGGCCGTCTATATTCTCTCTCCACCGAGACGCGGGCAAGAAGAGTTCGGACGAATTACGTCCTTGTGTCAATTATCGAGGGCTAAACCACATCACCATAAAAAAACGACATCCGCTGCCTCTTACCAACTCAGCCCTGGACGCCCTCTATGGTGCCACCATTTTCACAAAGCTGGACCTCCGAAACGCCTACAACTTGGTATGTATCAGAGAGGGCAATGAGTGGAAGACTTTATCACCCCTACGGGACATTACGAAAGCCTGGTTTATCCCCTTCGAACTCCCGAAACGCTCCCGCAGCTTTTCAGCATTTTATCAATGACGTTCTCCGGGACATGTTGGGGAAATGAGTATTCGCCTACCTAGACGATATCCTCATTTACTCCTGAACCGCCGAAGAACACATCCGACATGTCAAAAGAGATTGCTCGCACACCGGCTGTACTGTAAGTTGGAGAAGTGCGCTTTTCACAAGCGCTCCACCACGTTCCTGGGCTTTTCAACTCGTCCCAGGGTGTGGCCATGGACCCACAGAAACTGACCCCTACCCAAGACTCTCAAACAGCTTCAACAGTTTCTTGGGTTTGCGAACTTCTATCGTCACTTTATCCGGGACTACAGTACAGTCGCAGCACCGTTAACCGCACTGACTCGCTCATCATCTCATCAATTCCAACTCAACTCCCCTGCCATCACCGCATTCCACGAACTCTGCCATCGATTCACCACCGCCCCAATTCTCCTCCATCCAAATGCCGAACAACAGTTCATTGTGGAGGTGGACGTCTCAGAGGTGGGTGCTGGGGCTGTTCTCTCCCAGTGGGGTCCAGACCAGAAACTATACCCTTGTAGTTTCTTCTCCAAAAAATTTGAAACTCAGCAGTGATACGGGGTAGGGGACCGCGAGCTGCTGGCCATAAAGTGGGCATCAAGGCCGACGTCATCAAATGGGGCCATTTCTCGCTGCTGTCGGGGCACCCAGACACACAGCACACCCTCCAATACATCCAGCGCGCTTTCTGGTGGCCCTCAATGGCTAATGGCTTCGTTCGGGCGTGCCCAGTGTGCGCCAGGGCCAAGACCTCCAATCAACCAACACCGGGGGAACTCCAACCACTTCCAGTTCCCCGTCGGCCCTGGACGCACATTGCCATTTACTTCATCACAGGCCTGCCGACATCCGAAGGGAAGAACGTCATCATGACCATAGTAGATTGGTTCTCCA
Organism: Clarias batrachus; assembly: GCA_003987875.1. Taxonomy (NCBI): domain Eukaryota; kingdom Metazoa; phylum Chordata; class Actinopteri; order Siluriformes; family Clariidae; genus Clarias; species Clarias batrachus. Next base: position 231,075 of record QMIH01000502.1, read on the forward strand.
AAGCTGTGCACCTGGTGGCCCTCACCGGCCTCCCGTCAGCCAAAGGGACAGCCAAGTTGATTTTAGAGCACGTAGTCCGTCTGCATGGGTTCCCAAAGGACATCAGCTCGGACAGGGGGCCCCAGTTCACTGCACGGTTCTGGAAGGCTTTCTGCTGTCTGATCAATTCTACCTGCAGTCTCTCCTCGGGCTACCATCCCCAAACGAATGGTCAGACGGAACGGGCCAACCAACAACTGGAGCGCTACTTGAGATGTCTCATTGCCGACCGCCAGCGCTCTTGGGCCCGCTACCTCATTTGGGCGGAGCTCTCACACAACCTCCACGTCTCCTCCGCCACGAAGCAAAGTCCACGATTCCTCTTCAGTTCACTCCACAGGTTTTCAATGGGGTTGAGTTTTGGGGAGTGAGATGGCCATGGGAGGAGCTTGATTCTGTGTGTGGTGAACCATTTCTGTGTAGAATTGGCCACATGTTTTGGGTCATTATCTTGCTGAAAGACCCAGTGACGGCCCATCTTCAGCTTTCGGGCAGAGGCCACCAGATTTTGCTTTAAACATGTCCTGGTATTTCAAAGCATTCATGATGTCATGCACCCTAACAAGGTTCCCAGGGCCTCTGGACGAGAAACAACCCCACAGCATCACTGATCCTCCCCCAAACTTCACAGAGGGCATGGGGTGCTTTTCTGCATACTCATCTTTTGTGTTCCGCCATACCCACATAGAGTGTTTGTTGCCAAAAAGCTCTATCTTGGTCTCATCTGACCGTTCTCTGGCCAAGATAGTCCCAGTTGAAGCCCCATTACCACTTAGCAAACTCCAAACGTTTGCGTTTATGATTGTGGCTGAGAAAAGTTTTTTTCCTTGCATGCCTCCCAAAGAGCTTGTTGGCATTTAGATAGTGTCTGATGGTTGTTTTGGAGACTTTGTGACCCCAAAATGCTATCATTTGTTGCAGTTCTTTAACAGTGAGCTTTGGAGATTTTTTTATTTCTCTTACCGTCCTCCTCACTGTGCGTGGAGGCAAAATATACTTGCGTCCTCGTCCAGGCTTGTTTACTACTGTTCCAGTTTTTTAAAATCTTCTTAATGATTCCTCTAACAGTAAATATGAGCAGGTGCTGATTGTGGAACAGGTTACTTTATGAAAAATTATTATTTGTTAGTCAGTGATTTTTATTTCCCCTTAAAAGTCACTTTATATTCACATTATATTTTCCTACAATTTTCAGTGTAACATTATGCTTCCGCAATAAAAACTGAATTTATTTTAAGGCTTTTAACACATCTTAACCAGGGGTGCCAATAATTATGAAGGGCACTGTAAATCTGAAGTGGAATCTAGAAAGTATTGTTATTGAAGACACCATTGATGGAGTACTGTACAGTTAGAGTCCATAGCTCACCCTTTTTCCCTGCACAGTATTAGTGGTACACCAGCTGTTCAGAGTTTTTGACCATGGTAAGCTTTTGTTTATTTAAGGATATCATATAGACTGATTTCTTTAACCCTCAGTGCAGTTTTAGGGTGGCTTTGCATCACCCTGTTTTAATGATTATGTAGCTCCCCCCAGTAATTTCACGAGCACGAAGATTCTCTGAAGATTGGCAATTTATTGAAAGGTTAACCAGCAAGATAACCATCCAATCTTAACATGCCGTGAGAACTAAAGGAATAAAATAAATACAAATACAAAGAACAAACAGAAAAAAAAAACAGAATAAATACAGCATCTTCTTTATACACAACAATACAATCCACATTAATCAAGTTAAATAAATGTAAAACTTACTTTATTGGCTGCTTATTACTGATGGAGAACTTGAGCTTTCACTCTAAAAAATTATCCTTAACTTTATAACTTTAATTGATCTTTTAACATTAAAGTAAACAGTAGAAAATATAGACACGCTCAACATGCGGTGCAAACGTCTTCCTTGCCGAGTCATTCGGTCTGCTTGTCATAATACAAGTCTCTTTCCTAAGCATGTTCAACTTACAAGTCTCCAACAACCTATTTGAAAATAATAAAATAAACATAAAACTTAAACTGACTTCTATGTCAGTTACACTCCCACCAAAGCACTTGCTTGTGCTTTTAAACTTGTTATAATACTTATTTGAAGATATTATGAACTAAACCAAAGAATGGTAAACACAAGGTAAGTATCTAATCTGCTTCGATTAGGGTAACTGTTTTCGGTTTAGTTACACGTCTGCCTTTATCATCCAATTCAGAATCACTGATCAACAACCTCAATGACCTCACACAGCCATCTGTATCAGGGTACACTTCAGTTACCTTCCTAACTTCCACTGACAATGTCATTGATCTTTGCATTTCTACGAATCTTATGCCATTTCTGCCTTTGCTGCAGGTTTAGAAGATATTCTTTTCTCCATCGTGAGCAGAACACGTTGGCTAGAAATTGCACTTTGCGCCACATCTTCCTTGACGTATTCACCAGGTGGTGGTAAAATTACTGAAGACTTCATAGTCAATATGTGGTTAGGTGTAAGCGATTGTGGACTAGATGGATCATTTAGATGTTCTGTTGTTAATGGTCTGCTATTTATGATGGCCATGACCTCATGAAGAAACGTTCTTAGAGAAGCGCTATCAAGTCTTGAAGCCGACTTATCCAAAATGGATGTCAAGACATTTCTTACAGTTCGAATCTGCCGTTCCCAAATGCCACCCCTATGACTGGCAGATGGGGTATTCATGACGAACTCACAGCCAAGATCCTTAAGACGCTCTTGATTCATTTCTTTTAGCGCATCGGCAAATTCTCGTCTTGCACCAATGAAATTGCCTTGGTCTGATCTAAGCTGGTGAACAGGTCCACATATGGCGATGAAAGCACGCAAAGCATTGATAAATGTGTCAGTAGATAAATCATCCAACATTTCTATATGCACAGCTCTTGAACACATACAAGTAAATAGAAGCCCATAACACTTTTGCTCCTTTCTTCCTTCTTTTATGTAGAAAGGACCAAAACAATCCATTCCGCAGTATGTGAAAGGAGGAGCTGTCTCCATACGTTCCTGAGGGAGAGCTGCCATCCTCTTCTCTTCAGTGGGCCTTCTAAATTTCCTACACTTAGTGCACTTGTAGATATGTGAAGAAACTGCCTTGCTACATCCCAAGATCCAGATACCATTTGAACGCAATTCGTTCATAGTTATCCCTCTCCCTTGGTGATGCACTTGTTCATGATAATGCTTAATGAGTAAAGTCGATATTTGACTATCCTTTGGGAGAATTGCTGGATGTCTCACATGTGGATGTAATGCAGCATGTGTTAGGCGACCTCCCACCCTGAGGATATCATGCTCATCTAAAAAGGGATTTAGTTGATGTAATTTGTTGTTGGATTTTATCTCCTTCTGATGTTTGAGGTTGTGTATTACATCCCAAAATACTGATTGTTGAACCATTTTGATAATCGCAAATTCTGCCTCCTTTCTCTCCTCAATGCTTGAGGAATCGTTGACCTTTGGATTTAAACCTTTGACTTCCTTAACACGTCGTTGAAGTCTAGCAATAGCTTTTACCACTCTTGTCCAATCAGAAAACTTGTTGAGCCGATCATGTAATGGGCTTTCCTCCTTTGTAGTATGAACTTGTACTTTTCGAAGCTCTGGATCATCAGCTTGGATCTCTTCCACCTTAACATGTTTGGGTAGCTCATTTTTCCAAAGAAACTCTGGTCCTATGAACCAGTTGGAGGATATAAGCTCTTCTGCTGTAAGTCCCCTTGATGCATAATCAGCTGGATTCTCTTCAGAGGTCACATATCTCCATTGCTTAGCGTCAGTACTTTGTTTAATTCGTTCAATGCTATTTGCCACAAAAACATGAAATCTCTTGGCTTCGTTATTAATGTACCCAAGGACAACCTTTGAATCTGTCCAGAAGCACTCCTCTAGGTTGCTTAATTCTAATTCTTTTCTGAGCGAGTCACTCGTTTGTACAGCTACTACAGCTGCTGACAGTTCAAGCCTTGGTATGGTAGTAATCTTAGTTGGAGCGACTCTGGCTTTGCCCATAACTAAGGAACAGTGAACCTTTCCTGATGTGTCAATGGCTCTGAGATATGTGCATTCTCCGTAACCTAAAGCACTAGCGTCAGAGAAATTATGAAGTTCATAACGCTGAACATCTGTGAATGTTGATGGTAGATAACATTGCTGAATCCTTACATCAGCCAAGCTTCGTAAACCTAAAATCCATTTTCCCACTCTGGTCGCAAGTCTTCCTTAAGTGGTTCATCCCAACCAACTTTATCTTGGCACATCTTCTGCAATATTTGCTTACCAACAAGGATGAATGGTGCTGCAAAGCCAAGTGGGTCATGTACAGAAGCCACGGTGGACAGGACTCCTCTTCTGGTTTGTGGTTGCTCCTTAACAGATACTCGAAACTGAAAACTGTCAGATGTGACACACCCATTCACACCGAGAGCTCTTTCCATGTGAAGATCACCCAAAGCTAAGTCATGAATTATAGCACTGTCAGCATACTCTTCTTGTGGAATTGATGCTTTCACTTCTTGACTGTTCGATACGAACTTGTGCAAACAAAGTTTCTCTGTGCTGCAGAGTTCTTTTGCTTCCTTGATTAGCTGGATAGCTTCATTCACTGATGAAACACTTGTCAGCCCATCGTCTACATAGAAATTCCTTTCTATGAATTGAATAGAGGCTTCACTGAAGTTACCTCGCCCTTGAGCAGCAATGTGTTTAAGTCCATAGTTGGCACATCTAGATCTGGGGTTGGGATTCTAGATCTCCCCTTTCCCACCACAGGAACCTTAAATAATCTTGGTCTTTTGGATTTACATGAAATTGATGAAACATGCACTCAATGTCGCACATGATTGCTATTGGACCCTTGCAGAAACGACACAGAACACCTACAAGAGTGTTTGTCATCTCTGGACCAACTAACAAATGCTCATTGAGAGATGTACCATAGAACTTTGCTGAGCATGGATTTTCCCAGTTTTTTGAGGATGATACACCCCATGGTGGGGAAAATACCACGCTGAGTGCTTACCGATTTCTTCAACTGGAACCTTTTCAGCATCGCCTCGAGCGATTGTCTCAGCCATGAAAGCTACATAGTCTTTACGATATTTATCATCTCTTTTAAGCCTTTTTTCTAAACATCTGAGACGGTGCATGGCACATTCTTTATTGTTGGGTAGATTTGGGCTATTTACCTTAAAAGGCAAAGGCATTTCATAATGACCACTTTCCTTGAGTCTTATGTCCGTTTTCAACTTTAGCAGAAAACGCAGGTCTTCTTGAAAAACATGACTATGCTCTGATGCTTTCTCATTGAAGTCAGACTCGAGCGCTTTGATGATGTTAGGTGGAGTGATTATTTCCCTGCTCTGTGTTCTGCAGATGTATTGAACTTCATTCCTAAGATTGAAGGAAGTTGGCAGACTTGGCATCACTTGTTTCACTATGATGCGATGACTAACACCAATGGCATCACCATATTCTACACAGGACTTGGTACCGCCAACAATACTCCAGCCTAGATCTGTCCTTTGAGCAAAAGGCTGATTTTCTTTTCCAGAAACAATTTCTCAGAGAGGGCTGTGATTTGACTGGAGATGCAGAAATAAGCCGTAATCTTTTTTCATTTGTAACTATTTTGTAGATACATTTTTAATTTCTTTTAGTTTACTGCTAGTAGTGTTATTACTAATAAAGTAGATCTCTGGGGGCCCCTAAACGGCGTGGGCCCTTAGAATCGTCCTAACTTTCCCCCCTTAGTGGCGCCCCTGGCACACAGCACCACATTCCACTTACACCACACCACACCACACCACTGCACAACCTACACACTATATCACACCACACTACACCACACCAGCACCACACTACAGCACACAACACTGTGGAAACACCACATTCCACAACACAACACAAGATAATATCACATCACGCCACACTACAACAAACCACTCCACACCACATTACAGTACATTACACACATTTAAGCACACATTCCACTACATCCACAGCACCACACAACTCCACACCACATCACACAGCACAGCACCACAGTAAATTACACCACACCACACCACACCACACATCATACAATTATAGTTACAGCATTTAGCAGTCAGCTTTACTCAGAGCAACCTACAGAAGTGCTTCTCATGCTAGTACAAACAGCACGGAATCTGAGAATCTTCATGATATAAAAATTGGGCAAAAAAACAAACACACATACAGATTTTTAAATAATGATGTGCAGATGATGTGCAGTACAGATTTAGTGAGACTAGGTCAGGTTAAGCTGACCCTGATCTGAAGGATCCGGTGAGATTATGACCAGGACCACCTGCTCCTGATCTTTTACACTAAGCTACTTCACTCATATGTTTGACAGTAAAGAAGACAAGCTGGCAATGTTAGTTTGTGCTCCAGCAAAGCTATCTTTATCTTGAACCTGTCTCTCTATGCAGAAAATAACCAGGCCATTGATAATACATGTGCTTTGAACACATTAGGAGTAAGACATATGTTACAATATTTCAGGTCCATGAATTCGGGAACAAAAATATATTTTTTTTGTGGCACTTGGTCTATGTAAAATCTCCACATTCAATTTGAAATGAAACGGTTAATATTTAAGTGAAGCCAAGACATTCAGCTTTAATTCAATGGGTTTGACCAAAGCATGACATTAACCATTCAGGAATCACAACCATTTTAATACACACATCCAGTAGTGAAACAAATTAATATAATCAAACAAACAAACAAAAAGATTAACTTTTTGTTGAATGCCTTGAATTAAAGTTGAAAGTATTGACTTTGATAATATTATATGAGGTCAAATGCATCTTTGCAATCTTTTTCCAATAACTACCTAGCTGCATTTTATAACATGCACCAAGTATACATAATTTGTTATAGTATTTAATTTCGTTTATTATTTACATACTGTAATTACTTAAGTACTGATCATAACTGACTTTCTAAAAAACATATGCTGTAATGTACTATTTCATTGTGTTAAAGATCAAAAAGATATACAAGTATAGTTGCAAGCAACGGTGAGTGGACCCAAACACCAGTGTCATCGCCAGCCGGGGCCCCTCACAACCTGTGTGCCTTTTGAGCTCTCTAACACCTCTAAAAATCCGCTGATGTTACTGAGAGTTTCTGGTGTGCCTGGGCCAAAGCAACCATGATTGGCCCAAGCACCTGTGTGTGCTTTTGCAAATAACCCAAAATATCTGCCCTCTAGTTGAGATGACCCCAGGCATGCATAGTGAAAATTGTCCACCTCAATGAGATCTAGAAGTACACACAATTTGACATATATACGTGTATGTGTGTATGCACTATGCAGCAAAATCCCCTGTGAAGGCCACGAACCACGCTCAGGACCCAGACTTGCAGGCTTCCTGATGGGGGCAGATTCCCAGAGGGAGCTGATTGGCTGAGCAGTCTCAGAGGGGAGGGTTGAGAGGTACTTAGAGCCTGTCCACACGGAGACGCGTTTCACTGTATAGGTATAAATTTTTTATCGTATTGGCGTTTCATCCACACGGATCTGGCGTTTTAGGAGACTGAAACCGATATTTTTTTAAACCGGGTCCCAAGGTGGATAAATCTGAAGACGACAACCTTGCGGTTTCGTGTGTACAGCCAATCCGTATATTTTGTGAAACAATGATGTCATGCACATACTCAAAGTCTTCTTCTCTGTGTATAGTGTATCTCTATGGCAGAATTACAGCGCCACATACTGGTCTGGCATATATATACTACACCGTTTTCAGTGGTTTCATGTGTACGCAGATATCAACAACGCCGTTGAGACAACGCCGAACGAGGAAAAAAAATGATCGGATAGGGAGCGCACTGGCTTTGTGTAGACGGAGCCTTAGCCCTCCCACATTAATAATGGCTCTACAAACAAACAGGGGCGTCTGTGAGCTCACGCAAGTGGAAGGTGTGGATAGCGCTGTCCTCCGAGTGTGTTACACTGCCCCCAATGGTGCGTGAGCGAACAGTTTGAAAAGATGCATTCAGCTGGCGTCACGTGGTTTGGAAGAAAGGAGAGTCTTCGGCCCTCCCGTCTGAGTCTTAGTAGTAGCCTTAATGTGGGATCCCCTAGTGATGGACACAACTGAATTAGGGAGAAAATCCAAAATCCAAAAAAAAAAAAAATCCTTTGGGTGCAGTTTGCATTTTGAAAGTTTTTCAGCTCTATGAGTTTTTCATACATTATGACGACATTGGGCTGATGTCATTGTGCTTGGGCCCTAATAATATAATAATCCTTAGAAGAACAATAGAGTCATAACCCCACACTATGATAATAGCGCTTGAGTTCATAGTGCTTGGGTCCTAAAAATAGTTGCAAGCAACAATGAGCCAGGCCCTGTGCTATCTATCTCCAACCTGTGTGATTGCTGCTGCGGTACATCTTTTTGAGAAGCTTAGAAATAAGGGGGGTGTTTGATATCAGCCTGTAATTGGACAGCTGACGGGGGGGTTGAGGACAGGTTTCCTAATAAGTGGTTTAATAACTGCTAATTTAAAAGATTTTGGAACATATCCACTGCTGAGTGAAGAGTTCATTATTTTTAACAGGTCCTCTATATACATCCTCTGTATATTTTGACAACGAGCTAAACTCCACCCTCATGAAAATGACAGACAAGGTATGTCTCTTTTCAACTTTTAATAAGGATAGGGTAAAACTATGAAATAAAGAAAGAAAGAAAGAAAGAAAGAAAGAAACAATATCAATATTTACACAAATAAACACTTTTTACAAATGGCAAATTCCCCAACATCAATTTAACATTATGCTTCTCTTTCCCATGTGAAAATGCAGCTAATATAATTAAATAATATGTAATAATTACAAATGCAACAAATAATCAAACGTTATAAAATATAGATGAATAAGAACAATAAACATACCAACGAAGCAACCAAAGGCCAAGGGTGAATACAGATGGTTGCTGATTTACTGTTCAGAACTGTACATCATGAAAAACACTAACTTCCTGATTAATCACATGGGAACTGCTACAGTATGTAATTATCAAGATGTCCATTAGTGGGAGACAACCATTAACAAATGATTAGTTCTTAATTATTATTTAACAATAACTGTAACAGGACAACACAGGTAGATGATGTTGCAGAAGAGATGAGTCCTCTACTGTATGTTGTTGTTGTAGAGATTTGGTATGATAGCCAGATTATCACTATAAATAACTGGGACTCCTCCTCCTCTACCAGTTAGCCAAGGCTCATGTATGCAGCTGTACCCAGAAGGACTAGCTTCATTTAAAGCTACATACTCGTTCTGTTTAATCCAGGTTTCTGTTAAACATAGCATTTAAAACTCCTAATCTGTGATAGTTTGATTAACAATAACTGCTTTAGATGTGAGAGATCTAATATTTAACAGACTCTGAATTTCTGGTCTCTATATTAAGTAAATTACTAAAACAGACTTTCTGAGTCTTTCTAAATGTTTGATTAGCTCGGTGGCTCCATATGGTGAACCCTGAGTGATGACTCTGTATCGATAGCAGACGGTCGGATTAGCCTGTTTGTCTGCTCCCTGCCCAGGGCTCTGGGTAGTCACCGATTTATTAATCAGTTCACTCACTCTCACTTACCCATCTTTTATATCGCTTTATATTATTTTCAGGGTCACGGGGAGCTGAAGCATGTTTATGCACCTAGTTGAACAACCAGACAGTAAAGCATAACAATATTCCAACCTAGAGGTGATAAAAACATAAACTAGGTTTTCTGCATTGTTTACTGACAATATATTCCTTATCTTGGCAATATTTCTGAGCTGAAAGAATGCTATCCTGGTAATATTATCTACATGACTTTCAGATGAAGGGCTGGAATCTATAATCGAACCGAGATCTTTCACTGTTGCACTTGATGGAACAGAATGGCCATTTAAATTTACAGCTTGCTTCTAGCTGCTTGTGGTCCTATGACTAGAACTTCTGTTTTATCCGGATTATGGAGAAGGAATTTAATTAACAACCAATCTCTTATGTCCTGCACACATTGCTCAAATTTAGTAAACAGTTTTTTCTCATCTGGTTTTGCTAAGTTTGATAACTATGTGTCAACAGCACAACAATGAAAACAAATGCCATGTTTACGAATTATGTTGCCCAGAAGAAGCATGTAAAGGGAAAAAAGCAGTGGGCCTAAAACTAAACCCTGTGGAACACCAAACTCCCCTTGAGAACATGAGGAATGGTCACCATTTAGATCTGCAAACGGATAACGATTAGTCAAATAGAATCTGAGCCAGGAGAGGGATGTTCCCATAATTCCTACTACATTTTTTAATCTGTGAAGAAGAATACTATGATCAGAGGTGTCAAAAGCTACACTGAGGTCCAGTAACACAAGTATAGTGACGCAACCCTGATCAGAGGCCCATAGGAGGTCGTTTACTACTTTAACAAGTGCTGTCTCTGTGCTGTGATGGGGCCTAAATTCTAACTGATACAGTTCGTTTATGCTATTTCTGTGTAGATGTGAACATAGCTGCTGTGATACTACCTTTTCCAGAATCTTAGAGAAGGTTTGGTATCAGCCTATAATTTGACAGCTGACAAGGGTCAAGGTCAGGTTTCTTAATTAGGGGTTTAATAACTGTTAATTTAAAGGATATTGCAAAATACCCACTACTGAGTGAACAGTTAATTATTTTCAACAGGGGTTGTGTAATTGCTGGATCTGCTTGAGAAAATGTGTCACTATAGGATCTAATTCACAGGTTGACGATTTTGAAAAAGAGATAAAATTAGTTTTTAAAAATTTCATTCTCTTCATGGGGAGTAAAGTATTCTAGGTTCTGATGTGGTGTGGTTAGTTAATCATCTGTATCAACTAAATTTTTTTAAGTTTTTTTTTTTTTTGCCTAATATTAACGATTTTGTTATTGAAAAAGTTCATGATGTCCTCACTACTGTAAGTTGTTGTTGTGGAGATTTCTACAGTGGTCTTGTTTCTAGTTAATTTAGCTATGGTATTAAATAAAAATCTAGGATTATTTTTGTAAATTTTTACAAGAGTGGAGAGATACAACGATACCAGCATACTAACACCAGCATCATGGTCACTATAATGCTGGTCACCAGCAGCTGCATCTTCCCAGTCCCAGGAAGCGCATGCAGTGGCTGGGTAGTATGGGGTGTGGCAACCCACTGACAGCGGGGCTTGAACCCTAGGGTGTAATATAATATAATACAGTATAATATAGTTGCAAGTAATGATGAGCAGACCCAAGCACCTGTGCCAATGCCACCTGGATGCACCACACAACCTGTGTGACATTTGAGCATGCTGCGTCCTCTAAAAATCCCCAGATGCTGATGTCAGTGAATATGGCATAAGTTTAAGGCATTGTCCCGACGTGACTTTCTGGTGTGTGTATGTGTGTAGTGTACAGTCGTGGCCAAAAGTTTTGAGAATGACACAAATATTAGTTTTCACAAAGTTTTCTACTAAACTGCTTTTAGATCTTTGTTTCAGTAGATCTAGTACATTCAGTAGATTCAGTACATCTTTGTAATGTACTGAAATATAATTACAAGCACTTCATACGTTTCAAAGGCTTTTATCGACAATTACATGACATTTATGCAAAGAGTCAGTATTTGCAGTGTTGGCGCTTCTTTTTCAGGACCTCTGCAATTCGACTGGGCTGCTCTCAATCAACTTCTGGGCCAAATCCTGACTGATAGCAACCCATTCTTTCATAATCACTTCTTGGAGTTTGTCAGAATTAGTGGGTTTTTGTTTGTCCACCCGGCTCTTGAGGATTGACCACAAGTTCTCAATGGGATTAAGATCTGGGGAGTTTCCAGGCCATGGACCCAAAATTTTTTGGTCCCTGAGTCACTTTTGCCTTATGGCACGGTGCTCCATCATGCTGGAAAATGCATTGTTCTTCACCAAACTGTTGTTGGATTGTTGGAAGAAGTTGCTGTTGGAGGGTGTTTTGGTACCATTCTTTATTCATGGCTGTGTTTTTGGGTAAAATTGTGAGTGAGCCCACTCCCTTGGATGAGAAGCAACCCCACACATGAATGGTCTCAGGATGCTTTACTGTTGGCATGACACAGGACTGATGGTAGCGTCACCTTTTCTTCTCCGGACAAGCCTTTTTCCAGATGCCCCAAACAATGGGAAAGAGGCTTCATCCGAGAATATGACTTTGCCCCAGTCCTCAGCAGTCCATTCGCCAAACTTTTTGCAGAAGATCAATCTGTGCCTGATGTTTTTTTTGGACAGAAGTGGCTTCTTTGCTGCCCTTCTTGACACCAGGCCATCTTCCAAAAGTCTTGGCCTCACTGTGTGTGCAGATGCGCTCACACCTGCCTGCTGCCATTCCTGAGCAGCTCTGCACTGGTGGCACTCCGATCCCGCAGCTGAATCCTCTTTAGGAGACGATCCTGGTGCTTGCTGGACTTTCTTGGACGTCCTGAAGCCTTCTTAACAACTATTGAACCTCTTTCCTTGAAGTTCTTGATGATCCTATAAATTGTTGATTTAGGTGCAATCTTAGTAGCCACAATATCCTCAACTGTGAAGCCATTTTTATGCAACACAATGATGGCTGCATGCGTTTCTTTGCAGGTCACCATGGTTACCAATGAAAGAACAATGATTTCAAGCATCACCCTTCTTTTAACATGTCAAGTCTGCCATTCTAACCCAATCAGCCTGACATAATGATCTCCAGCCTTGTGCTCATCAACATTCTCCCCTGAGTTAACAAGACGATTACTGAAATGATCTCAGCAGTCCTTTAATGACAGCAATGAAATGCAGTGGAAAGTTTTTTGGGGGATTAAGTTAATTTTCATGGTAAAGAAGGACTATGCAATTCATCTGATCACTCTTCATAACATTCTGGAGTTTATGCAAATTGATATTATAAAAACGTAAGCAGAAACTTTTCCAATTTCCAATATTTATGTAATTCTCAAAACTTTTGGCCACGACTGTAGGTGTGTGAGACTCTAGTGTGTAGCACTGAATGTCACTAATTCAGTTGTGATACTTGGATAATTTTATGCACCTTTTTAAAAATGTTTAACACTCTTAAATCTGATGTAAAAGTTTTACTTTAAAAAAGTCACCATTTCAGAAGATTCAAATTTATTACCATTAATTTTGTGGATTAACATGGTCTGAAAAAAAAAAATAATGAATGCGCTTACATGTTACATGGTAAAAAAAATTACCAGAACAAAAAACAGCTATATTTAATAGTGACAATAAGAACATTTCCACATACACACAATGAACATTTTCATACACACACAATGTTTGAGAACTCACAGTATTGGGACCAAACAGCTAAACAGGTCATGAAACCTGAAAAGGTGAGTCCACATTGACTTCTTGCCAGAGCAATGGGCACATCAGGGTAAGAATGGAAGTGCATGAATTGATGCACACATCATGCATAGTGGCCACTGTACAGTACAGGCTTCTGGAGGCAGTTTTATGATATGGGGTTGCTTCAGTTGCTCAGGTCTAGGCTCAGCAATGTTTTGTAGCAATAAAGTGAAATTAGCTGATGACCTGAATGTATCGAATGAACAGGTTATCACATCTATAGAGTTTTTCTTCCCTGATGGACATGGGTATATTCCAGGAGATTGTGAAAGTAGTCCTCTGGGGGCATCAGGAATCATTTTCACACATGAACTGGCCACCACACTGTATGTGTAATCGAACCTAGAATGACATCTTAGAGTGTAGGATTTTTTTTTTTTTTGGGCCTGGAAGTGTAAATAGAGTAAATAAATAGACAGAGAGAAGAACCCGCACTTTACTCCATTTTTGCTGCCATCTTGTGGCGTCAAAGTAAATCGAAGCTGCGATATAAACAGTGTAGAGAGGATGTGCTTTTTGCCTCAATGGCAATGTTCCCCCTGTTTTGTAATGAATTCAGGCTATTAATAATAAGAATTGTTATTATTAGGACCCAAGCACTATGACATCAGCCCTATGTAAAGGGCCTTGTTGTTTTCCTAAGGATTTTTTTTCCAACTTTTTTTTTTTTTTTTTGCTTTTTGGGGGACTTGACATGTTTGGAATCTGCTGCCATTAGGATGTCTGAGCACCAGGCGTGGCTCAGGGCCCTCACACGAGATTTTGCTGCATGGCTTATACAAATTTGCAGATATGCACGCGAAACCCTGTAGACATTTAGAGCTCATTGAGCTGAACAACTTTCAAACTGCATGTCATGGGCTCAGCTCAACAGGGAGTCAGTTTTTTTCTTCAATTTAATTAAAATTTTGTGTTGTTCTCAAAACACACCCGATGGATTTTACTATACTCCTCCTAGGGGATTTATACAATCAGCATCAAACCGTGCCTATGTGATCTAAAGACATCGAGGATGCAAAATTGTAGAGGGATTCTTGATATCCCAAATGGATCGGCCATGAAGATGCCTTAAACTTGCGCGGAAAAGTGGTTAATAGCTTTCTGTGTGACATTATATTGAGTGACACGTTCGGTGACATCACACTGAGTAACATCATAGTGTGATGCTTATTTGCAAGCACACACACACACACACACACACTAAAAATGTTAACACTCTCACACTCACACATACACACATGCACAAACACACTCATATATCACACACATATATACACACACACACACAAACAAGTCACGTCTCACACATGCATTACACACAAACACCCACACATCTCTGTCTCTCTCTCACACACACACACACACACACACACACACACACACACACACACACACACACACACACACACACACACACACACACACACACACACACACACACACACACACACACACACACACACACACACACACACACACACACACACACACACACACACACACACACACACACACACACACACACACACACACAACAAATATTTAGGGCCTATATAGTGTGTTAAGTTGTGCGGAGGATCCGGGCGGCGATGGCTTTTTGTAGATCTTAACGCTCAAATAACACACAGGTTGTGCGGTGTGTCCGGGTGGCGATGGCGCAGAGTGCTTAGGCCTGCTCTTTGCTGCTTGCAACTAGATTTATTATAATTAAAATTATTATTCTTATTATTATATAATGTGTACCACTATTCTGTACTGTTCACCATTCAGTCTCATGCTTTTTACTATATTACACTACTGTTAATAAACCAAATAGCAATAAAGTCATCATCACCAAAAAATTGATGCAGTGTGTTCTGACTCTTTTCTGCTCGATACCTTTTCTATCTAACCAGCAAGTGATTTGTGCATTACTTCGGTTATGTCCTGACCACTGCAGACCGGGAACATCCCACAAGGCCTACAGTTTTTAAGTTACTCTGACCCATGTTGACAGCATACCAGGGCAATTTGCAAAGTTCTTGAAAAAGAAGGGTTAACACTGCAAATATTAACTCTGTGTAAACTAAATATAATTGTCAATAAAGGCCTTTCCATTCAGGAAACTCTGTAGTCCAATCAGGGACCTTGGAGGCCAATGGTGAACGTTGTATTTATTCTCATTTTTGTATGACCATAGTTGGACCTCCACTCAAAATTCATATGCACATTCACAGACCACAGGCATTTTATGAATGTCAGTTAGCCTAAACTGCATGTCCTTGACTGTGGGAGGAAACCAGAGACACTGGATTCTCAGTAGCCACTGTGTCGCCAATAAAAGCCTTTGATATTTATGAAATGCTTGTAAATATACTTCAGTATACCATAGTAATATCTGACAAAAAGATCTAAGAACACTGAAGCAACAGATTTTGTGAAAATTAATATTTGTGTACACTGCAGTCTGCTTCATTTAGTTTATGGATCAGTCATGTCAAGACAAACATGGCGGACGCGCTGACGTTTGAGCCAGTAGCCAACGCGTCGCCTAGGTAATGACGCGAGCGTAAACAACAACAAAAAACGTAGGGCGAGCGTCCTCGTAGCTGAAGGAAGAGCTGTTTTGAAGTGCGCCTGCGCGGGCGCTCGTTACCAAATGATCCCCCTCGGCACCCGTAGCTGTTTTGTTTAACACAGACGTGTACGTAGATCTATTGCGAACAGGAAACGTTTAGAAGAGTGCTGAGATGTCGTGAAAAATCCGAGCTTAATTCTAATTCTTTTGTACTTTTTTGACCGATGTCTGTAAGGAAAATGTCTGGAGAGTTGCTGTTAAACGTCGAGGATCCATCGAGCTGCACACACACTGCTACAGCCGTGAGCGAGCAGCCCGCGTGCATGGCCATCGACCAGGACGGAGAGTGGGGTAAGCGCGCACTTTACTGACAGTTCGGTATTTGTGGATTTAGTGTCGCATTGTTTTCTCCTGAACATTCGTGAGGTGATATCACTGTTATAACAGTAATGACACCCAGTGTGAATTTCTCTTGTGGAAATCGGTGTGTCCTGGTCGCAGCCCTGAACTGTCCGCTGTAGCTGCTCCATCACACACACACACACACACACACACACACACACACACACACACAAAATCCATAGTGTGCGGTTTAAAAACAACCCAAAGTAACTGACTTTCTTTCTTTCTAAATTTGTCCTTAATTTAGTCGTGTCCAATTCCTCCCCATCACTAGGGGGCTCCCACATTAAGGCTACTCCTAGCACTCACTACCTCTGAGAGAGCTCGGCCAATCCGGCTGCGAGAGGTTACAGCATCACCCGGGAATCGAACTAGCGATCTGTGGATGATGCGGCGAGCACTTTACCCCTGCGCCACTCGGAGACCCACTGACTTTCTTTTGAGAACGAAAGTTGTTCAAATCGAAGAGACCTAGATATGTACCAGGTTTCGTATGTATACAGGCAAGTGTTCTGCAGTACACATCTCTTGTGAGGCCCTGGTCACGCCACTCAGGCGTCCTAATGGCGCTTCCATCCTGTGTGCTGGTTTTTGTAAGGTTTTGAGCATGTTAAGACCCACCAAAAAGCCCTGGGTTTGATAAAATATTCCTATAAGAACAAGAGGGCCCTTCACAAACTTTGATGTGTTAGGGCCGATGTCATAGTGCCTGGGCCCTTAAAAAAGGACAAATATGTTGAATCTGATTTTTGTAAATCCGATATGAACCACATGCAGAGGTGGTTTGAAATTAGACTCAGATCGGATGCCCAAAGAATGTGCCACAGATTGAACTAGGGGTGGGAATTATCAGAGATTGCTCGACACGATATAACAATACCTCATGGTGAGTAATGATTTTATAAATATCCCGAGTCGATGTTAAGCCTTTTTTTCAGATTTTGTTTACATTCTAAATAGCTTTTGCAAATAATTTGCTCCTACCACTCAGGACACAATAGACCTGAACCTCAGCTAATGTCGACAGAATAGAAGGTGACCAGTTTTAACACAATATTTGAGATAACAATGTTTGAGATATGAGGAACAAATTAGACTGCATACATAGTGCTGTCTCCAGTCTTTACACCTGCGTGGCTTCGGTGGCATTCCTTGAGCATTATTTCTGCAGGACTACAAGTACGCTTTGTTTGGGTTGAGCAGGAAGAAGTCTGTAATCTTCTGGGACATGTAAATGTGGTTTGTAAAGGGATGCAGGGAGATCCCACTGATTCTGCGTGCAGAGACATCACCTGGGTGAAGCAGCCTCTCCCACCATCATCATCTGCACTCATAACATTTATGTTAAGCTGCTTTAGAAAATGCCTGTAAAACCGAACAGTTTCTTGTGTTAACGCGCAGCCTGGAGCACTCTTACCCACCCAGCGCTCTTACATTCCCCTGCTGGCTGGGATGTTGATTGATGGCAGCCCATCAACATTAATCACATGCAGATTTATAAACAAATTACCAAAAATAGAAATTCTATTTAAAGAATCATTTGTTGAATGACGTGGCGACAGACATGTCTCTTAATGTTTATGAAACCATCTAGGTGATTTGGAGTGGTGTTAGACCAGTGAAGCTTCACCACAGGGTGTGTTCTGCTTTATAAAGATATCTGCAAATTATGGACTTTCACTATAAATATGTTGTGATTATGGTAAATCTGACGTCATCATCATCATCATCATCATGTCCTTTTCTTGTAGATATCGGTCTGTTTGATGAGTTAGACGGCCTGGGAGATGCTGAGGAGCTGTTGCAGGCTCTCGAGAATGCTGACTATGTAAGTCCACAAATGAGTTACATTCTCTCTTTCTCACACACACACACACACACACACACACACACACACACACACACAGACACACTTCTCTATTTCCTCATTATAAGAATGTCCTTGTTTTGTAAAACAATAAGATTATCAAACTGAAAAATTACTTTAAAACTCCAAGCTGCTGAATGCACTGGCAGTGCACACACGGCCTGCAGACCCTCAGATATGGCTATAAATGTTCTTCCTCCAGTGCACAGTACAGCTTTGTATTTGTGAAGTGAGATTCTTCTTTGAAGATAGTTTGAACTCGTGTTTATCCAAAGGAAGCTTGCTTGTTCAGAAAAAAATTGGGGTTCCCATTTGTTTTAACAGGTCTTCAGAGGCACAGCTTTAAAATCATTTCTGGTGGCCAAAGAGCGTTAAATTTGTTTCCCCATAATTAATTTCACCTTCCACATGTGTATTTTAACAATTTATTGTGTGTGCGAATGTGTGTTTGTCTGGGTTTATATTCAAAGATATGTGAGTTGGGTGAAGCATGATTTGTCGAATCGTTAATAACTGTACTCAGCTCAGAGCTGTTAAGTTTGAGCCTCGAATCTCGTTTATTATTGAGTGTTACATGCTGGTGTTGTTGATTGTCATCCTGAGAACGAGAACATCATTTAAGCTTTAAGAACAGATGTTTTTGTTTTTTTCCCTTCTGGAATGCTGAGGAGTATGGAACTCCAAAGTGTTCAAAATTAAATAAGTAAATAGGACACGATTAAATAAATAACTCTATGAATAAATAAGACACAGATATGTAATATGAGAATGATATTGTGAAATAATGGAACACATTTTGAAAAAAAGCTTATTATTGTGAAAAATATTGCTCTCTGCTATATAAATTTACTTATTATTATTAAGTAATATTTCATGGCCATTATTTTTCCCAATAACAGAGATTATTGCAGAGGCATTTTTATTTAATTCCAGCTGTTTTTATTCCAAAATGTAATTTTTTCAAAGTCAGTATTTATTTCAAAATCCCGTTTTTCCCGATGGCCTATTTATTTCATAATGCTACTTTTCAGCAGAATGAGTCGTTCTGTCAATCAGTGCCAGTGGGTTGGACCTGCGCGCCTATTGGCTGATCCTTTAACATCGATTAGTTTCCCTGGATAGCTGCTCCGCGGACCGCCGCTACAGCTAGCAACAACGTGCTAGGCAGATGCAGACTGGCCATCTGGAGCTCCGGGCGTTTTCCCGGTGGGCTGCTGGCTAACGCGGGCCGGTCCAGTCTTTACGTAAATTTATTGTAAAAATTACGGAAACCATAATATGGCATCTCTTTTTTACGCAGATAGATGATCGTACGGTCGCCGCCGACAAAGAGCGTGTGTAACGGCCACTACTATGTTGTATTATGTATGTACGGAGTGTGTGCTGTGGAGGTGTGCGCGTGAGGAGGAGAGAATGGAGTAGGAACTGAGGTGTGCTGCTGCTCCCTCCCAAAACGCTCGATTGTTTTACCCTTTTCTGTACTTTTACTTTGTTTTGTATTATAATGTTGTGACGCTGAAAAAGGCTGATAAAGGTTTTGTGCTGAACGCTATTGTTGTCTCTGAGCTCTTTTTTCCCCCGGCTATCCGGCGCAAAGCGGATACACTTTGGAGTTCCATAGAGAAGAGCTTTTGTGTGTGTTTTTACAGATTGGGAGCGCTGCTGGTCTGAACCTAGACATGGATCTTTCAGTTTGGAGCTCTGAGGCGTGGGGAGACACCAGCAGCATGTGTACAGGTAGATCTCCTGCACTCTGATGGCTTACTGCAGCAGCAGGGTCGACAAACACTCAAACAGACTTCAACAGTTATCTCATGACGTTGCGGTACTGTTCATTTCTCCAGTCAGTGGAGTTCTTGTGACCTGTGCTTTATCTGTTTAATGTGCAGAGGGAGACATTTCAGCAGACTCGCACTCTCCAACACACACCTTCAGCTCAGTGTCTTCACCATCAGCAGAGACCCAGTCACCATACTCTCTATTTGTAAGTAAAGTGGTGTGTGCGTTTGTTTGTGTGTGCGCGTGCGCGTTTGTGTGTGTGTGTGTGTGCGTGCGCGCGCGTGTGTGTGTAATTGAGTGGATAAGGAGTGCAAAGGCTAGATTTGCAATATGAATGACCAGAAGGACATTATAACCTCTTTATTCTGAGTGTGTTTAAAGCAATTCATGTTCTTCAGCCATTTTGCATTTTATTTGATTTGAAAATGTTGTTGTTGTTACCTTTTTGCATTTGTGCACATTCTCTTAAGAGTACACACCTCTGCTTTTCTTCCCGTAAAGGCCGTCAGATGTATCGTACTGTGCAGTTCAGGTACTTTTCAGGTTGTCGCAGTAAAACGTTTCTATAATTTAATCTACATCACTTAATATTGAGAAATTGGGGCAGGGGCTCAAGAGTAGGAGTAACTCAGTATTCATCACTTCCTACTAACCATAATACAATGGTTCTCAGAGTTTTTGTCTTCCGGAACTCAGTTAAGACTTGTGCAGACCACACAGGGGTGGAACTGGAAAAACCTTTTCAGGGATGTTTTAATGATCAGGGAGGATAGTTGTAGTGTTGTAGTAGTGTGTAGAATTGTGTGTAGAATTGTCATGATCTGACCGCTTTAACTAGTGTTGGGGGATTTTCTGTTAATTTAGTTTTTCAGATGAAAAAAGAACAGGCAGGACGGCACTGAGGTCTTGAGCAAAAGCTTCAAAATTTCACTTCAAGATATTATGTCTACATGGAATCTGAAGTCAGATGATTTTGTTTGACAAACATTAATTCTATAGTCTTCTAAAAGCTTATCAACAAACAAGCTGCAGTTTTATGCCTCTTTTTTTTTAGGTTGTATGTCCCTTCATCGATACCTTTGTCTGTTTGTCTGTCTGAGATTCCCTTGAGTGTGATATTTAAAGGATGAGTGGCTGAAAGTTTTGGATGTTTTTGAATGTTTGGATTTATGTGGAATTACAGTTTTAACCAGCAGATGAACAGATCAAGGTCAAATATCTGAAAGTAAATTTTTTAGGAGCTTTATTCCTGTTTTCTATATTTAAATCTAACATTTCTATCTAACAAATAAATAACAACAAGCTTTAGATCTCGCCTAAGTTCATTTTATTTTGTCCTCTTCTTGAATAAGTGAACTGAATAACTGTTCATAGCTGTGAGAACATCGGTGACAACGAGAACTCCTTCCCGACAACTGTGAATCTGACTCTAAGCAAAAGTTCTAACAATAACACCCTAATATAATGGGTGGTATTCAATGACAAAAACACTTCAGTTGTAGGAGATGAATCACCAGTTTGGTAGCTTTAGTAACTTTAGGTTGGTCAGCAACACATCATGCTGACGTTAATTAATTTCCTGTAACACCGTGTCCTGTTCTGTTTATTTTCATCCTGCTTCATCAGTGAAAAAGGAGCACAGTGACTAGAGACTGCACTGTTTATTTCCTCAGCAGTGACATTGGTGTGGCTCATGATGTCTGTGTCACAAGTGTGTGGTGTTGGGTAACGCATCAGTCTGTAACGATGTACAGACATAACGATGTGTTAGTATGACTAAAACTGGACTTTTAAAATAAATGGAAACCTTAGTCTAACTGAAATTGCACTAAACTGTACTTCTCAGGGTTCAACTTTCCTGCATAACGCGGTTGGGAGTTGAGCTGCTCCTGTGTATATACCTCAGTCTGACAAAGAAATCGTCTGAGGCGCTCTGTGCATGATCCAGGATCCTGTCCTGATCTGTGACCTGGAAATCAAACAAATTCGTAACAGCAGACGAAGCCTCTAACGATACAGCGACGTCATCTGCTTTCAGATAACATCATAACCATGCATCTCATTCATACAAAAAGTAACGTGTACAGGATGTACGAAATGTACATGAATGGAAAATGGCCATGTTTTCACCACTCAACATTCAATCAGTTTGTCACCAGCTACCTTGTTTGTTTACTGTGTTGGTCTGTGATGTGTAATGGCTTAACCAGGAATACTAACTAGCTGAAAGGTGGCAGAGCGATCTAACTATTATAGGATGAACACTATACTATTATAGTACAATGTAAATATACTTTAAATCAATTCCCTGCCATGCTTGTGTAATGGGACAAGGAGAGTAGTTCAGTTACAGTAATTGTTCGAATGTCACTGCTGAGTTCAGAATCAGTAAGCAATCCAGAGAGAAGCAGCTAGCGGTGGTCCTGTGCTTAGAAGCAGCTGTGCAGTTAGTACGCTTGACCAATGTGCGTACAGGATAAAGCATTGAGAAGACGCATAACTCTGAAACTTGAGAATTAATGATGATTGAGTGTTCACAGCTGTTCTAAGAATAAGCATCTATCTAGGTGTGTGTTGGTGTGAAAGAGTAAGAGGGAAATCCTTCTACTTCCTTTTACCCATGAAACCCTCACACTTTCTTGTGTCATATGAATTATCTTCATTTTTACGTTGCAACAAAGACTAGGAAGAAGGATCCCAGTCGAGTACATCGTTCTCTCTCTCTCTCTAAGATCAAGATAAGGGGGTTGTTTGGAAGTGAGCAGTCAGCTGTGGGAACATGCAAGTACATACATACTGAATTCTGTATTCATATCTTTCTTATCTTTGCTGTTGCAGGACGAGGCTCTGTCTCCGCTTTCTCCCCAGTCTCAGCCCTCTCCGCTCTCCATCTGCTCCGACTCCAGCAGCTACGTCGACCCGCCTCCTGAGAAGAAGCTGGCTAGGAGGACCAATCAGACAAAAGGTGAAAACTCTCAGCCAATCAGTGTTGCATGCTGACGATTTATACCATTCATCGACTTGTTTGTGTGCGCGTGTATTTACATTTAGGCATTTGGCAGACGCTCTTATTTACAAAAGTGCTTTGTAGTTTCTGTCGCACATATGTGCATTACAGCGGCATTAAAAAAAACGCACAAAAAACAATATATACAGCACAAATATATACAGTGGAACCTTGGATTGTGAGCATAATTCATTCCAGAAGTGTGCTTGTATATCAAAACACTTGTATATCAAATTTCATTCTTAAGAAATAATGGAAACTAGTCATTCCACAGATGCGCACATGGACAATGCATGCCACATGATACTTGGTACCTTGGTAGGTGGGTAAAGTAGCCAAAAGATTTCCTCAAGAAGTGTAGCTGTACTTAAGGAGGTGTAAAAAGTAGGCATCCAAAAATATTACTCAAATAAGAGTAAAAAATATTTGGTGAAAAGACTACTCAAGTACTGACTAACTGTTTCAATTGCTTCAGATTTTTTAAATTTATTTTTTTTAATTATCATTATACAGGGTGGGCCATTTATATGGATACACCTTAATAAAATGGGAATGGTTGGTGATATTAACGTCCTGTTTGTGGCACATTAGTATATGTGAGGGGGCAAACTTTTCGAGATGGGTGGTGACCATGGTGGCCATTTGGAAGTCGGCCATCTTGGATCCAACTTTTGTTTTTTCAATAGGAAGAGGGTCATCTAAGGGGGTCAGAACGGGAGACCTTGGTGGCCATTCAACTGGTCTGACACTAACCCACATTGGATAGATACCTCCAAGACTGTTGGAACAACCCTAACCCTAACCCTGGACCCTAATAATAATAATAGTGATCAGTTCGTAATCAACGTTCCAGGATCTGGACTTGAGTTAGCTTAAAGTGGGGATGGGTGAATTATTAGGTCCAAGCACTAGTGTGCCCAGGGCCATCTTGTTTTCCTAAGGATTCTTTTTTTCTCCCCCCCCCCCATTTTGGGCTTTTTGGGGGTCTTAACATGCTCAAAAGCTTATGAAAATTGGCTGACAGGTTGGAATCTGGTGCTGTTAGTATACCTAATGTGGCACACATTTAGAGCTCATTGAGCTGAATGACTTTCGCACTGCATGTCATGGGAAGTCAGTTATTTTGTGTCATTTGCCAAAAGTCGATGGATTTTGATATACTCCACCTAGTAGATTTATACAATCGCCACCAAACCGGGCCTGTGTGATCTAAAGACATTGAGGATGCAAAATTGTCGAGGGATTTTTGATATTTCAATCGTCTCAGCCGTGAAGATGCCTTAAACTAAAAAGTGGTTAAAACGTGTGTGTGTGTGTGTGTGTGTGTGTGTGGCATTATATTAAGTGACACATGTAACATCATAGTGTGAGTATCAAAATAGCTTTTTCCCCCAGTATCCTCATCTTTTTGGAATCACAAATGTTAACACTTATATTCTCACATATCTCTCTCACATACACACACACACACACACACACACACACACACACACAAACACACTCGTACATCACACACACACATCACAAATGTTAACACACAGACTCACACACCACACACAAACATGCTCAAACACATTCACTCGTCTCACACGCAGACACTGACAACCCTGTCTCATACACACACAAGTGGCTTAAATGATTTGAAATAAAAAAAAAAAAAATGACATTAAACAAAGATAACCCAAGTAAACAGAGAGCAAGTTGTGCAGTGCACCTGGGCGATGGCTTTTTGTAGGTATTAACATGCTGGGGTGGCCATGGCTCATCATTGCTTGCAACGATATTTTAGTTTTTATTTGCCATTAAATTTCCCTGAGCTTGCTTTTCTCAGAACACATTCCATCATTGTGGCCACCGAAGCCATGCTGCAGAGTTATAATGTACACTATAGCATTGCCCACAGTTAGCTTTGTATATAATTTTTATCTTTAAGCTCATATTAATGCTGATATAGCCCATTGCTTTATCCAATCAGAATCACAGGTGTGTTAAGTTTTTTTTTTTTCTTCCCCTCTTTGTAGCGAAACCTGTCTCGAGGCCAATTCACTTGAGCCCCAAAGTCTCCATTCAGCCGAAGCCCCTTATCACAGCACTTCCCATCCCTCAGACTGCAGCCCTGCAGACCAAAACGATCATCATCCAGCCAGTGCAGGCCACCATCGTGCCCGTGGTCAAACCTGCGCCCGTCACCATCCAGCCGGCTCCCACTGCAGGTCAGGAAGTGTCTAATCATACATCCTAATCTCTGAAAGTGTTTGTGGGTGTTTTACCCTTAGATCTAGACACTACTATTATTCATGATTTTACTAACAATTTATGTAGAATAACCTTTATACAGTATAGAATGCTGGAAAGAACTGTACCGTGCAGATTTGAATATGCATTCATACGGTGGCGGCAAATGAAAGTGTTGGAACTGACAAGTCAACTTTCTGAATGTTGGTTTACATCCACTCAACTGTTATTTAGACCCTGATGACTTAAAAAATATGTACTTTGTTGAATTTGGTGTTCTTGAACTATGGCTCTCAAAATGGATTTTCCAGGCAGCAGAGATGAAGTCAAAATGAATTAATTACATTTTTTTATGTATTTATTGTAAATGCTGAAAGTAGCAGACTGTGGTCTAAAGATGGCGTCAGATTTCTACTTTTGACACGGCTATGTTTTTTTTAATTGGATTGTTTTAGTGGCAGCATTGTGCATTCTTGCTTTGTTTTCCAGGTAACCATGACAATAACTCCCAGTTAAAGCCAAATGTCTAACCTAATGTCAGAACCTCTTTGTCGTTTTGGGGAAGGTGTACTTCTCAGACTTCTTTTCTGGCCTTTCTGACGTTTCTGAGATTTTGAGCTGCTCAAGCCTTTCAAGAATCATGTATAATTTTAATTATACATGATTTTATACATGATTGCTGCATTAGCCGGACACTTGCACCTGTGTAACACGAAGGGAATGTCTAGCTCCGGTTGTGCAGGTCATTGTTCTGGCTTTAAAAGCATTTGGTGTTTTTTTTTGTCTCACTTCTTTCACTTGTCTACCTGGAGTGCATGCGATGAGGTAGACAAGTGAAGAAACGATAGGAAAGAAACCACAGAATCTCTCATTCTCCATCTCTCTCTGGGTGTTTGTGTGTCTGTGCGCGCGCATTTATAAACCGCTGGGTCCTAAGTTCGTTAAGTCGAAGCCAACTTACAGTTGGGAATTAGACTCAAAAGCGAACCCATCCCCATCAGTGACAGCGTATTGTACATTATTTGTCTTTCAAAACAAAATTTATAATCATTGATGATAGTATAACAACACTGTCGAGACCAACAACACAACATTGTTAATAATATCACACACATTGAAACAACTCCGTTCAGTGCACATGTAAATGGCAAATTGAACGATAACGTCCAGGGTGGTGACTGTGAGTGGTCAAGTTTACGTTCGTCTTGTTTCCAGAGATGCCAAGTTGATGAAACATAATCCTAAAGAGTAGAAAAAGGAAAAGGTTATACCACCTTGTATATTTATATGTTTATATTTGTCATGAAACAACTTTGAGTGTGAAAACATGCCAAAAGAGCTGAAAAATCAAATAAAAATGTATGTACTGTAGAGTGTAATGTATTTCTGTTTTTTATTAAAATGGGTCTTGGTATCAAAAATATAATTCAGGAGCCAATATAAAAGTCTAACTACAAGGGCACAGAAGCACACTACAGGCTATCTGCCAGCCTATCACAACTATCTGCCAGCCTACACTGCATGTCTTTGAACTGTGGGAGAAAACCAGATTACGCAGAGGAAACCCACCAAGCACGGGGAGAACATGTGAATTTCACAGACCCGAGGCGGGATTCTGTGGTACTTGCAACTGATGATAAAACTTTTAACTATTACATTAAAGTAAAGTACAATGCAAAAATATTTTATAGAAAATATTACTAGAAGACCTACAGTGAGAGAGATTTGTTTGTATAAGTTTTCGAGTAGTAGAACACAGTCTCCCACTTCATCCATATATACATGTACATACACACAGTGAGAGAGAGAGAGAGTGGAACCTTGGATCGCAAGCGTAATTTGTTCTAGAAGCATGCTTGTACAGTGAAACTTCGGATTGTAACGTGGTTTGAGTGTTCCGCAAGACAGACAAAATTTTTTTAATCTATTTTGTTTTGAAAAACGAGCAAGTCTTGGCATACAAATACCGAGTATCATGTGGCACACATGTTCTTCTTGTTTTGACACCGAGCATCATGTGATCATAACTGACCCAATGGTTTTTCCTCTATTGCCCTGCGGAATTGTGGGTAATCGTCTTCCCTGTTCGGTCTTACTGCTCGTCTCTTACTGGTATAATCATCTGTGCACACGTATACTCTCTACTACATCACTGTGACCACGTGTGTGTAAAGCATCTTTTATTTTGTGTTTTGTGTGTGTATGTATGTGTGTGTGTGTGTGTACAGCTCGCGTGTACTGTTTATTATAACACGTGTACACGCGGGTAAATGCGTATAAGTAAAAATAAAACGAATTAACCTGCACTTTACCTTTTGAAAAAAGTACAAATAAATCCTGACTGAGAACATGCTTTTTTTTCTTAACATGCTCAAAAACTCACAAAAATTGGCAGACAGGTTGGCCTTCAGGGACCCTGACACAAGATTATGCAGCATACACACTTGAACCTATGCACACGAAACTCGCTACACATTTAGAGCTCATTGAGCTGAATAACTTTCACACTGCATGTCCTGGGCTCAAACTCATTTTGGGTCGTTTGCAAAATGCACGCGATGGATTTTGATATATTCCTAGGGGATTTTGATATAAGGAGATTTACATGATCACCACCAAACCGATGTGATCTAAAGACACATACAATTAGTTTTTATATGTTTGTGTGTGTGTGTGTGTGTGTGTGTGTGTGTGTGTGTGTGTGTATGTATATATTAGTATGCATGGGTATGTACTGTATATATGTATGAAGTGAAAGACTATTCTGAATGTAGCAAGGTGTGGTTGTGATAATACTGAAGCTGATCGACATATGAAATGCTTGCCAAAGACTTGCACTGTTTTATTATGGCCTGTTATTCACTGCTGAAAAGCTATTTAAAAATATCATGTAAATAAATGTATTTAATAATTAAATAATTTTTAACCACATGACTGCAGTGATTTATTCCTGTGATGTGATTGAGCCAGTACTGATGGCTGCGGTTGTGGAATTCCGAGAGATCTTCTGTAACAGTAGTAAATCATCTTGCGGCGACTCGCAGTACAGTGACAGCTGTGCTCCATGAGGTCGCCGAGCCTGGCGTGTTTCAAAACTGAGAATAAACCCTAGACAATTTGTAACTCATTCCTTTGGTCTTTAATATAAACGCTGAGATCACATTAAGCACCCAAATACTGGACAGTCTCACCATTGTCTCTACCAAGTCACTTTGATGATGTGGATGGTGGGGAGTATGATAGAGAAATAGTACCATTTTATTTGACCGTATTATCCACATTTACCTTTTACAGCCTGTGTGTCTGTCATCTGAGTCTCTTAAGTGCACAGTTAGGAAGATCAAACCTACTTCCAGAGTACATTTTTGGCTTATGGATGATTTCTTTTCTCTGCTCAGGTCATCCCACTTTGCTCTCTCAGCCCACCCCACTTCTGCAGCTGCAGTCTCCGCAGGTTGTTCCTGCAGGTCCCCAAGTGCTCAGCATGCCAAGCCTGGTACAGGACAGCCCAACAAACCTCACCGCCTCCTTGCCTGTCGTAGGCATCCCGCTCAGGAACCTTCCATCAGATGATGATGTAAGTCTTAACAACTAGTCATAAGATTCAGGGTTTATCGCTTAAATTGCTTGAACCACCATATGTTCTTCAGAATCTCAATGCTAACAGAAACACACAGAGATGGTGGGTTGAGTAGCCAAAAATTGTACTCGAGTAAGAATAGCTGTACTTCAAAATAATAATATTCAAGTAGAAGTAAAAAGTAGTCATCCAAAATATTAAGAGTTAAAAAGTATTTGGTGAGAAGACTACTGAAGTACTGAGTTTTCAAGTACTGAAAAGACTACTCAAGTACTGTTTCCTCGTAATGTTCGATAAATATATATTTTTTTAAATTATGTAAGCAGACAAATGATATAGGCAAATAATGTGCAAATTCTGACATTTCCAAATAATAAAATACATGAAATAAATAAATTAAATGAATAAAATGATATTATATAATTATATTTACAAAATAGCGAATTAAGGAACAAGAAACGCAAATTTCCTATCTCACTTCTGTACAACATAAAGCATTTGAAACAAATATCTACTGTAGGTAACGTATGTTTGCTTGAACAGTGTACCGTATATTCAGTTGCCCTCCACATGGTTCAGCAAATAACATTAGAACAAGTGTACAAGAGGTCTCGCTTTACCAAATACAGGGCAATCTTAGAAGAAGACCTGTTGGAGTCTGCAAAAGACTTGAGACTGGGGCAGAGGTTCACCTTCCAGCAGGACAATTACACACAAGTGAAATTTGTAAAGAAATTTGAAAACCGTGTATCATTTCCCTTCCAGTTCACAATTATGTTCACCTATTTTGGTTGCACACTGACTCTGTATGGTTATTAAAAAAATTGCAGTAGTCTGCTTTTAATATGCGTGTCTTGCATTTGCACATCTGAACCCAATAGCCTCTTCCCTTTTATGATGCAATAACACTTGCAATTAGTGCTACTTTTGTTTTTTTACAGAATACAAATTAAAAAAAGTGACTTTTTGGATCACTTTTATTGATTTAATCATAGTTTTCCCAAAAGGTTTTAATGGTCACTGCTCACAGCAGCCTGTAAGGAAACATGAGCTTCATACATAAGAGGCAAACAAAAGAACTGTTTAAATACTGGGCAACAGACTTAGAAAATATAGGAAGAACTGTAGGAAAATGTGGTGTTGTATGATGAATGCTCACAGCCCCGCCAGTTCACACTGAAAACCATACATGTACAGTCAACAATCTG
This sequence comes from Clarias batrachus, assembly GCA_003987875.1. Lineage (NCBI taxonomy): Eukaryota > Metazoa > Chordata > Actinopteri > Siluriformes > Clariidae > Clarias > Clarias batrachus. The sequence continues at coordinate 261,168 of QMIH01000502.1, forward strand.
AAACCAGTGTCGCCTCTTGCTCCCTCACAAACCCTCTCTTCATTTTACACCCACTCCCATGACACGTGTCAGTCTGAGGATTTTCTTTTTTCCCAAACTGAGGACAGCCCATCTGGAGTAGCTCTTTACTGAAAACCATTTGATGGCCAAATGTTATCAGAAGCAGAACCAGAGCCTCTCTTTCTTCTCCACTCTCCATTTCTCCATCTTGCTTCCTTGCTTTCGCTGGTTTGGCATCTAGTAAATGAACTCAAAAAACCATATGTGTATCACCTGCCACACACAGCACAAATGCACGCGAGCCATGCTGTGGTACACAGCGCCGCTATTTATGAACAAATGACAGTTGGCTCGTCATCCTGTAGTGAACTACAGTGAGGGTAGTTCGCTTAAAATTTCAACAGAACTTTCAATTCAATTGTTGTAGACAAACGGCTCATTACTGGACATTTGTAAGTTTAATGTTTCCAGAACACACATGTGCAAGAGAAGCTTAATGCAAAATGCTAATATGACTAACAAAACCAAAACATAGTTGTGCAGTGTTAGTTCTTTTCTTTTGCTCATTTCTACACAGGCCGTACAAGTGTAGAAGGTGATCTTTTTTTTGTGTATAGAATATGGTTTTAGAAAATCATTCAATTTGAATCTCCCTAAATGCAAAATTGAAAACATGCAAATATGGAGGTTTAAACTAAATTAAATGGTCTGAAGCATAAACAGTAAAGAATGTTATAATGATTTGTGCTTGCCTGAATTCAACGCTAACTGTATGAAGTGTTCTTCATCTGCTTTTCATTTTTTTTTTTTTTTAATGTACTTAAGCTTTTCTTAGTGTAAAATGTACAACATCAACATGGCTATAACTATCTAAAGCGTGCACTCGGTCGCACAGCATACATTAACAGTGAAAAAGATGATGGTCAGTGGTTTTATTCCTAATCTCCAGGATACCAGCTACTCCTGGTATTTTGTAAAACGTGATGAGCAGGAACGCTACTCCAGTCACACTCTCTGTGGCTCAGCTCCAAGCACACAGCTCCAATGTGAGCATTCATCATACAACACCACATTTTCCTACAGTTCTTCCTATATTTTCTAAGTCTGTTGCCCAGTATTTAAACAGTTCTTTTGTTTGCCTCTTATGTATGAAGCTCATGTTTCCTTACAGGCTGCTGTGAGCAGTGACCATTAAACCTGATATCGCAAAGGAGGATTATCTTATCTAGTTACTGCAAAATCATTATTACTGTAGCAAAAGTGTTTAATCCTATGTGTGAAACCCCTACACAAACACACAGGAACAGACACGCTGAAAGACAGAAATGCACCACTAGTCTTGTTTGCTATTTTATAGAGTGAACTGGATCAAGTCTGTAATCATGCTGTGTCTCTTCAGAACAGCAAGAAGCGTAAACAGAAAAGCTGCATTATTTATCAACCAGCTTCAAAGCACACAAAACTCGCGGCCCTAATGTTTGTTCTTTTTTGTAGTTTGCACATTTATTTGATTCTGTGTTCGTTTAGTCTGTATATTTCTCATTTCTTCAAAGGCTTTTTGAAACGTTAATGATTTGCGAAAGTACTTCATGTCTTTCCTGTATATTACATCCACTGTGTCATGTACGCCTGCAAACTTGCTGCAGGAGGTAATAATGTGGCAGTCATGTAATCTGGATAACCAGCCCCAGCACACATGAACCCCACTCTGTACGTGAACGAGTCACTCTGTAATACCCCATGGGGCATAAATTGACAGTATGGGTCGGTGCTGGGGCGGGCAGGAGGTAATAGGGAGGGGCAGCTTCTGATTTGTATAATTTGGGTAGTTTTTCCCTGTTGGCAGCAATGATTTATTTGGGTACACAAAAATACACTATATAGGAATCATGTAGATGATATTTCCTTTTAGTTGATCTATCTTTTCCTTGAAAGAGAGAATGCTGGGCTCTTCATGTCCGTGTTCCCAATGGCAATGCCATGTTCTTGCCCACTTTGAAATTCTTACTAAATCCCATAACCTTTTTCTGCCCTGTTATCAAGTGCAAAGTATGTGTGCATTCTGCAATTTATTACATCCAGTGAGAATATTAAAAGGAAAAATCCATGATCCAGATTTTATGATTTTCGATTAACAATGACTATTCACATTCCAGTTTCTCTGTAAGAAGAGAAGCTTATGTAGCTTTTAGCTTTACTTATCTCACTGTACTGGTTTTCCTTACATTAGGAGACGGAAAAGCAAAGGTACTGAGTAAATGAAGAAAGAGGTAGTTTGTAAATTGAGGTAGTTAGTAAAAATGTCTGCAACTTTTCTCATATGGCCCAGTATTTACATAGTGGGATATTTTTTCTAATCAAATGCTATATTTGAATGTTTGTAGATTAATCATACTTTTGGTTTTATTTAATATACTTCCCATGTGCATTTTACAGTATAGGAAATATAAATCAATTCTATAAAATAATTTATGTAAAAATTCCCGTTATTAAAAAAACAATTGTTGTTAAAGGATTTCGTAAAACATGAACCAGTCATGGTGCAGCTCAAGGCTTCTGAAGTCAACATTATTATTTATTCAAATGCTGCAGAGCCACAGGAAAGACCTGAAACATCCCATAATACCCAAGTGGAAAGATGCCTGGGACGTCTTCGCAGAGAAGACTTTCCTTTAAATAAGACAACAACCCCAAACATACAGCCACAATAATTCAGGAAGGCATTGCATGATCTAGCCAGCCTTTTGATGTAAATTAAATGTATTAGTCATTTAGTTAATTAGTAGTAAGCTTGCTGTTATCTTTCTAAATTATCTGAGCACTCGTTTTCCCAAAATTCCTGTTTCTTCAAAAATGGGTGGAAAGTGCATGCCATAAACTTTAATGGGGTTTGTAGAGTGGAGACAAATGCTACACCAAGCTACGCCCCTGAATAATCCTGAATAATTTCTCATCACTGTATATTGTGTGGCTAATAGAATTAGTTTTTTTCTTTGCAACTTTAAGATAATATACAAACTTATGACATTGCTTGTGGCATCCATGATCATTTAGCAAGACTTGTCTGCTCATTCTGAGGATGGCTCATTCCCCGTTGGAATTTAGGCATCCTGGTTTAAGTACTTTTCCACAATTAGTTGTCCATGTCGAGGTCAATATTGTCATCAAGACTTGAATTATTTTTCCACCAGATCGATGTTAATCATATAAAGACTGATTCACTGTTTCACTGAATTGAATGTAGTTGCAGTAGAGATTTCTCTGGTGGATGACCGCAAAGGATGCTGGGATTTTAAACTATTTTCTGAGATTGGTCCAAGATTTTTCAGCTTGTCAGGGGATTTGTAAGTGTTCAGAGCAGCTCTGAGAACTCGTAGACCTTTAAACTTAGTATATTTGGTTCTGGTGAGAGCCATTTATCCTGAAAAACTGTTTTTTGCCGAAACATTCAAGTTAAATCTGCATTTCATATCTTTATTTTGAGGAACTCAGAAGATAAATGGTAGGAGATCATACAGCTGGAGTGGCAATGCCAGTTCATTTCTTTTTGCATAGATAATTGGAAATGCGCTGGAAAGATAGTACGTGTATCCTTTGTGTGTTTAAGCTTTTGATGTAGACTACCACTTACCATTTTGGAGGAACCATTTATTTTCAGATAACTGAGCCATTAGCCGATACGTGGGTTGATCAGAAAGGATCTGTTACAGGTTATGAGAGTTATTTTTCTCTTGGAGTAAGGCAGACCTGTTTATCTCTATGGCCGTATTCTGCTTAGTGTGTCAGTGTTGGCGTAAGTAAGAGTCTCTGCAGCCCAATAAGGATGTATCTGTAGAGTGCAACATGTCGTGTGCATGCATTAAAACTCAGCACAGATGCATGAATTGGGGTTTAAGGAACCCTTACTAATTTCCACATGTGCTGCTGTGTTGTGTTGGATCATCCTGTGAGTTCTGCAGTGTGCATGCTCCTAGGATGAACAAGTTTACAGCTTCCTCAGTGCATTGTTAACAATGGATTAAAAAATTATTCACCCCCTTGTTATATACTTTGTGTTGTGGATTTGCTTTTGGCAATAGATATTAATGCCATTTTACCAATTAGCCTCCATTTAATCACCCAAAATCTCAAAGTGAAAACATTTTTAGAACCCTTATCATCATGTATATTATGGACAATAATTTGCAGTTTATTGTAAATGAATGAAATGAGCAAGCAGCATAGTATTTCATTAAGAACAAATTCTATTCTGTGAAGTTAAATGGAACTAGGCCTCGGATAGTGGGGCAAATCAGCCTTTTCCGCATCATACCTCAAACCTTTAGTCTTAGTAATTTTTTTCACATACATAGACATATAAAGGGCTGTGGAGGCTCAGGTGGCTAAGGCTTTAGGTTGTCTGCGGATTCAGGTTCAAGCCCCTCTGGTGGTTCGATTCCCCACCCCATAATACGTCAAGCCAGGATAAAATGGGAGGGTTGCATCAGGAACGGCATCCAGTGTAAAACCAGTGACAAAGTAATGTGCGAATTTTATAGTCTGCTATGGCGACCTCTTGACGGGAACAGCCGAAAGAGAATTTTAGGAGACTATTGCCTACATCTGGAGCAAAGTTTGGGAACATGCAAATTAGGCTGTTTATGAATCTAGCAGCGCATTGTGGCAGTGTGTGCACCACCCTGAAAGCATAGTGGTTGGTACTTATTGGATGAGGATATATTTATTCGACCATGGTATGCCATAAGTTTTCAGCGCAGAGCTTACTCTCGGGTTCAAGAAAAAGGAGAATTCTGGAAAGGAAAATTCATCCTGTAGGATTTGGAAAGATTTGAGTCTATAATTATTGTATAGATCTTTTAACATAAATGCCATATTCAACCCAGGATTTGGACACGAACGGTTTATTACCAGTGCAAATATTATTATTGTGCCAGAAGGGGGTAGAATCACTATAGGGAAACCGCCATGTAAAACTGCCATTTTCCAAATTTTAATAGAGTGACTTATGATTAGGCCAAACTTTTCCAGAACTTTTTTGGATATTCCAAAATCTGGTAGAGATGAGTGATACAGATAATGAGGTTTTAATCGATACATAGATTTGAGACTAATTCTGGGCACCTTTTACTGACTGTTGTGTTGAGCGCCTTAAAGTAGCCCATAAGTGGTGTTAGAGGTGAAAAAAAAACAAAAAAACAACCTTGGGAGTATATTCATCTTAATAATGGCTATACATAAGTGCCAAGAAGCGTGGAGACGAACAGAAACTTAGAGATGCGGGGTAATGAAGGAAAAACTCTGATTCGAAGATAGTATAATTGGACACTAACTGGCATCATAGTGGTTAAGAACTGAATATCTAAATTAGCAGTTGTTAAAGGGGCATAAGTGTGTGTGTGTGTGTGTGTGGGGGGGGGGTCCATTCCAATCCAGGGGCTTTATTACATGGAATTCGGATCAGATTAAAATTCCTGGATCGCCAATGGGCTGTTCATTATCTCATGCTTAGAATCATTAATCTTTTTGAAAAAAAAATTTAATTTTAAGGAATTAATCAAAATGTGTTGAGTCACTGTTGGATTCTAAAGTATGCAAGTGTTGATAGTAGGATTTGGGTTACGTATATAACCCAAATAACAGTGGGTTATTGCCTAAATACCAAAATATTAGCTTTGAACTCAGCATCTTTGAACCTCAAAGCCAATAACTTAGAGGAGCGTTCACCATGGAAATAATAGGACTGTCTAGTATGATGATTTCAAGAATCATGATTATGTAAATATATAGATTTTAATTTTGATTTAAAAATCAACATTTAATTTTTTAGCTTTGGACTACTAAATTTAGCTTTTAATTCTTTTTCTAGTAAATTAATTTGTTTTATAATTAAATTTTAGGGCTCTCTGTATTTTTTATTTTATTTTTTTACCAAAGGAGGAAAAACTTACTACAACATTTAATAAAACATTTAGGGTTTATTAGTTTCCCACAATACTTGAGGGATAGAGGCTGAATCCCCATTGATCTGCAAAAATTACATTATAGAGCTGCATGGTTCAGCCACAAATGTGCCATCCTGTAACAGAGACGTATTAACTCTCCAACGGTTGTGTTTGGGGCCCAAGGATATAGGAGTTAAAGATGTAATTACTGGAGACTGATCAGATAGAAGCGGTGGAATATTAACTTCACTAATAAGTGGAATAAAAGAAGGGGACAAAAATAAGTAATCAATCCTTTTAATAACTCTTATGATGAGCTGAAAAAAATGTGTAATCTTTAGCACCATCTTAGAGGCATGGGATCTGTCTAACTGGGGATCCAACAATGCATCACCCCCTAACACCACAGGACAGACATCTAAACTTGCAACTCAACGCATCAATTCTTGAAAAAATTAAGGATCACCCTCTGTGGGTGCATATACAGAAACTAATGCATATTTAGTATTATTTATGGAGCCAGTAACGTAATTACAATACAATAATTAATTCGACCTTTGGTATTTCCACTCGGTTTTTGTAATTGAGAAATCAACATTACGCTTTGATACTATCAACTTTGGTTTTGTTGCCAGCAGGGGACGAGTAAATCACTTTAAAGTACAGTGGAATCTTGGATTCCAAGCATAATTCGTTCCGGAAGTGGGCTCGTATTCTAAAACACTCGTAAACCAAATCATCATTTCCCATAAGAAATAATGAAAACTCAAATTATTCGTTCCACAGCCCCAAAAAATAAATACATAAAAATAATTAATACAATCTATAAATTAAAATAAAACAAATTAATCTGCACTTTACCTTTTAAAAAAAAAAACGGTGTCAAAATAATAGTCGCATACATGATACTCGGCGCTTGTAAACTAATACTTGCTCGGTTTCCGAATAAAAATTTATTAAAAATCTTTGCTCCCGGGCAAAGAGGTTCCACTGTATCTGTTTTGAAAACTATGCACATCAGCTGATTTTAAATGAGATTCTTGTATTACAGTGATGGAGACCTTTTTGTCTTTTGGGTAATCTAAGCATTTGGTACACTTAATATGGCTATTTAACCCATTGACGTTCCATGACATTATATTTATTACCATATATTGTTAAGGAAAGCAGACCAACCAGAACTAAGGTGGAAACATCCTAAGGTAATTCCTCCAAAATATAACATCGATCAGAAGATATACATACATAACCATAGACACATTGCACACAAAAATGGATGCATAAAGCGGAATAAACTTGCATGGGTGGTCTCGGGCATAAAACAAAATAACAAAAACAAGAACAGTATAAAAATGGGCAGTAAGCAAAGAGTTAGAATGCATTTTTCTATTTAAAGGGCAAACCTAGCAGTACGGTTCATCCGTCAACACCTGACCCGGTAATTTTGGGATGCAAAACCAGTCAGATTTTCTCAGCGAGGTCCTCCATAGGAACTACAGATTCATCTTCCTCCACCCCGGACTCTCATGCCGCAGTTGTTACAGCTTCCTCCAGAGAAGATTTTACGACAGGATCCAGATTGAGAGCTAACTTTTCAACCTCCAGTCTGGGAAGAATAACAACAACGTTGTTCCCATATACAAGATTTGTCCAACATCCCAAGCTCCATTCAAGATCTCATTCCGATCTTGATAGCGCCGCATCTTGAATATAAATGTATTAGAGGGTGTTTTTGAGCGTTCCCCTCTATAAATGCAAATAGAAGCTATATATATATATATGTGAAAACAAAAGAAGAATAATGCGAAAACATTGCTGCGTTGAAATTCGAATCCTGCATATGCGGGAACTGCAGACCTGAACAACAAGCTGGGGGAGGCTTGTTAAAAAAAAACTATGGAATTATTTTTTTCCCCAGTTTTTTGTTTGTACACTGGCGACCTGTCCGAATATCTGAACTTGATTAACAAAAAGTGGATTCTCCATACTAGAACCCCTTTAAAGAACATTTGCTCCAAAGCACACACAAACTCTGACTTGGGGGACACTTGTTTCAATAAGACTGTTCCCATAACCACTTCATGTTTCATAAGACCCTAACCATATAGCCAAAACAACTATGGAGTGGCACGTCTTGGGACTAGTCTCTGAATGTCCAGCCAAAGTCCAAACTTAAAACCCATCAAAAAATTTTGGAGACACCTGAAGATCTTAAGGAGTTCACAGCTGCTCAATGTCCATTCTGAGGGCATCATCAGCTATGAAGAATGGGATAAACCTTTCTATTGCAGGAGGTTAAGTGCAGATAAACAGGTACAAATTGCAGTTATATTTTTTTAATCAAATCCACAACACAGTAAAGCATATAACAAACAGATCTGTATACTTTCTAAATTTACCCTGTATGTGCAAGTGAGTCTATTCTCATTGTCTTTTATTCCACTGTTATTGTTTTCAAAGTGATGTAAGGCCAGCTGTGTAATCTGGCTGCAGTGTGTGTGTGTGTGTGTGTGTGCGTGCGTGCGTGCGTGGCACATGATTTTATGTAATTAAACAGGTATGTAGTTCATGTGTTGTTGCAAATTATGATTGCATGTTGCTGTAACCCTGAGAGCTCTGGGATGACCTGGTGGTAACGGTGTGAATAGGGAATGCCTAGGTAGCTTGTCAGAATAGAACTTTATTGTTCATCAAAGTGGGAAAGTTGTCTTTGGCTCACTGAAAAAAAACAGCACATGAGCAAGGACATGCAAACATTGACAAGACAAATGTACTAATATTTATATATAAAACAGTAAGAACAACAGAGATTGATGGTATCATTCAGGACAGTCATCAACAGGGCAATTTAGACAATTAACAATATTGAACAGGCAGGATACTGATATATGTATGCTGCGGACAGAGCTTTACCTTTTGTGAAAGCCAGTGCAGGGAGTGGTGTGGGAGAACTTGGGAAGGTTGAAAATAAGACATGCTGCTGCATTCTGAATCGGCTGCAGAGGACGAATGGTGAACCGAGGCAGACCTGCCAGGAGTGAGTTGCAGTAGTCCAGTCTTGAAATAACAAAGTGCCTGTGAAGAAAGAAATGGGCGAAAGAATTTTTCTGATGTTGTGAAGAAGAAATCAACAAGAGCAGGTAAGATTAGCGATGACATATGGTTACCCCAAGATTGCAGTTTTACTCAGGTTGAGCTGCCATCCAGGATGTGAGATGTCAGCCCGACATGCTGAGATCTGGGTGGTAACCTGAGTGTCTGAAGGAGGAAAGGAGAAAATAAGTTGTGTGTCATCTGCATAACAATGGTATGAAAATCCATTCAATGATATGACCTTACCAAGAGACCTGGTATAGAGGGAGAATAGAAGAGGACCCAGTACTGAGCGTGGTCGGGCTCTCTAGTAGAGAGTCTCTGTGGGGCGGGTGTGGATTCCCTCCATGTCACCTCATACAACCTATCTTCTAGGTAAGAAGCAAACCACTTCCACACTGTTCCACAGATTCCAAGGCTTGTAAGAATAGACAATAAAATCTTGTTCACTGTGTCAAAAGCCGCCAACAGGTCCAGGAGGGTGAGGACAGATAATCGCTTAGTTGATCTGGCAGGATGGAGCTCATCAGTGATTGACAGTAGGGCAGTCTCTGTAGGAATGTGCCACTTTAAATCCTGAACCGTGCATGCAGAACACATGATTGATGCCATCACAAGAAAAGCATTTAAGGGTAAGCGAGTACGGCAAGAACAACTTTGTGACGAATTTGATGTTTGCTAATGACCGTGCCATATTTGTCGAAACAGTTGCTGTGGCCAAAGTCCTGACTACAGATAGATCATGGGCAATTATCTTAATGCCATTCATATAGAGCAGATATAAGAATTCAAGTATCTGGGGTTCGCTGGGGTTATCTTCAATAACCAAAGTCTACAGATACTACCGAAATTTTCCCACGAAGGAAATCAATTAAATGCATATAATCTATTCCAGCCATCCAGAAATATTACTAGTAATACTACTATTTCATCACTATAGTCATATTTTTGCATATAAAAACGATCAAACATTTGATCAATGTAACTGAATGTAATTTCCTTTTCTTCTCGCTACTGTCCTTGCTAACATTCTTGGGACCCATGGTGCCATGTTTTCACTAAATCGTAAACAATCTGCAAAAAAACCCACAAATAAAAATGTATTCTTGTGTCGCTTGGCTTTTCACTGATGCAAACAAGTTTTGAACGCCTCTCGTATGTGCTTGCAACTTAGCCAGTGTTCAGTTCTGCTTGGTTAGGTCGCTTGTATGCAGGAAATGCAAATTTCTTGCAGAATTTCAGTAGCTCAAAAGGCGAAAAATTAGCGAGGCAGGGCATTGGTATGCCAAGGTACCACTATATATAAGTAAAAGCCAGTATTGTGATGACATTCAAAACTGTAAACAGTCAACACAAAGGCAAGTCATAGCTACAGAAAATCATTCCTATCTTTGCTGAGATATGATCAGGTGAACTTCTCGCTTAATGCTCTATGTAAATTAATTCTGCCACCCCCCCCCCCTTTTAATCATGAAATGTGTATACAGTATTTATTTACTTTGTGTGTATGTTTTTGCCACCAACTTGTTTTCTGTGATTGATGTTTAAGAGTGTAGTGTGTACTGCATAATAAAAAGGCTGCTGTGTGTGTGCTAGTGCTCTGTCATTGTCATGGGCTTTTTCTCTCCTTCTGGTTTTGTCTTTTGCCGTTTTTCATGAAAGGGACAGTGGGTCAGAATCTTTTGCTTAGATGTGGCAGATTTCTCGCTCTCACAAAACTCTAAGGTTCTGAAAGGATTTAATCCACAGCGGAATTTGCAAGGAAGAACCCAATACTGCCATGACCGTCATATTTGTGATGTGTGTGTATAAACTTCTAACCTCAGCTCCACGTACTACGAACCACATATACCTAGACCACATTAATTATTTTCTAAAATATTTAGAAAATTGCTTGCTGACATTAAAAAGTGGAGTGGAGAAATGATGCACACATTTACCATGAACCCTACTGACAGCTTTACTAATTCCCTCATTGATTATGATTTCCTTGTCTCAGTCCAGATCTTTATTGCTGTCAAGGTGTTCCAACATCCACCATCCAACAATCCTCCCTTCTTCACAAATCAGCCTACCATTTGTTTAATATCTAGCCACTTGACATCTGGTTACCCAAACATGCTGTTTGTTCCTAGGCCCTGCCCAAGGCAAAGATCCATGTTTTAGGAGCCTTTTCTATCACTTTTTCTCAGGAGATGGCATGCAAACAGGTGGGGATACTCAGCACGTAATTATGGCCATTCTGAGGGCAAACACTTAACAAGGCCTGGCTGTGGGGACTCTCTCTCGTTTTCTCTGTCATGTTGTTCTAGTCTGGTCCTCATTTAAATTTGCATAAGCTAAGTTAAAAGAAGTCAATTAAACCAGAACCTTTCCTTCTCTCCCGCATTCTCTGCCATCGCCATCGCTATTTCTATTACGATACGCCACTAATTCAGCACTACAGCTCTTGCCTCACTTGTGCTGAAGCTGTGCAGCATTGTTTGCCTAAGGAAAGCAGTTTGCTTTGACAGATACTCAGACGGTTGTCAGATGTGTAGCTGAATGTACACAAAGTTTATATGAGGACTCTGAAATCCCTGCTAAAGGCACACTGAATATTCAGTCTTTCTTCTGGCTTTCAAACCTGACAAACTTGTACAAACTGTACGAATTTACTGAGTACAGTGGAACATTGGATTGAAAGTAACTATGTCGGGGAGAATTTTTTTTTGTGTGTGGGTGTGTGTATGTGTGGGTCTGTTATTTATATACTATATGCATAAGTGAGTATGTATGTATGTTATTGCATATAATATAATTATGTGTACATTAAACTGTACATTAAACCTGCACATGATTGTACATTAAATTTGTATTTCACAATGTTGATAAATAAATTGAAATGTGTCCTATTGCAGCCATTTTTTAAAATAAGGTTTTTAGTGTCTGAAAATGTGGTGTGTTATGTAATTATTACGTAATTTAGCCTACCCATGCGAGTTAAGAATCCTGATAGTGTGGTGATAGACTTTCAGTCTCTTAGTGCGTGTGGAGAGGCTCCTGATGGCAGCAGAGGGAACAGTCTGCGTGCACGCTGGTTATGGCTCTGGATAGTGCTCCATTCTTTCTGCAGGCATTGTCTGTAATGTATATCCCAGACTGATGGGATCTGTGTGCTGTGATCTGTGCCGTTTCTACCACGTTTTTAAGTGCTTTCCGGCTTTGGCTGTTTCCATACAACACTGTGATAGATTCCGTCAGCAAGCTCTCGATGGTGCACCAGTTTGAAGGTGTTGGTCTTCATGCTGAACCTTCTAAGCCTCCTCAGGAAATAGAGCCGCTGGCAAGCTTTCTTTTCCACGTTGTTAATGTCTGTTGACCAGGAAACGTAATTTGTGATGTGGATGCCAAGAAATTTGAAGTTGGCGTCATGAATGTAGATGGGGGAGTCTCCAACCCCTGCCTCCTATAGTCCACTATCATCTCTTTTGTTTTGGCGACGTTTAGTAGAAGGTTATCCTTGCACCAGCTGGCTAGTGCCCTGACCTCTTCTTTGTAGACCGTCTCATCATGATTTTTGATAAGACCTAGAATGGTTGTGTCGTCCACAAACTTGAAAATATAGTTTGAGCTATGTTTAGCAGTGCAGTCATATGTGAACATAAAGTACAGGAGAGGGCTGAGAACACACCGCTGTGGTGCACCTGTACTGAGGGTTATTAATGATGTGTGGCTACCGATTTTCACCCTGTGACCTGCTGATCAGCAAGTCAAAGATCCAGCTGCAAATAGAGATGGCCAGATCCAGGTTAGTAAATTTCTTAACTAGTTTGGAGGCGATGATGGTGTTGAATGCAGAACTGTAGTCGACATGGAGCATTCTCATGTAGGTGTTCCCTCTGTCCAGGTGGGTGAGAGTGGTGTGTGTAAGGCGATAGCATCGTCTGTGACCCTTTTTGGTCTATATGCAAGCTGTAGGATGTCTAGTTTATCAAAGAGGGTGGAGCAAATATTATGTTTTGACTATCCACTCGAAGCACAAGATGACTGATGTTAGTGCCACTGGTCAATAATTGTTAAGACGAGAGATATTTTATTTTTTAGGAATAGAAAAAAAGGTGGATGCTTTAAAGATGGTAGGGTCGTCGACTGACTTAGAGAGGTATTTAATATATTGGTGAGCACCCCCGTAAGGGTGCATGGCCTCAGGCCCCAGCCTGGGATGCCACTCTTTTTGAGTTCTCGTTTCACCTCCGCCATCTTCAGAATGAGTATAGGGTTGTTCATGTTCACATATGATTCAGTGGCAGGCCCTGTGACATCAAACCGAGTGTAGTTTAGAAGTGCCTGTCCAGAAGTGTTGCGCTTAAGTGGCTTGTTACATTCATGTTTCCTCCTTTGTAATCTGTGCTAGCGCTAGAGCGTACGCTGATCTTGTCTGTGGTGAGTGGACTCCAGCCTCCCCTTGAACTCTTTCTTGGCATCTCTAATGGCCTTCCTGAGGTCATATCTGGCAGCTTTGTAGTCATCAGGGTTCCCTGAGTTGAAGGCAGATGTCCTTGCTTTCAGCTTAGAGCGGATCGCCTGATTCACCCAAGGCTTTTGATTGGGGTAGAAGCAGATGGTGGATTTAGCAACAATATCAATGCATTTACTGATATAGCCTATGACGGAGTCAGTGTATTCATTAATATTGCCATCAGCTGCATCCACGAACATCTGCCAATCAGTTGTTTCAAAGCAGTCTGTTAGCATGTTGCGAGTCTCCCTGGTCACTTGTGAATGTCTCTGAGAACCAGTTTACCTTGTTTTAGCTTTTGTCTGTATATACAGGCAATAATAGAATTGAGCAGTGGTCTGATTTCCCCAAAACGGGTGGGGATGGAGTTTATAGCGGTCTCTGTAAGAAATATAACAGTGATCCAGCGTTTGCTCTCCTCTCGTGGGAAAAGTAATGTGCTGTTGATATTTTGGAAGCACTTTTTTCATGTTAGCTCTGTTAAATTGTGGGGCATGTAGAGGGAGTAACAACTCTACAGTGCCAACCAGCAGATGTTAACCACAAGTGTTGTTATCCAGGCCACCAGCAGACCTTACTGGGATGTGGAACACTTATCTGGAGAATGAACAGGGCCTTTTTTGTACAAAAGAGGGGAACAAACATCTGCACTGGCAGAAAAAATTTAATGAATGTTTAATTTCTTCCAGTCCAGCATGTCACGACGACAACAGCGGATGATCAAGAACAGAGAGTCTGCATCTCTATCACGGAAGAAGAAGAAAGAGTACTTGCTGACCTTGGAGGCTCGTCTAAATGTTGCACTGTCTGAGAATGAGAAGCTGAAAAATGAAAATGGCACACTGAAAAGACAACTGGAGGGACTGATGAATGAAGTAGGTCCTGTAATATTAGACTGTGTTGCAGTATGTAATGATATTGTTTCTGTAAGTAACAGCTCATGTGCAGGGACTCAACAACAAATAATATTTTAGTTTAAGCTCCATGAAGCACCTTTTATTCATCCTTATTTCTGTCCAAAATGCAGTTAATTTTTATTAAGATTAAGAGATTAAAGATTAAGATTAAATTATTTGTCATGTGTAGCTTATAGCACAGTGAAATGATTTCTTCATATATCCCTATTAGGAAGCTAGGGTCAGAGTGCGGGGTCAGCCAAGTTACTGTGCCCACTGTAGCAGATAAGATTAAGGGCTGGTACCCAGAGCCTAAACCGTTTGAACCACCACTGCCTCAACTATATTTACACATACGATCACTATTGCAGGCTTCTAGTAATTCCAAGAAGTGCATCTTGTGTACAAGAGTCTTAAAGGTATTGCTTGTGATTAAACCATACAGTGATGTGATGTGTGTGTCCTCTATACGTGTGTACAGAACACCATTCTTAAGGCAACTGCTCCAAAACGACGGGCTGTATGTCTCATGATTGTCCTGGTTTTCTTGGCCATCAACATTACACCAATGAGGTAAGAAAAAAATCTGCCCATATGCTAAGGATTTCCAAAAAGAACTGGCTTAATGTAGTTGCAGTCTGTACAATTCATAACAGAGTGGATCTCTTTATATCTGTCTTTTATGAAAAATAATTTGAAGCCTGTGTGGGAATCCATTGGGAGTTTTTTTCTATTATTATTATTATTATTATTTAATAAACAATGACATTCCCTAATTATAATGTTATTCAGATGGAAAAGGTCTATGAAGACTTTTTTGTGGAGATAGAGATTGGAAAGGACTTTTCATAAATGTTTGCATTGTCATCACACCAGTTCCATGTGTAATATATACTGTATACTGTAGCTTTTGCTGAAGCACTAAAGACAAGCACAGTTTTTGTTAGATAGGCTACAGGAAACGTTAACATTCTTTATCTAGCTCCATTACAAAGACAGGATTATTTCTCCTTTATTTTTTTTTATATAATCCCTGCTGAATGTCAATTGCTTTTATGGCTTCATACATTAACTAGAAATTAATAGTGGTCCTAGTTTCACTTGAACACCTGTCATGCATATCTCAGCTTTCAGTGCAGCATTATTGGGTTGATCTTTGTTATATGGGTTTTTATTTGGTTAGTATGCTGCATTTGATTTGCCATTTTATTTAGTTACTATGCTAGTATGCTCTTTCCACAAGCCATCCGTCTCCAGAGCTGAAAGGGACTGGATTGATACACGCGCACGCGCACACACACACACACACACACACACACACACACACACACACACACACAATTACTCGGATAAAATCAACTACCTCAAAACATTGGGATTGAACTGATGAACACACACGTGCAAGCACACTAATCAACAACCATCTCACAATGGTTCATACCAAACTGTAACTGCTTTTTTGCACAATATTTATTACATATTTGCACAAAATAAACTATCTTCGATGCTACTTACAAGGAATGTTTACTGTTTCTTCCCCCACTGCCTCAACTCATTACCCCATCAACACAAAGTATTGAAATGTGTCATGTCACTTTCTCGCTTTTCTTTGCACATTTGCATGTGTACTTCATGTTGTCTCTCTTGTATACAAAATGAGGTATACTTATCATGTGGTATATACAAAATGTTTATACATATTGGATAGTTTTCTGTTAATTAAAAAATGTCAATCGGTCTTGTCTCAGCTAGTTAGTTTTGTTAATTTATGTTGTTAATTTATGTTGTTAATTTATGTTGCATGTAGAACCTTGGACCTGGAGAAACATTGTCTCATTTCACTGTGTACTGAACTGTATATGCTTGAAATGACCGCCTAATGAAAAAGCCGACTTGACTTGACTTGACTTGACTTGGCACACCCATAATTTATAAAGGCTACACAGCATGGCCAAAATAGTTTTTTCAACATTAAGGGTCTTTGCTGGGCTAATTAATGCAGTGATTAATATGTATAAGAGGAGATTCACATTTCTCAAACAGCCATATTGGGAAATATATCCCAGGCTCATGAAAAAGATGTTTTAGAAGGGTCAAAATTATTGTCTTGTATCAAGCAAGTGAGGAAACTGCTAAAATTGCTAGATTTGGGAACTGTTCGACCCCTGGAATGCTTAATCCTAGAGTTCAAAGAAGAAATATAAAAGAAAAAAAAACCGAAACGAGTGTGATGGGAGGTCATCTAAATGCTTGGAGAAGTTCCTTGGTAAAAATGTTAACTAGAAATCAGAGCTATGTTTAATAGTGACAGTAAGAACATTTCCATGCACACACAATGAGAACTGGGATTGGGACTAAACAACAGTATGGTCATAAGAAACCCACTTGTTAGTGAGACTCGTTAGAAAAGAAAAAAAAATTATTTCAGTATGACAGAGCGTACAGATTGATCTTTGGAGCAATGGATAAAGGTCATGTGGTCTGATGAGTCCAGATTGAATAAATGCATGATGGGTGCATCGCTTTATGCGCTTCCCTTCTTACTCTTATGCACCCATCGCTCTGGAATAGTCCAGATGCACCCATCATGCAGAGGGGCCACTATACAAACCTCTGGATGCAGCGTTATGATCAGGGGTCACTTCGATTTCTTAGGTATGATGTGACCTTCTTACGACACTCTCATTAATACAGGATGACTTGTATTTCCATGACTTTTGCAAACTGTTGGCTATTAGTCATACATCAAGTTGCAGCTGAGATGAAATGGTTATCTATTTTTTATTTGATGGTTTAAATGTTTTTTTGTTTACATGTCCAGACGACTTGTTCATCAAAAATGAGCACACGATATGGGTGCAATCAATTTAGAAACCCATACAACTAAAGCTTTAAACTCATTCCAAAGCATGTCCACCCAGACACGAGCATGTGCAAGGCCTACAAACACACTGACAAAACCGACCAGCACACACTCTTTTTTGTAGGCCTTGTACATGCTCGTGTTTGGGTGGAGATGCTTTGGAGTGAGTCTAAAGCTTTAGTTGTATGCGTTTCCAAATTTATTCACATAATGCAGCAATATTTAAAAATGATTTACCTAATTTATTTTTCTCTTATTTTCTTTCACTAGTCTTTTTGAAAAAGATAGAGACTCCAGCTTTGCAGCAGGTCCTAGTTCCAGTAGCAGACATCTGTTGGGCTTCTCTTCAAACAGTGACATAGGGGTCAGCACACACGATTTTCTGTCTGCTCAAAAGTAAGATTATCATGTGTTATTAAAATGCATGTTCATGTCTTCTTCCCAGAATCTTTGACTCATTTTTTACTGGTAATTTTGTCTTCAACGCTGTTTTCTTTACTGCAGGTTGGAGAACGTGGAATCAGTGCCGGAGGAGAAGGCTCTTATGGTGGTTAAAAGGGATCCACTCTTTCTCAGAACTCCTCCTTGCCAGCCTTCTCTAAACAGGACCAAGTGCATAAAGTCAGTAGTGAGCATACACAAACCACTAGAGTGTGTTCTATATGGCCAAAAGTGGGTAGCCGTCCCATTTTAGAGTTTTAGGGCCTCTTAGTTTCAGTGAAGGGAAACTGTAATACTGTAGCACAAACAATTTCTCTATGGTAACAGTCTGGAGCCATATATGGGTGACCACATACTTGTCTGCAGTTATTATAATTAGTCTTAAGTAGGGCTGCAACTAACGACTATTTTAATAGTTGACTAGTCACCGACTATTGAAACGATTAGTCGACTAATCGAATAATTATTAAATTTTTCTAAAATTTAGCATGAGATTACTTTAATTTTGTGGAAAATGAGAGTAAACACAAGAAAGAAGGGGGTACTTCAATGAAAAATGTATATTTTATTGCAGCTTTGTTGCTGATAGACCGATTCATACTAAAAGTAAATAAAAATGCCCTGTCTAAAACCAATTAGGCATAGTGCTCGGTCAGTATAGACATAAATGCTTAAATAAAGAAACTCTATCATTTTTTTAAAGGACAGGCACATTTGTTTTATAAGAAAAAAGAAATTAAAATCAAGTAAACCTTTTTTTCCTGTAAACCAGGGGCAGGCACATTAGCAGCAATAAAACAGTAAACAAACATATTAAGTGCATTTTGTGAGATGCATTCAGTGGTCAATCTGTTGCAAAAGAACTTTACAACTCGTCTCAACATAATGAAATCTAACGGTTGTCTGAATTTAAGTTATTTAATTTAAAATACTTTTGTCAGCCACAGTCAGGCATAACATTAAATCTCTCTTTTTTTAAAGCGAAAATACGCTTATAAAATGTACAATGTACATCCTAAACAAGACGTATTGGCTTCCATGTTATTTAAGTCTTACCGAGGCGAGTCAAACTCCGTTTCATTCAACTGTCCGACGTGCTTTCTCTTTAAATGTTCGTGCATCACTGAGGTGCTGCCGTGAAACGCAAGGACTGAAAATTCATTGCCGACTATTTCTATTATTGAATTTTGTTGACAACGTCGACGAATCGTTGCAGCCCTAGTTTTAAGCAACCTAGAAAAATCGTACACCAGTTAGAAGTGCAGGAACAATCTAAACCACATACCTTTCAATTTTCTTCCTGACTTGATAATTTTCCATGAACTTAGAATATCCCTTCAGTTGCTGCTTGTTCGTGGGTCATTCTGCCTTCAGTCTTGTCATCAGTAAATGAAAAGCAGCTCTGTTGCGGTCAGGTCACTAAATCTGCCCCATAAGAAAATAAAAATAATGAGGCCTCAATTTCCTCCTCTATATTATTTTCTTCCCGTCATTCTGGGTGATCAAGCAACCTTTTTAAGTTTGCAGCATTTTTGTTCTGTTTCACATTCATCTAAAAATGGATTCAAAATGCAAAGTAGAAAAAAAAAGTTTTTTGGTTAGTTTTTTTTGTTAATTTATTTTTAAAAAAGAGACTGAAATATCCCCTTTCCAGATACGTATTCAGTCACATCAATTGATTAAAGCTCCTTTGGCAGCAGTGACCACCTCTAATTGGCATTCCCAAATTGCCTATAGTGTGTGAATGACCGAGTATGTGTGTGCCCTTCCAAAGCATTGAATCATGCTTTAAACAAAACAGTAAATTCATATTAACAAAAATTTAAATTAACAAAAACAAATGTTTTGCGGAATGTATTGATAGTATTGAAATAGTGAAATAACAACCTTGGATGTATTTTTGGATGTCACACAATATGTCGCCACTGTCAGATGAATTCCCTGACGTCTGGCAATGTACGTGTAAGCCAGTTTGTTTTTCCATAATTTGTTACATACATATTTATCATGCTTGAAATTCATTAATTTTACTAAAAAAAAATATACCTTAGAAGTTGAACAGATTATAGAACGCACAGGGAGATTAAAAAGGGGCCTTGGTGTTTAGGTTGACCACAAGCTTGCCTGACTTATTTTGTAGAAATATCTGGCAGTGTTGACAGAAACTCAGGACATGTATTTTTTTTTAACAGGTATTAATTAGTTAGCAGGTACTTATTAAAATATAGAAAACATTATTGCATGCCAAGTAAAATAAGTTTTTTAGCTATTTGAAATTATTGCAAAATATCATGTCCTGGACATGTTTTGCACAGTTCTCAAGAATGTACAAATTAACAAAAAAATCTAAACACGTGTTTTTCCTTTGTTCATTGGGGACTATTGTGTGTAAAATGATGTGGGCGGAAAAAAGGATTTAAAGAGTGAAACAACAAAATGTGGAAACCATGAAGGGGTCTCAAAACATAAACACTTTCTGTCGGCACTGTAAAGGCATCTCTGACAGTGAGGTGCTCTGACTTGGCTTGATGTTGTGAAGGGCTTTTCCTCCACTTCAGTTTTTGTGTTGCTGAGCTCATTAGTGCATTCTTTCTTTTTAAGAATGGACCAGATTGTTAATTAAAAAGATGGGCTCCTGCACTTCTTTGTGATTTTTGCCTTTCAGTGACAAAAAAACAGCTGTTACTGTCCAAACACATTTAATGGCATGGAATGCTTATTAATCTGCAGCAGGATAAACACTTTCCTTCTCTTTGTTTAGGATGGCCAGTGAGCTGAGGGGTTGGGTCCACCGCCATGAGGCAGAGCGCACAAAGAACCAGCGAAACAGCAGCACTCACTCTAGAGCCAGAGCAATCATGGTACTAGTGATCAGAGGCACTCAGCCAATTTGTCATTTGTTCTGCTTCCACGGATTTCCATCAACACAGTTAAAATCATTTTTTTGCTAGTCTCTAATTGACCTATTTTCACTTCCATGTTAAGCCTATCTTACTGTATTTACTAGTAACCATAAGGAAAGGAAATTTATGCAGTGTGCTGGTTTTCTTTTTGACTAAATATCTTTTATACACATACAGCTGCATCTCAATAAATTAGAATATCAAGTTGATTAATTTCCGTAATTCAATTAAAAAAGTGAAACTCATATATTGTATAGATTCACTACACAGACTAATATAGCTCAAATGTTTATTTTTTAAATGTTCATGACTATCTATGGCTTACAGCTAATGAAACATTCAGTATGTCAGAAAATTAGAATATTGTAAAAAAGTTCAATATTGGAGACTCAATATTGAACTTTTTATGGTGTCACACACTAATCAGCTAATTAACTCAAAACCCCAGCAAAGGTTTCCTGAGCCTTTAAATGGTCTCTTATTCTGGTTCAGTGTGCCACAAAAGGTCATTGCTAAAGAAGCTGGCTGTTTATTTTAGAGTGCTGTATCCAAGCACATTAATGGAAAGAATATGGTAGAAAAAGGAGCACAAGCAACAGGGATAACCGCAGCCTTAAATGGATTGTAAAACTAAGCCTATTCAAACATTTTGGGGAGATTCAACAGGGGTGGACAGCAGCTGGAATCAGTGCTTCAAGAGCCACCAGAAACAGACGTATCCAGGACATAGGCTTCAACTGTTGCATTCCTTGTGTCTTACCTGAGCTAAAGACACGAAGGATTAGACTTGTGGCTCAGTGGGCCAAAGTCCTCTTTTCAGATGAAAGTAAATTTTCCTTTTCATTTGGAAATCAAGGTCATTGTGTCTGGAGGAAGAGAGGCGAGGTACAGAATCCAAGTAGCTTGAAGTCCAGTCCAGTGGTTGTTTGGGGCGCCCTGTCATCTGCTGGTGTTGGTCGACTGGATTTTATCAGGTCCAAGGTCAGCGCAGCCATCTACCAGGAAGTTTTAGAGCACCTCATGCTTCCCTCTGCTGACCAGCTTTATGGGGATGATGATTTTGTTTTTCAGCAGGACTGGGCACCAGCCCACACTGCCAAAAGTAATAATACCTGGTTTAAGTACCATGGTCCAGTTAAGGACCAGCATATTCACCCGGCCTAGACCCCAGAGAGAATCTATGGGGTACTGTGATGAGGAAGATGTGAGACACCAGACTCGACAATGCAGAAGAGCTGAAGGCCACTACCGGAGCAACCTGGGCAACCTAACATGTCAGCAGTTCCAGACTGATCGCCTCCATGCCACACCGCATTGCTGTACATGTTCATACTTTCCAGTAGTCCAGCATTTCTATGTTTTAAAGATCTTTTTTTTTTTTTGTCTTTAGTAATATTAAAATTTTCTCAGATTTCGGTTTTGAATTTCGGGTTTTTGTTAGCTGTAAGCCATAATCATCCAAATTAAAGGAAATAACCACTTGAAACATATCAGTCTGTAAGTAATGAATCTGTATAACACATGAATTTCACTTTTTGGATTGAATTACGGAAATAAATCAACTTTTTGATGATATTCTAATTTATTTAGATGCACCTGGAAATCAAATTGCATTAGAGTGAGGCACTCATCGCCAGATGTTTTATCTAATTTAACACTCTTTATTTTTTTTAAGTAGCTTTGTAGGTATACAGTATACCTTGGAGATCAGGGCCCGTATTCACAAAGCTTCTTAGAATTCTCTCAGAGAGCCTCTTATCTTAGCTTAAAAAGTCCTAGCTGGGATTCCTAGACTAAAAGTGATTTAGGAAACTTCTCAGAGCAACTCTGAGTAAGGAGAGTAAAAAAACTTTTATCTTAGTGAGGGGGTGTAGTTGACCCCATTGCTAGGGATGATGCAATTCAAGGGCTGTGATTGGTTGATAGAAAATAACCTCTGACCTTTGTTAAGGTCTTGAAATGCACTCTTTGTGAAAATAGAATATATGATAATAGAATGACAGTGAAATCATAATGTTTGTATATAACGAAATTGTATAATCATGACTACAGGCTGCTTAATGCAAAGTGTCTGTTATAGCGAAATATCTTCAAGATAACAGCCAAATGTTAAAAATGTGTCTACTTTTGAAGCAACCAATTTTCACACAGTAGTTGCTATATTTAAGTGCTTACATTTATTTATCGTACTGATTTTATTACTTGTAGTCCATTTCAGCTTGATGGAAGCAAAATGGCTCACATTTTACCAGTTAACATGATTGTAGGACAATCTGTTTAAGTTGCACTTTTGGATGGTAATGTAGCCCACAATCCAAGAGAGATGTAAGGAAGTAAAAGAAAAACAAATTGGACAGAAGAGCAGTGTTTACGTTTAGCTTTACGTTCAGTGTTTGGAGAATATTTCTTATTTCCGCCATTTTGGCCTAAGATGACTTCGCCCTCTTAAAAGTTCTTCTCTCTCTTAACAATTTTTACCTTAGGAGATAAGATGTTAGGTCTAAGATGTTTGGTGAATCATTTTTTATCTCTACTAAGATTTAGTCCTAAATCTAAGGGAAAATTCTAAGAAAATGTCATAATTCTAAGAATTTCGTCACTAGAAGCAACCTTTAGGCTTAAGAAGCTTTGTGAATACGGGCCCAGAACTTTTTCTTTTCTGACTTTTAATCTGGCAGTTAATCTTTGTGGTAAGGTATATTGTAGTTCCATGACTTTCAAATAAATATACACATATTAATAAGGCTTTTAATAAAAATAATAATAATCAGCAAATAAATTTAATAAAAAAGTATAGAAGACATTGAGAGATGTTACTGGAAAGCACCACCCAGCTTTAGTCACCTTAAAATCCTGTTTACTTCATCAGCCCAATGATACATTAAGCTGTGTATTGTGAAGGTTTCCCTTGGGCTGCAGGCTGAGGTAACTGGGTGTTCTTGTTGCCATATTGCTAGAACATTTCCTGAGAAGCTACAATTTCATGAAATAACAAAAGGATGCAGTGTAAAAGATATTAGAGGACAAAAAAATGCAGGGCAGATACCCAACATTTCTGCTAAAAATGTGAAGAAAATCAAAAGATTCTTTCAAAAGAATCTAGACCAGCGGAATAGATTTCCTTCTATTTCTGCTGGCCTTCGTTCCTCGCAGGCACGAGTGTCCATGATCCTGTCACCAGTTTAATACTGCTATATAATTGATAATCAAAGTTAACGTGGTAATGTTGTGGCTGATTGATGACTGTACAGTGTGTATGTACCTATACATAACTGATTCATTCTTTTTTTTCTTTTCGTTTAATAAAAGAAAACAGCAAATAAGAAGGAGGAAGTGGCTCAGATCGTGACTGTGCAGTACACAGACTCTTCCGATAAGTAAGTGCTACAAGCTTGTTGTTAATTGACCTGATGCTTTAAGTTACTGTAAACCCAGTACAGGGGCCTTAGTACCAATAATTATTTCTGCACTTATAAATTATTCAGACAGACATGCGTGTGCAATAAACATAAGATGGCTTTGTAAATTTTGCCAGGAGTGCTTTAGATACTGTCACAGCGGAAAAACGCCTACAGTCTTAAAAACACTGTCTGTAAATCCATTACAGCTACAATGGCCTGAAGTCATCTAGTGAATGTCAGGCTGTGCGCTCCGCTTGTGTTTAATGAAATGCAGAACTGTGGAGCAAAAGTGGTGACTTTTGAAAGAATCTTTAGATTTTCTGCACATTTTTAGCATAAATTTGGGGTATCTGCCCTGCATTTTTTTGTCTTCAAATATCTTTTACACTGCATCCTTTTGTTATTTCATGAAATTGTTGCTTCTCAGGAAATGTTCTAGCAATATTGCTGTGTCTGCGATGTTATACTGGCTTCAATTTGAGCAGGTTATTTTTCCAAAGTAATTTTGGAATCCTTGTCCCAAAACTATAATGTTTCGAAAAACAACCGGTTTCTTTGATCTTTATTTAGGTCTAACCATGTTGGTGTTTGCAATGCAGTTTCTGTGTTCAAAGGTTTTTGGAACTCATTGATTTACTTTGGGTCATATTTGCTACTTTTATAAATTAATAAATATGTTTAGGGACCTCACCACTTTGACTCAGAGTTTTTAAAAAACGCTCCTTATTATTAGCTTTTGTGACTGTGCCTGATTTCTTAAGGCTGAATATTTACTTGTCTTTAGGCATTCAGGCAACGAACTGCAGGTCTACTACGCCCCTCACCGTACTTACAGCAATTTCTTTGATGAGATCAACCGAAGAGGAGACACCTTCTATGTGATCTCCTTCCGCAGAGTAAGTAGATTTGTGTTAGTTGTGCTCAGCCTAATTTTTAGGCACGATTGTTGTAAGCAATGTAGGCGTTAAAGCAATATTAATAGGGTGAAGTCATTATAATTCAAGACGTGTGCACGGCAGCAGTGATTTTTCTCTTCTACCCCACTTCATCCTACTGGCCTGTTCCCAAACCCTCTAAGCCTAGAGAGAGCCAAAGTGTTCACCACAATTCCACAAGCTCTGTAGAGGAAAGGAGGATGAGTCAAAAAAATTTTTTTTTCCTACTAACACTGCTTGCTCTGAGCGCAATGAAGAAAAGCTTGCTATCTTTTTCACCAGTGTCTTAGACACCACAGCTCTGCTATCACACCCAGGCTCACTCTGTAAACAAAATAATTTTATTAATGCAGAGCATGTGAAGAGGTTGGAACAGGAATCCTATATTTTAGCACTGGCTCCAAGGTTCCACCCCTCTTTAAAGTAAGAGTGAAACCAGCATATGCTATCATTTAGAGTAGGAAACATTGAGTTGTGCCTCTAAAAACATCACATTGATCATGAAAAACATCATAAGTGCATGAATGTGTGCAAGAAGAAACTAGGTTCTGGGTGAAAATGCAAACACAGGTGACTGTAAGTTTATTTAAAGGACTGGAGACCCACAAGAGATTGGCTGTTGATTGGTTTAGATTTTTATTCATCAAGACCATGTTTGAACATTGATCTCGGCTTTTGCTGTGAGTTCGGGTCCCTTTTCATGCACCCCCCCCCCCATACAATGGGTCTTATTTTTATCATACACTTTGATGTGGTTGAAAAGTTGCAATTTTGTGTTTCACTTCTGCTAAAGTCTGATGTTATTCTAGTATGGCTCATTTTATGTTCAATGTTTAAACTGTAAGCTGCAGGAAACCTGTGTTGAATAGTTTTCCACTCCTTCCAATGAAATATTGGGTTAAACGATGTTCCTGATTAGTTTTTTCTTTATTTCTTGCAGTAGATGAGTAATGTATCTGAAAACCCTTCTGAGACCTGTTTGTTTTTTATTGTGTAAATAGATGCTCTCTTCACACACACAAGTCCAGTCTGTCCTACTGCGAAATTTCAAAAGCATTTTGCTTTCAGAGTACTTTTGGCTTTCAGAGTCTTGTGCAGAAATGGGTTGTGGCTCTCATGAGTCAGGTCAGAAAACACTGGACTTGTTTTTTCAGGATGAAGTCTATCCGATATGGCGTTTCTCAGTCTAACTCCAATGCCTCGAGCTTGAGCAATCTCTTAAATCCACTGCCAGACCCTGAAGGACAACCTAATAACCTGACCTTACATTTTTGTTCAGATGTATTTTGAGGACTCGGGTATTTCTAAGGTCACTGAGGAAATGTACTTGCTGCTCGTGGACACAATAGTCTTAAGGCATTCATTTAGTACTGGAAATTAGAACAGTAGGTTGAGGCCTGCAATGTTTAATATCATATTTATATGAAACACACTTCCCTTTGTAATCAAAAACATGCAGGATGTTCATTCTTGGAGCACTTTCCTGAGCTACAAGATTTAATTGATTTTTGGAAATTTACAACAAAAACTTGCATCCAACATCGACTTGGTTCTGTTTTCTGGGAAATGGAATGCCAGAAAATAGGGAAAATTGACGAAGATGTCGACTATTTGCTTATTTATTTCTGTGTATTTTGTTTCCTGGGATTTAGGGTGTGGGTCTCTATGGTGTTGTTTTTTGGTCCCACCCTCCCTGCTTTTCTAGTTCTACTAGATCTCTGCATCCTGCATTGGATTCCAGTTTTTTTGTTTTGTTTTTTCTTTTTCTTCTTTTTTTTTAAGCTCCAACTCCCATGTTGCCCGTTTAACATTTCCAACATGTACCGTCAATGTTTCCGTTCCCCTGTCCCTTATGTAAGCAGATTGCAGCGTTATTGGCTTTCAGAGAACCTGTAGCCCTGGGAAAGCTCTGAGTTTGAAGACCTCATCCTTTCCCATATGAAAACAGAACTGCTGCAGTCCTGATCTGCGTGACCCAGAGAGCTTTTCTCTCTCTTCTCTTTTTTTTAGTGGCGCTAATGGGGCTCAGAGATCCTCGGTTCCACAAGTTTCAGACGTGCTCCATGATCATGCAGGACTGTATTGAGCTGTAGATGGATATAACATGCCACTTTGTTTTTGTGTTTTTTACCTAAGATCTTTTTACTGTCTTCACATGCACATATCTTTTACATATCTTTTTCCTTTGGCAACTTTCAGGACTGATGTAAAGTTTTTCAATGCTACAGTATAATCAGGTCACTAGTGATAAATCTGATGATAAAGATAACAAAAAGAGTAAGACTTAAGAGTTAGAGAAAGTGTGATATGATCTGTAGCTGGATAACTGAACACAAAGCTTTATGCTTTTATTGTCTCTTTTAAAACAGATTTACCATTTTTCAACATTTCCTTTAAACCCATTATTTTGTCTTCCCTTTAAAAACGTCTGCTAAAATAAAGTCTTGGAGTATGCTCGCTTAGGACTGATCACTTTGTGCATTGCAACAATGCAATATAATTGGCTGGTTACAAAACTGCATGTCCATTTTATATATATAGTATATTAGTTACAGTTGGTTGTTTTTTGTTTTTTAATTATGTTTCTGCCCCAGGATCACCTTCTCCTTCCAGCCACTAACCACAACAGAGGAAGCAGACCAAAGATGTCCGTTGTGCTCCCAGCAATGAATATAGATGGTGAGACTTGGAGTTTTTTCTTTAGAAAACTGTCTCACAGACAGACAAACTTGAACAAGTTGAGACATAAGCACAAAAGTGCAGAAAGCTTTGCATGCATGCATCTCTTGTGATTTATGTTTCACTATATAGGTGACATATACACTGATTAGCCATAACATTTTAAAACATTAAGCCTAGTGTCCTATATTCCCCATGTGCTACCAAGCAGCATCACACTATGAGGCGTCTGTCTGGTGTATTCCATGGGAGTTCGGTTAGATAGAGATGTTATTAAATTTGCCTAGCATTTGTTCATAATTTTAAATAGTTTGACTTTTTATTTTCTATGTTGTGTGTGTATAGCTGTAATAATCCTAAGGCTGTGTCAGTCAGAGTTATTATAAGGAAGCATATTAAATGAGTGGCATTTTCTTGCAGCAGGGTTATACAGTAGGATTGCTATAGTTACTTTTTTCCCCTGATCTATCACTGGGCTACACATAATGTAAATGATGTACCAAGGCTGAGATGGCATTAAAAGTCAGATGGCAGGATGCCACAGTTTCAGCAATCCAAATAATCTCCTTGTGTTGTTTGTGCTGAAATCTGCTTTAAATTCTTCCAGCTACATGCCACATCAATTTTGTTTCTCCTGCTTAAGAGGTTTCATATGCTTGCCCTGATGGAAGTCTTTTAGCGACTCTGGGTGAAAAGCGTGGTGGAGAGTGCTTGGGATTTTTGCTTCAGTTAGCAATGTGCTTTTAAGAAAATGAATTTCACTGCTTGGGCTTCTGTTTGATGTGGTTAATGTGTACAATAAAACTCTCTTTTATGTTCCCATGTTGTTTATAATTTAATTAAAATGGTCAGAGTGCAAAGCACCAGGTTTTGAATGTTCAGTTTAGTGCAGCATTCGCAAAACTCGCTACACTTGGACATTTAATAGAGAAGCTAAGACAGGTCACATTTGTGGTACTGTAATTAGGTTCTATCTAGAATGTCCAACAAAGGCTCTGGCCAAAGTTACAGGGGAACCCAAAAGCTTTGGACATTTTATATTCCATTTAATCAAAACAAGAGGCATTGTTGTAAATACCATGTCTTCTGGTTTTTGTTGAGATTTTGTATATTTATATAACCCTGTCCTGTATTTGGTTTGCTCCTTAGTCTTGAAAACTCTCAGGTTTTCCAAAAACAGGTGCATTCATATGATACTATTTGCACCAAGGTGAACTCCATTTCACTCCATCAATACTGTTGAATACTATTAATATAACAGTAATTAATTACTGACTCTTCTACAGGCTCTGTTCTCGGAGCTCAGTTTGTTCGTTACTAAGTTCGTATATTGTGTTTGTTACTGAGGTGAGATGTGTCTCAAGGTGGTGTCCTGAGCACTTCTAGCACTCTTGCACTTGCACTTGTTGGGTCTCATGTCCTCAATGTGTTTCAAGCTGGAGAGTTGTACTGCTTTTCCAGAAGTATCATTGAACATGAGGTGTAAAACGTCCCCTTTATTATGTATTACAGAAAGTGTGATAAAGGACAAGGAGTTTGAGGTGATGATGCAGATTGACTGTGAGGTCATGGACACCAGGATTCTTCATATTAAGTCTTCCAGCATCCCACCGATCCTGAGGGTCAATGAAACTGGACCTTTCTACCACTCTGCTCCTAATAACAATCCGGCTTCATCCTCTGTGGGAGCCCTCGTGGGCTCTGCTTGACTTCAGAAACTGACTAATCAGAAGGACTTTTGTCATGTTTTTTTCTATTGTTCAACATTTTTGTTTTTTTTTTTCTTTGTAAAAAATATAAGTAGAATTTTAACACACTTTAGAATTATATGATTTAAAAAAGTTTGGGCCAAGAATTAATCCCTTAGGAACAGCACGCACACGCACACACGCGCACACACACACGCGCGCGCACACACACACGCACACACACACACACACACACACACACACACACACACACACACACACAATCATTAAAGCTCTCAGGAAACAATGCTGTACAAAGTAGTTTGTGTTCATTCTGCACTATATATTAAATTTCTTATATGTTTTATATTGATTTGTGTGTGTGTGTGTGTGTGTGTGTGTGTGTGTGTGTGAGTGTGATTTGTACTGATTTCATTTTTGATTTTCACACTTCGCTTTGTGAATATTTTTCGGAGTGTTAAACTTTTAATAAATAAGCGACAACTTATTAAACTATAAAAAATAGAAAAGATCCTGATGTTATTTTCTCTCGTGTAGGAAATGGTTCAAATGAAGATGAAATAAGTACAACTGCCTGTGCACTATATGATTCTAAGTGATGATGATGGTCAGTTGCTATTTTTTTTTTTTTTTTTTTTAATGTATGGTGAAATTATTTAAGACAGAAATAAACACTGGATATGTTTGAGTTTGGGTTTTTATGATGGATCTTTTGTTCTTTAACTGTAATGAAGACAGAAAATCCTCTCTGATTTGCTCTGAGGTTCCCATTGTTTCAGATTCAGTACTAGAATGTGTGGTCATATTTTAATGTCATAGTTTTTTGGCAGAGGTTGCTGAAGAGGTAAAGTTGTGCAGAAGTCTGGGGTCCAGTCAGTGTTCCTGTTCAACCCAGAAGGTGTTCACTGGGGTTAGGTTCATTCAGGGCCTCTGTGCAGGACACTCAAGTTCTTCCACTTCAACTTATGAGCCTTGTCACACTGTGAACATGGAACATGAAGTTCCCACAGTGTCCTAAAAATATGGAGTAACGGTGCAGGTCAAAATGGAAAAATGTTATCTTTAAAAAAAGTTAATTTATTTTAAACTTAATATTTATCAAGTTCATACTACTTCCTAACTAGATCCCTTTCAGGTTCTCAGTGGGTCATGTCTTAAATTTCCTCACAAGATCACCAAGTCCCATGAGATTTATATAATAATGAGAGTTATGACCATGTCTGGTAATCATATCGCACAACTTATGAGTGAAGTGCTTTTCAATTCAAATCAAATTCAAATTTTATTTTTCACATACACAGTCATACACAGTACGATATGTAGTGAAATGCTTAGGCAACTGCCCGTGACCTTAGAATAGAAACTATTTAAGACTATTTACACGAAAGAATATATCAAAGAACGTAGAAATAGATTTAACTAAGCATAAACTAATAAAATATATGTTCAGTAAAAATATACAATAAGAAAATAAAAATATAAGAGAATAAGAAAATAAGAAAACCTGGGTGCAAATGTAGAAAAAATATATATCTGATATAAGAAATATAATAAAGCCTAGGTGAATCTAGGTGAACAGTACGGAAAAATATGGAATATAAATAGAGATGTCCAGGGGGTGTGCAAGTATGCTATAAAGTGATTTGTACTTAAAGTGACTTGTGCTATAGAATAAATAGTGATGTGGTGTGAAGGGTGTGCAATTATTGTCCCAAGAGTCCAGAGAAAGTGCAAGAAGCATGAGTGTGTGTGTGTGTAAAGTGAGTCTGAGTCAGTCAGTACTGTATGATGAAGCTCCTCTTCAGTCTCTCTGTGTTGGTCTTCAGGGAGCGGAATCGCTTTCCTGACCTCAACAGAGAGAACAGTCCATTACTGGGATGGCTGAGGTCCTTCACGATCTTCCTGGCCTTGGTCCAGCACCGCTTGCTGTAGATCGAGTGCAGGTCAGGGAGCTCGGTGCGGATGATGCGCTCAGCTGAACGCACAACCCTCTGTAGAGCTCGTCTGTCCTGCATCGTGCTGTTTCCGTCAGGATGCTCTCTATGGTGCAGGAGTAAAGGTTTTCATCCTAAGTGATAGTGTGAGGAATTAGATCCGGTATCTATACTAAATTCTCTGAATGTAACAGACACGACTGATAACCTGCTGCATAAATGTAATCACCAATTACAGTTTAAAATATTTAAGATCTTTAAGCAGTTTCCCTCTGGGATTAATAAATTTCTTTGAATCTTGAATCCTGAATCTTTCTGTGTTCTCACCAGGTTTTTTTGCCTTCTGTCATAAATAATATATATTTTAAAAAAATGCACAGCAGCTCCATGTCAAGGGAGACGATACTACCTACTACAACACTACCTACCGCATACCTGTCAAGTACAGTTCTTACTGCATACACATGTTTTTGTGGATGTAAGGGGGAACCTGGCTCAGTGTGATGAGGGTGATGTGGGGGGTGCACATTGTCATGACAGGTTTGGGAGTTCTATATATATATATATATATA
>QMIH01000502.1:295049-318945 GCA_003987875.1 Clarias batrachus
GAAGGGTACCAACAATTTTGTCCACGTGTGTAACAGAAGTTCTTTAAATTAACATGAAGTCCAGTTCAGCATAGGTATAAGTGAGCAGGTGCAAAGGGCAGATGGGGGTCTGGATCACTGGGAGCTCAGGAGCAGCATGTGTAGCTCCAAACCATCATAAAGCAGAATCCAGCTGGAGCTGGTCCTTCTCTGGATGCCTCAGGAACCTCGCAGGATTGGCCTTTGTCTACTGAAGCTGGCACAATCTCCAGATGCCTCGGGATGGGTACGAGAATACAGAACAGATGGAGAGAATTAGCGTAGTTGCCATTCAGGATAGATTTACTGGGTTGTGATGTAATGAGGTTATGGGATGAGTATGCCCGATTAAAGAAGTGTGTCTTGAGTCTACTTTTAAACTGGGAAACTGTGTCTGAGACCTGAACACTGCCTGGGAGGCTATTCCAAAGCTTTGGAGCTAGATATAAAAATGCCCTACCTCCTTTTGTAGATTTTGAAATTCTGGGAACTACTGGGGCCTAAAACCGAATCCTGTGGGACACCAAACTCCACTAGAGAACATGCAGAATAATCAACATTTAAGTCTACATACTGATAACGATCAGTCAAATAGTATCTGAGCCAGGAGAGGGCTGTTCCCTTAATTCCTACTACATTTTCTAATCTGTGAAGGAGAATACTATGATCAATGGTGTCARAHGYYGCACTGAGGTCCAGTAACACAAGTATAGTGAYRCAACCCTGATCAGAGGCCCATAGGAGGTCGTTTACTACTTTAACCAGTGCTGTTTCTGTGCTGTGATGAGGCCTAAATCCTGACTGATACAGTTCGTGTATGTTATTTCTATGTAGATATGAACATAGTTGCTATGCTACTATCTTTTCCAGAATCTTAGAGATAAAGGGGAGGTTTGATATCGGCCTGTAATTGTACAGCTGACAGGGGTCGAGGTCAGACTTCTTAATTATCGGTTTAATAACTGTTAATTTAAAAGATTTTGGAACATACCCAATGCTGAGTGAAGAGTTAATTATTCTATATCTGTTTGAGTAAATGTGTGGTAAAGGATCTAATACACGGGCAGAGGTGGAAAGAAACGAATTACATTTACTCGCATTACTGTAATTGAGTACAGTACGGACCAAAAGTTTGGACACAACTTCTCATTCAGCGAGTTTTCTTTCTTGTGTTCTTTCTTGTGTTCTTTAGCCCAAACGCGTCTCTTCTGCTTGTTGTCTGTCCTTAGCAGTGGTTTCCTAGCAGATATTCTACATGAAGGTCTGATTCACACAGTCTCCTCTTAACAGTTGTTCTAGAGATGTGTCTGCTGCTAGAACTCTGTGTGGCATTGACCTGCTCTCTGATCTGAGCTGCTGTTAACCGCCGATTTCTGAGGCTGGTGACTCGGATGAACTTCTCCTCCGCAGCAGAGGTGACTCTTGGTCTTCCTTTCCTGGGCCGGTCCGCATGTGAGACAGTTTCTTTGTAGCGCTTGATGCTTTTTGTGACTGCACTTGGGGACACTTTCAAAGTTTTCCCAATTTCTCGGACTGACTGACCTTCATTTCTTAAAGTAATGACGCCCGCTCGTTTTTCTTCACTGAGCTGCTTTTTTCTTGCCATAATACAAATTCAACCTCTTTGAATGAGAAGGTGCGTCCAAACTTTTGGTCTGTACTGTATAAATATATATATATATATATCCAATGCATGCACGTTGGAGATGAAGATTGGAAGATTGGATGTCTGATGACCCTCCTCTATGAAGTGTGTTCAAATCCTAAATCACTGTGTTAGGGTGGCTGCAGAGGTACATGCAGCAAACTCCATCTGCCATGTACTGATTTTTGCCTGTGTCTGACTGAAGTTGGCTCTACAGGAAACAATTGCAAGATTAAAGTGAACAGAGTGAATTATATGAATCCTACTTAGACAATGACTAACAAAGTATTATTCATATATTTACTAGTATAACAAATCATGTTACAATATTCTGAAGATTTTTAAGCCAATATTGATTTGCTGTGTTTTTGTGGTGGGTATTCAACATCAATAAACATTACCAGGCCTAATGATTCAATTAAATGTGTGTGTAAAATATTTTCTTGATTTAAAATAGCAAACAGATATGAAATAAAAAAGGTTTCGTCCTTCAAAATAAAGCCTTTGTTATTTTCTTTACGGTTTTCCATGCTGCTAATTAACAGCTAAATATTAATTAAGGATTTAATTAATTATCAATATTTAAAAATTTAAATAGTGTATAATGTTTTCATACACTGCATTCGTCATGTATCTGAGTAAAGTGTTTTTGTTTTTTGCCCTCAGAAAGTCACTGCAAACTCAAATATTAAACCCTATACAGGTTTTCTCCTAAAATAAAGTTTCTTATAATATAAAGAGCCAAATACACCCTACACATAAATCAAAGTTTTGAACGCCTGTGTGTAAATTGAAGAGAGCAATCCACATGACACAGAGTCTGAAACTCGTCATTAATGAAGGAATTATGCAATATTTTCTTGCAATAGGTTCTACAACTACATCAGACTTTGCAGGTAGATGTACAAGTTGGTATTCTCTCCCAGAGAAGCTTCACCAAATATTAATACTAATCATGATTGATAATATTAAAATCAGGTTTTTCATAGCATAAAAAATGTATGGCAAAAAATACAGTACTCCAGTAGTTTTTCCATAAAGGTGGCAATTTTGGAATTGATTTGAGATATCCAGTACAAACATCTGCAGAATAATAAATATGAGGGCTTTGATAATATTGCTCAGCGGACTGCTCCACAGTCCATGTTTAATAACCATATTGTATCATACGCATACATTTCCCAAAATTTTATAGAATACACCTGCTTTCTCCATCTAAAGTGGGTATACATATGCAAATACAATGTCATAAGTCATCTGCTGGCCATTGTTCCATGTGTACAAAGCCCTTTCTTTGGGGTTATAGTCAATCTGAGCAATGTGAGTGGAATTATTGCCAAATGGGAGCCGGGGGGTCATCTGTGTATTGGTATGTGTATCAAAGGCATAGCTCAGGTTGTTCTCCCTCAAATCTTCATGCTGTTCGGTAGCATATAGGACACCACACACAATGAACCCATTGCCATAGCGTTCACGCCTCAGCCCTGTTCTCCATGTGGTTTCTCGCTGTGTGCTCAGGTCAGCAGGGTTCAGCCGGCTCAGCACCATCACTTCTTGGAAGTAGCCCTCATCATCCAATGCAGCATATATCACCCAGAGGCCATTTTCATCTACAGCCAGCTCCACATCTGATCGGCCTTGCCACCGCCATGATGAAACCTCATCACTCCCATGTGCAGCATCATGTAACATGGTCCAGGCAGACACATACCGTCGCCGGAGGTCATACTTGATGATGTCACGTGAGAAAGCACGGTTGAAGAAGAAGGCACCATCATAGATTGCATGACCTGTGCCCAGCCAACTATAGGGCAGCTTATAGAAGTTGGTGGAACGACCTGAAATCCAATATTGTCTCAAAATTAATAAAATTAACAAATATTAGTAATTAAAAGCAAAACGGTATACTGTGTTTACATATACACAGTATCCATGATATAAACATTAGTCTACTAACATTGGTTTGCTTACAAACACTGAATGTTAAAATAATATTAATTAAATAAAATTAATAAATGTTGAAAATTAATATATCATGTTTGGTGGAAATCTTGTCTTTTTTTTAGCAGAATTATAGACTTATATATAGATTATATATACTATATTTTGTTTGAATGCTGCATTTGCAGTGTTTTCCAAATAAACTAAACTAATTCCAAATAAACTAGTCTAATTACGCTCACAGGAATTAACTGAAAATCATACCTTGTTTAAAGACATCCATGTTCTGAAACTCCAGCAAGTTGTTGCCATAATAATAATTAGCAACATAGATTTTGTCATCACGAGCCATTGGGTCTTTCATCCAAGCACCTTCATTACGGCCATATGAGTTGTGTGTTATAGGTTCTGCAATTGTGGCTAGTGTGTCTTTGCATTCCCCTGCAAGCATTAATACAGTGTGCATTAAGCGTTTTAGTACACAGTTCAGCATAGATGTACACCTGTATGGAAACCAGTGCTCTCTTTCCTACCCAATATAGGGTTATTTAATTAACTTTTTTTTTTTTTAGTAAATACTTGTTTTCATTTGGCAGACACTTTTATGTTTTGATTATAATTTAGATTATTATTTTAGATTAGGTGGGCCAAAAATATTTATACCATGTATGTGGTATCTACAGTACATCAATCCTGTAAACAAATCATTACATACAGTACAGACCAAAAGTTTGGACACACCTTCTCCTTCAAAGAGTTTGCTTTTTTAAAATTTGTATTATGGCAAGAAAAAAACAGCTAAATAAAGAAAAACGAGCGGGCGTCATTACTTTAAGAAATGAAGGTCAGTCAGTCCGAAAAATTGGGAAAACTTTGTACCCAAGTGCAGTCACAAAAAGCATCAAGCGCTACAATGAAACCGTCTGACATGCGGACCGGCCCAGGAAAGGAAGACCGAGAGTCACCTCTGCTGCGGAGGAGAAGTTCATCCGAGTCACCAGCCTCAGAAATCGGCGGTTAACAGCAGCTCAGATCAGAGAGCAGGTCAATGCCACACAGAGTTCTAGCAGCAGACACATCTCTAGAACAACTGTTAAGAGGAGACTGTGTGAATCAGGCCTTCATGTAGAAGATCTGCTAGGAAACCACTGCTAAGGACAGACAACAAGCAGAAGAGACGCGTTTGGGCTGAAGAACTGCAATACACTGCAATAAAGAACACAAGAAAGAAAACTCTTTGAATGAGAAGGTGTGTCCAAACTTTTGGTCTATACTGTATATATATATTCAAAGAGTCAAAGAATTTATTAATCCCGAAGGGAAATTGCTTTGTCTTGGTTACAGTTGCTTTGATTTGTTTACCGGGAAGAAAGGAAAGGAGTAATAGATTAGACAAGGAAAATATATACTGTATATATACAGTACACTTGGAAATGTGAAATGTCCAATGACCTGTGACCGATCTGTGGTAACTAACTAAATGTGCCCTGTGGTGGACTGACATTCTGGTCTGTGACTAACAGCCACAAGGACTAACTCTATATACTGCAGAATCTGGGGTTTTGAAATGCTGGATAATCAAAATTGTGTCATAAAGCAACTCTTCATCCGTAATACAGGTCAGGAATGAAATTGTACTTTAGAATAGCATTGTGACAATGTCATCATGGAGAATATTCAAAATAATTGGTCATAGTCATTTTTGCTTGTGGTAGTCCTGTAAAGAAACATAAATTGAAAGCATTTGAGACTTGGTTTACCTGGCTGCCTTTGAGGTTTTGGCATAACATGCTC
The DNA here is from genome assembly GCA_003987875.1 of Clarias batrachus. Taxonomy (NCBI): domain Eukaryota; kingdom Metazoa; phylum Chordata; class Actinopteri; order Siluriformes; family Clariidae; genus Clarias; species Clarias batrachus. The sequence continues at coordinate 300,448 of QMIH01000502.1, forward strand.
ATCTGCCATAGTTTTAATAGTCTTTTGTTTTGGGTCTTGCTGTTTTTTTCTCAAACTGATGCTGGGTGTGTGTTTATCAGTTTTGCCAAGGTTAACAGATGAAGTAGTATTATTGACAAGTCTGTTTGTGGTCATTGATGCAGTTGTGCTTGAATTTGTTTCACCCTCAGTTACACGAGATGTACTCAGAATGCTTTCAGTTGTTTCTTCTTTTCCTGAGATGGCGGTAGTAACTATTGTCGCAGCACTGGTTTTCAAGTGGCTTCCCTCATCTGTGATTCTGGTGGAATATGTTTCTGCATTGATAGTAGTTGGGCTCAGAGTAACTGGTGCTGGTGTTGCACTTGAAAGTGTGTTTTGTTCTTTTGCCAGACTGAAACCGTCCCTGGAAATGGTTCCAGTGTTGTGGATTTGCTCAGTGAAAGTCTTCACGGTGTTCCCTAACTGACTGATGACAGCAGCTGGTGTGCTTGCTATGGCTCTAGTCATTTCTGTAGAAGCTGAATTAGATTTCATGTCTATATTACTTGAAGTTAATTTCATGTTCAGCATCATCTGAAAAGTTGTCTTCTCTCTTTCTTCCACTGTTTCAGAAAGTGTTTGAGGTGTGGAGTGTGTGTTGGGCAAAGTGACTCTGAAGTTTTCTGTGGTAGTTGAAGATTGCAAGTCTCTGAGCTTGGTGAAGCTTTCTGCGGTGGACTGGAAGGGTTTTGACAAGGCGAGCTCTGGGTTCTTAAGCATATTCAACTTGCCAGGCAGAGAAGAGGCAGATTCTTCAGATTCCAGCTGTGGCTTGGTTGCTTTTTGTATTATTGGACCAACATGAGATGGAGTTTTGGGATTGGTTGAAAATGGCCATGCTATGCTAAAAGTTCTGAATGAAGGAGTACTAATAGGAAGAAGTTCTTCCTCCGTAAAGAGGTCTACAGGGCCATCACCACTGTGGCTTTCATCTTCACCCACTACAGAAAAGAATTGAAGAACAAATCAATTTTAAGATTCATCATCATAACATTCCCATTTTAGACTGAGTACTATGTGAAGCCCCTCCAAAATCTTAAAACTTGAATCAAATTTTTTTTATATCATCTTCTGCTGAAATGATGGAAAACATATGCAATGGACAAAGTTACCAGTTACCAACCCAACTGAACACTAAGTGAACCCTTTGGACCAACAAATTCAAGAGTACCTTGGCCACTATCATAACCAGACTTATTTGGGGCTCAGACTGAAAGAATGCTGCTAAATACCTGTGACCTGTAGAAGCTGTGCACATCAGTGACATAAGTGATCATGAAATCATGTAAGCATCTGGTGTCATCAGTTTTGAAAAGAAACACAAGCCCCCATCTGTACTCACTGCAGTTCACCTATTTGATCAACCATGAAGCCACATGGACTTTATTTGCACTACTTGGGTCTAATCCAGAATTGTTTTGTTCACTTTCAATGCTCCAATCCCTAAACAACCACATGGCATGCATTGCTGACTGTTAGATCCTTACTTCACTTTTATTTCACACACTCCAACCATTTTTGATGGTAGAAAACACATTGAAAAGAAATCACAGCAGCTTTTCTCAAGGGATAGAGAAAATGGGTAACAAGAGCAGGCAGCATTCTGTGACACAATTTGCTCCTTGAACAGGTCAGCTAAGTCCATAGCTGCAATGTGATGTTTCTCAGTGCAAGAAGATCTGCAACTCAACTGTCATGTCTCTGCGGACTTGGCTACAGTCGCAGTTTACAGTCGTAGTTAGTGGTTGGAGCTTCCTGAGCCTCCTGAGCCTCCAAAAACTACCTGGACTCCATACTAACATCAATTACCATCTGTTAACAACTGTTATACTGAACTGCCTGCCACCCAACACACAGTATGAATGCAGATCAATTTCTGCTTTCTGTCCGGTTCCTCTCAAGGTTTCTTCCTACTGCCATCTCAGGGAGTTTTTCCTTGCCACTGGCGCCCTCGGCTTGCTCATTAGGGAATATCTAAGCATTTTGATTCATTCACAATTCATACAAACTTAAATAATTCTTTTGATTGTGACGATGACAATTGTTAAAAGCGCTATATAAATAAAATTTAATTTAATTTAATTTAATGCCTACCAGCCAATCCTGGCTACTTAAGTGCTTCTAAGGTACAGCGTAAAGGAATGTGTCCTATAGCTAGATAGTAACTGGTTACTTAAAAAGAGATATGCATGAAAAAAAGTATCTTATGGGATGATGTGCAAAAAATATCAGAATTGATTTTGTGTGAATCAGATTCTTTCAACCATCACAACCATCACCCAGACATCATTGTAGGACTCTCAATGTATAACAACAAATATTGGTTCACTTTAACAGAACCATCATTAGGACTCATTAGGGTCAACCTTAAATCCTAAATCCCTGTGTGACTTCCCTTGCTCCTCCTGCTAGGCAAAAAGACCTACAGTATAAATAAGGAAAAAACTGACCACTCCTGTCAACTGTACACCCCAGACCAAGGACATTGCCATTGACCCAACCCATTTGGGCAACCATCTATTTCCAAAGCTTCCATAAGGCAGACACTATTGAGCCATATAGACCAAGACAGCTTGTCACCACAACAGCTATGTCAACCTCAGCAACCAAGACTAATGATTTTTTTTCTAGTATAGACTTATACTTTGCATACTGCATGTACTTCTTTATGTCCCAACTTTCTATGTCTGATCAGTTTCTGAATCTGAATAATGATGTTCAGTGTCATCCTCTCATCATCTATACCTCTTTATCCTGTATACAGGGTCGTGGGAGGCCTAGAGCCTATCCCCGGAGACTCTGGGCACGTGATGGGGTACCCTCTGGACAGGATGCCAATCCATTGCAGGGCACACATACACTTTTGTTTTTTGTAACACATCATTTGTTTGTAAATTACATGGCACTAGTAAAACCAAGAGAAATCCTGTACATCTCTGATAATATTAGTGAATGTGACTTCTTGTGATCCAACAACTTATTCAGATCAGGTTTGCAGAAGGTCATAGGAAAAATAATTAATTCTATTTTTGCATATGAATTTAGTTTTACTAAAGAACAACGAGGATTGTAAATTAGAATACTTCTTAGAACTTCTATCCTGGTGGAACATTCCATCTTTCTACATGAATTTGTTATGTTATAACATGTAATCAATGAACTGTATTTACTTACTGTTCTCTTCTGCTTCTGACTCATCCACTGGCTCTGATTTGTAGTATTTGATCCCCCTAACAATCAACTTTTGGTGCTGATGCTTCCCATGATTATCTTGTTCCTGTAAAGCTTTAACGTCTTCTGGTCCTCCCACAAACTTCTCCTCATACTTACTCTGTCCAAATCACAGGTCATATCACATGTGGAATTGTAGCTGGATTGCAAGGATGGTCATGCCACCTTGCACCTAACACACACCATTCAGTCTTAGATGCTATTTGACACTTTTTTTTAAACACAGACACAGCTGCATTCCTGTACAATATTAATTTTATGAATATAGGATTCATAAAATTTAAAAAGAAAGTGTAAATATATACAGGGATGAAAAAAGCACTGAGAAATTATAATTAGTAGAAAATATAGTGTTATGTCATAATCTCATTTAAAACTAAATATCCAGCCAAAAAACGTACTAAAGTAAGAACAAAAAAGCTGTTTCTTTAAAACATACTGAATAATATCAAGTATTATATAACAAATAAAATTTGTTAAAACTGTTAAAATATGTCCTATATTAACTTGAGTGTATGCCTCAGATAGGCTTTAAATGCAGACCGTAGTTATAGCGTGAACTACTTCGTGTAGCATGAGAAGTTCAGAGCAGATGACGAATTGTCATAATTCTTGATAGTATTCTCATTAGATAGATGAACTTGATGCTAAACTGAGGTCATTTAACGCTGGGCTCCTTCACTCTCCCTGGAAGAGTTGGGATTTGAAGTTAATACTTAGTAGTAGTTAATAGTTAATAAAGTAGTTAATAAAGTGTAAAAGGTTTCATTTTTATTTTAATTAAATAAGAGTGCAGACAGAGCACTTCAATAATACTTAATAATACATGTTAAAATTAATAAACAGGTATAATAACAATGATTCCAGTGTTCTTCAGTCCTTGGTGTACTGTGTAGTGCTACTGTGTTAGAATCTGCTCACCTCTGTGTGCTGATAAGCTGCGGCCTCACTGCTTTTCTCACTCTGTTGCTTTTTGTTCTCATGCCATGGTGGAGGTATGGATGTGGGTTTTATTTCTGGTTCTTGCAGAACACTTTCTACCTTAGTCTTCTCAGAAGTCTTGTTCTGAAATAATACCTGAACGGTGGCACACAAAGCAAACACTAATGTGAATCTACTCATTAAAAGAAGAACACCTCAGGTCCAGAATCAGTGGTATACCTTCACCTGAAGGACAAAGGACACACATTTCAGGACGAAAATGTAAGAATTTTGAACAGAGAGTATAGATTGATCGAGAGAGGGGTAAAAGAAGCCATTTATGTGCAGGTGGAAAATTCCTCTCTCAACTGAGGTAGAGGTCTTCGACACAACCTCCTATTTTTCATGCCGCCCTTCCATTCACACATCCACCAAGAAAGCCACATTTAAGGACTCCCCATACTCTTTATGGTCATTACACTTTACTGACCCTCTCTAATCTCTCTTTATTGTCTTCCTAACAGCTCTCTCCACTCTACACTCTAACCACCGTCCCTTCTCACCTTTTTCGTTGTTCACATAACAAGCCGTTTTAGATAGGGGAAGACCCTTTAAACTTGAAAGACTTAAATACGCTGAACTTTCCAACTTAACTTAGACTGAAGAAGCTACTTGAATGAGCAGTGAAACGTTTATACTAAACTAAGAAGTCCAGTTGACATGACTCAACTTCCAGATAACCTCACCTGGATGACTAAGAATCTTCACCGACTGCTCATTACATTTAGAAATGACTGATGGATGATTTCTATGCAAACACAGCCTATGCACCTAAATAATATAACATCCCAAACATAAAACAATAATTTTATTATGGTAATGTACACTGTAAACCCTAATGCTCAAAGTAATTAAACATTACTGTTACCTTAAACAATTACAATTAGTTCAAATTAATAAACCTTTATGAGTATTTAAAACTTTTTGGTATTCATGAGTTTGTAGAAATGACACTTTTCAAGTTAGCTGAACAAGTTTGATATTTTAAGCCACAGTAACTGTCTCCTTAAGGTTCCAGCAACTTAAAATCTTTTTTTGTGTCTGACATCATCAATGCACATGTAAACTGCCCACATTGAATTGTTTTGATCAAGATGGTGGATTGGTCTTTCTTCACATGATGCTGTAAGTATAATCTGTACAAATCTGGGCAGCCTAAAGTACCAGAGCACTGGTGGCTCAGTGGTAGGTGTTTTGCCTGCCATGCAAAAGATCCAGGTTCGATTCCCAGCTACTGGATGAAGTGCCTGTCCCAAACCCAGATAAAAATTGGAGGGTTGTGTTCAGAACGGCATCTGGTGTAAAAACAGTTCTGGTGTGACAAACTTCTGTGGTGACCTATTGCCAGGTGCAGGCGAAAGACCAACAACATTTTATTTAATTTGCAACAACAACAAAAAATTATAGTGTGAGTTAGGCTAAAGAGTACATCAAACTCAAAAACTGATAGATCTCTTTACTTTGGAGACATCATTACTTTAAAAAATTATGTAACTGATTACCTCTTTTTTTGTTGTTGTTTTGCCAACTTTTTTGGGTTTACAGTGTACTGGTGTGCATGAGAGGGTAAGATTACACACACACACACACACACACACACACACACACACACACACACACACACACACACACACACACAGTCCCTCACCCATATCATCCAATCAGTAGCCAATTCCCCTAACTATTATTTTTTTATAGGTTGAGACAAACTGAAGAACCGAAATGAAACTGAACCTCACCTCAACACTGTTGCCCCAACAGTGGCAGATTAATGATGCTGAGATGGTGCCACTACTCAAATAAAGAGAGATTTATCATGATCAGGATGCCTTACTGACCCAGTAGGACCAGGGTTGAAATGCTTCATATACTCCCTGATGGTGTATTAAATCTAGACTGCACTAAGGAGGGGGCAGAATCCCAGGCACCAGTTCTTCAGAGATTATTCGTGGTACTGTCTATCCACATCTAAGGTGACCATTGAATAAGCACAATAGCATATAACAAGCCACTAGCTGTAATCCACAAAAAAGGCTATAGTGTTTTATCATGGGGTAAAAACTAACCTTTACAAAATATCTATGGTAAAAAGTATGACAACCCAATCTGTTGACAGCCGACTTTCCCCTCCAAGAGAAGCGAAAATGACAAAATCCACTTAAAAAAACTTGCCAAATTCAGAAAAATTGTGGTTATCACATATTTCATACAAACATTTATAAGGAACCACAACAGAGAAAATAGAAATCAGGTAAAATTTCCCCATATCCAATTTTCCAAACTTACCCGCTCAATTTTGGCCACCCGCTCCAGCAGCTCTTCGGTGAGGGCAATCATCTTAAGCAACTTTAACAGATTTGCTTTGGAGAAAGATTTTTCCAGCAAGTCCATTATTTCCAGGAGCTATAAGAATAAATACATCAATCGCAACAGAGACAAAGCTTGAAGCTTGAGAAAGAAAGCTCATTTTAATCTATTGTATATAAATGCAGGCTACACAGGCTATAGAAGACAATGACACTAGAATACACAAGTCACTAAACTGAGGGATGACAGAAAAAAGTGGCATCATAAGATGTTGGGCTGCCAGAATTGCTTTAATGCATGTTAGCACAGATTTGACATATCTCTCATTTCGATCACTTTCATGCTTATCAGTCCATTCTGTGACCTCAAGCAATGCAAATGCAGGCTATACCCATTGTAGTGAGTACTACTTGCATCAGGATAGAACACTTCGTCATAATACTGCTTCATCATAATAATATAGTCAGGATAACTACTTTTTTGTTTTGCAGTGATTTTTTAAAAATCTAAGTGGATATGTTGACTTAAACATGCTAGAGAAAATTTCTACCACACCATAACAGAGACACTGGACAACAGTCAAGCATTCAGGCGTGTACTGTTCATGGTTCTGTACTGTTCATGACACTCATCAATGGGAATTAACTGTTGTCCTGCTTTCAGTATGATCATATTCTACATTCTCAGGCAGTTCTTGCTTAGACCAATGGACAAGTCTCTTAGTGTGCATTTTCAACTCTGTACCCACACCTCTTACTTAAATCTCTCCTACTGTAGATTTAAATGCTTTTAAATTAAACTGTCACAGGTTTAATTGTTCAGTCCTGCCTTCTGTTTTGTATTAATAGACAAACAGTCACTTTGTTCCTTTTTCTTGCCATTTTGACCCAATATACATTCTATACATATTCTGCCTGAATCTATAAGATGGTATAAACATGTAATCACACCATACCTACAAATCTGAGCACACTGTTCACATTCCTAAAAAAAACAGTGTTACCAGTTTACTTACAACTGGACTTGGAAAAAGAGGGAAAAACCTTTATTAGGTACAACACTTATCCTGTAGCTTCACCATTGGCCATGTCACAAATCTTGCTAATATGTGTACCTTGTTGATATTCAATTCTTAAATATTGCCAAAATCTTTTGCCATTCATGATTTCTTAGCCTATATTCTCTGTGAAATGGCATTACTATGGAAAAATCAATGTGTGTGTGTAAGGCCAATATGTAAACACAACCACAACACTAGTTATATGCAGATCACAATGCTAGTGCCCCAGCAAAAATAGTCCTGTGCCTCATTTCTGGTGGTGAGGCATAACATTAGCTGTGATAACTGAGGGGTGAGATTTAAAAAAGAGGGGAGAGAAAAGGCATAGAGGACATGTTTCTTTCTTCAGAACATCTCCATTATATACTAGTAAACTGGTTACAGGACCATGGGAACCAAAGGCCCATTTTTGCTCATGGGGACCAAAGGCCAGCATGTCTGGGTTGATCCCACCGAAAAGCCAATGCAGTACAAAATCACCAAAAAAGTATATGCTGATACAGAAAGATATCAGAACACCGAGTGCATCACAGCATGTTGCAAACCAGGGTCAGTAGGCCAAAAGCTCAAGGCCACAGATCCACCCTGCAAACTCCCTAAATCCCAATCCAATCAAGCACACATGGGGATAAACAAGTCTCATGCACAGAGGCCCAACCTCACAACCCACAGCACCCAAAGGAACCATTGCTAGCATCCTGTTATACTGTATGAGCCATTGGTTTGCTGACTGATTTAAACAAATTGTTAATGAAAGAAAAGTTGTGGTTTTTGCATGGTTTAGTTTCTGGCTCACTTCTACTAATGCAAGCGAGGGTTTTGTAATAAAAGAAACTGTGACAACTGCATACCTGCTAAGTTCACCTACAGTATAAACCCGATTAAATGGCCAGTGTGTGTGTGTGTGTGTGTGTGTTTAGCTCCATGGTAGGTGTACTGTTCATTAGTAAGTGTCCAGTGTGTGTAACATTCATTCTGCAGGTCTTCTTTTTTTTTTTTCCTGCACCTTGTCATTCTCTCTCGAAGATTGCTGCAGCTTCCTTTCTCTCAGCTCTTCCTCGCAAGGTTGCTGCGCTGGCGGTGGAGTTGCTGCGCATGTGCACTTGCAGCCGGGGCGAGACGCTGTGCTGTGCAAACTCGTGCCCGCTTCTCTGACCGTACACTTACAGCCACAGTCTGCGCGTCGGTGTGTGTGCGGGTCAGCAAGCAGCTACAGAGAGAAGAGCACCGACACACGTCTTCCAGGTTCAATAGTGCACAACACCAGCAACAGTTTAAAAAACGAAGTCAGATAAAGCACTCTGCAGCGCGTGCTCAGCACGTTACACACTGAACACTGGGCAAAACACCAGAAGCAGACAACACACAATAACACACAACTTAATGCATTCATAAAAGGGAAACAATGATGAACTTTGAAATAGTTAGTGGTGATGTTTCTAACCTCAATCTCAACTCCTCCAAGTTCCGCTTGTAGAGGTTGCTTTTGTTCTGCTTTCTCCTCCTGAAGCGCTCCAGAGAAAGCCAAGAGGAACAGCAGGTACCAGAAGCCCACTGCCTCCATCGCGGAAAACCTACGAAAACCTTTATTATCACTCGGAACAAATCTTTTTACAGAGCCGATGTTTCGTTAGTCTCAGTCCCCTCCGCGCTGCGGCTCCAGAGATCATCCAGTCCAGTGCCGCTAATGTCGTCCATATGAGCAGGTGAGTGTGAAGGGAAACACGCTGAAACAGTCTAATCCAGCTGAGGGACAGTGAGGAGGGCAGGCTGCAGGGACTGGAGGGGACAAATAGTGGGTGGCACCGGGGGACTCCGCCAAGGACCGCGCCAGATTTCCTTCAGTCGTCATCACCATATCGTCCCTGTAGAATATAATCTAAATCGGATCCCTGAAACAAATCACGACATGCGTGCTGAGAGCACACCGACTAGTCAGAGCTGTTTTTATGAGTCAGGTCATTTCCAAAAACCAACAATCATTTTGGCAGTAGCACGCGCAGCTTGTGCGCCATGAGGAAAGTGCCATAGCGCCATCTTCTGCACGTTTCTGCTGTGATCAACGTGAGAGATATTTTATTGGATGAGTTGCTATTATGGTACGAACTATTGATATAGATTACTTAAGTCATACAGTATTATTATGTTACGGGAAAGTAATTTGCACGGAAGATTGAACCATCTATATGACCAACAATTCATATTATTAATTCATTCAATTTTATTTAACAATGGTCAATGTCGCAAAGCAACATTAGTGAATCCAAAAAAGGAATTATTTGTTTGAAATGTGTAAGAAAACATGTATAGAGTGAATCAAAATGAACAGCTTGTCCTTGATGAGCAACCAGAGGGCAACGGTATCAAGGAGATGGCAATGGGAAGAACCTCGAGAGGAACCAGAATCAACAGGGAATTGATCTGCAGTCATGCTGTGTTAGGCGGCTGGAAATTCAGTATAACAGAGATTGAGTGTTTAACTTGATATGGAGTCCACTTTCATTATTAAGGGGTCACGTACAAAACTGTGTAGAGTGTGTAGTGTTTGAAGTGTGTGTGTGTCTGTGTGTGCGGTGTGCTTTCTTAATGCCCTTAAAAACACACAGGTTCTGTGGTGCACCCTGGGGCCCGCTCTATATGTAACTATAGGTTCTGCTATACATGATTTATTGCTATAGTATTAGTACTTGTACTTTAATTAAAATACATTAAAATATTTGTTTCATGTATATCTATTTTGTTGACTTGTTCAAGCACACTTGAAACACTTAAAATATTTGCATTACAATACTTTGCAATACTTAACTTGCAAATTTGTTTAAATCTGGTTAAATATTTTAACACCATGTATTGTATGTTGAATACTCGTGAAATTGCTATGACAGTTATTTACACCAGTGGGTCCAGTTTTCATGATCTCGACCAAGGGCTTCACAACCCACAAAGATATAATATAGCAACGATGACGGGCCCAAGCACCCTGTGCTATTCCCACCCCGGGAGCACCGCACAACCTGTGTCATTCGAGTGTGTTAAGACCTCGAAAAAAGCCATCGCCACTCGGTTGCACCTCACAACCTGCACACATCACACACTATACAGGGCTAATGTCAGTTTGGGCCCTAAATATTTGTTGAGTGCATTAGTGTGTGTTTGTATGTGTGTGTGTGTGTGCAGCATGCTTGCGTGTGTGTGTGTGTGTGTGTGTGTGTGTTTGTTGAGCGCATTAGTGGGCATGTGTGTGTGCGTTGTGAGAGAGGGTTGTGTGTATGTGTGTGTGTGTGAGAGTGTAAACATTTGTAATATGGGTGTATGTATGTGTGCATGTGTGTGTGCATGTGTGTGTGTGTGTGTGTGTGTGTATGTGTGTGTGTAAACATTTGTAATATGGGTGTATGTATGTGTGCATGTGTGTGTGCATGCAGCATACCTGTGTGTGTGCGCCGCATTAGTGTGTAAGGGTTAGTGTGTGTGACGTGTAAATGTGCTTGTGTTTGTGCTTGTTTGTGTGTATGGTTTGAGTCTGTGTATTAACATTAGTGATGTGTGTGTGGTAACATTTGTGATGTGTATGTGTGTACAATAGGCCGCAGGTGCTGGAAGAAAAGCCTCACACTATGATGTTCCTGAACGTGATGTCACAGAAGGTGTCACTCAATATAATGTCATTCAACATAATGGCACACAAAGTTATTAATCATTTTTCGGCGTACATTTAAGACATTATCACGGCTGACCCGTTTGGGATATCGAAAATCCCTCCGCGATTTTGCATACTCAATGTCTTTAGATGTCTTTGGCCCAGTTTGGTAGCGATTGTATAATTTCCCTAGGAGGAGAATATCAAAATCCATCGGGTGGAACAATATTTGTGAAACAACTCAAATATCAGATGAATAAATTGCCAAGACAAAAAAAAAAGCTTTTACTAGCAATTCAAAATAAAGTGGTGTATAATCCAACAATTTTAAGTGATATTTTCACTAATATTGCACCTATGTCTTCAGGAAATATAAACAATTTATAATAATGATTCTTGAATAGAACAGATTTCCTTTAAAATTATGCTGAACACATTAAATCCAGAAAAATGTGCTTTTAAGAGAAATTATTTCCTTTTAAAAATTTTTTTGTTTTATACATTTTTAAAAATAGTTTTGATTTGGTCAATGCAGAACTTTTCTATGAAATGTAAATGTGTTAATATATTCAGTTCCATCCTAACACTGCTTGGACAAAAAGTATTTTAAAACAAGATTTTTGTATCAATATGAATATGTAAGTTACAAAAAGTAAAAAAGCTTTGTGTCAGATAATATATAGGCAGATGAGATGTAGGCAATCTCTCAATGTTCAGAACAATTTATTTATTTATGCTAAACTTTAAAAAAAAAAAAATCGAAAAAACAAACAAAACTGCACCATAAACAAAGATTTCATCTATATAGATTATCTTTAGATGCTTAAAAAGAGATGTTCACCAAAAAGAAAGTTGTTTCAGGTCACTGTTATTACAGAAGATATTTTGTGCACAGAGTAGACATGGTATTAATGTGCAGGTAAACATCTGCTCTCATGTTGGACTCAAAAAACAAAACAAAAGCATGTTATATACAGACAATTGATCAAAAAGTAAAACGGAAGTCCATGCTGAAGTTGAGAATAAATATCAGGTCTTTTATTCCTGTGTGATTACGGACACAGATTTCACTCCTAAAGTTCTCAGCTCTCTGAGCACAGAATCATCAGCTCCAGGCTCTTCAGTGATAAGAGCAGAAACAGTTCATCCCTTCCCCATTGTCCATCATTGTCCCCTAGTCTGTCTCCATCGCTCCACTGTGGGACTCCTTGGACACCATAAGCCTCATCAGTTTTCCATGCAGCTTCTCAATCTTTTTCACATCCTGTGCCTGGTCAGTCTTGTACTGCAAACACTGAAAGTACACAAAGCCCAGAGGTAAGATACGAGCAACATTACGTGGGTGTGAGAATTGTAGCTGCTGAGGAAAGCAACTCACCACAGCGTTATCTGTGACCTTCATACAGAGATTTCCATCACAGTGACGATATTTCAGCACAACTCGGACCTGCAACGAGAATTCCCACTCTGGTTCATGCTTATAACTGTTGAGTACAACATTAAAAACTTACAGATAAAACATGTCTATCAAAATGAGAAGCTCAATAGAGATCAGGGGTAGCTCAGGGGGGTAAGGCACCGAGTTACTAATCAGAAGGTTGGTGGTTCGAGCCTCAGCCCCACCAGGTTGCCACTGTTGGGCCATTAAGAGAGGCCCTTAACCCCATCTGCTGTAGAGACCCAGTATCATGGCTGACTCTGCGTCTTGACCCCAGTTATGATGGGATATGCGAAGAAAGAATTTCACTGTCCAGTAATGTATTAGCGACAAATAAAGACTTAACTTATAGGTCAATGACAATTGAAAAAATATTAATTGCTTATATGGAAGCTTCAGACATCAAACTGTGTATTAAGGTTTTCGAAACGTCAGGTAGGTAGAATGTTATTACTTTTATAATATATGGGAACGACATGGCAAAACTTTATAACTCTCAAAATGAGAAAATTATTATACCTTTTTTTGGTCATAAACAACTGAAAACGACAATAAAACACGTGATCATGTGTATCTGCGCTATTTCCTTGCCTGGGGTCCGTTCTTCGTACGTCGCTAACTCAGTCAGCTGGATTTGATGATTGTTGTGGATTTGTCCTGATCTTGGATTGTTTCGTTCTTCAAAGCGAATCTCGCACTTGCTGTCATAGCAGCATGTTCGTGAGCTTAAACCTGCTCAGGAGCAAGTTTATTTCATGTAAACAGGATTTAGGCTGCGCTCCTGGCAGGTTATGATTGGTTGAAATTGCGAGGTCACATCTGATTGGTTAAAGAGCATGACTGACACGGACTGACTCACATGGGAAAAGAAAAGTATCTTGCATATATATATGGATGGATGTATGTAAATATAAATACAGTGTATGCATACATGTGTGTGTGGCTGTGGTCATCATTCATGTGTTAATCTCAGTGTGTGTCTAATAATATGTAACAATCTCCCGAATGTAATATCCCCCGACTGCGTCTATATAAGTGGAGGTAATTTTCTCAAATCTGTTGCAGCCATATCTTGTCCGTTTATGAGAGAGCAAACAGTTACTGAATGTGTCAGGATTATATGCAGTTTTTCAAATTTCTCGTGTATTGTGTGATAGACAGGATCCTTTAGCACAGCATGACAATACACATGACAATACACTTCTTACTGTACTTGTTCTTCAGTGTAACTTTTACACTGTAAACCCAATTATGTATGCAAAACTCAAAATATTTGAGGTAATTTTTTAAAGTAATGATGTTTCCAATTTTAAGTAAACAGAACTATCAATATTTGAGTTTGTTGCAAATAAAGTAAATTCAATCCGGCTCGGGAATCGAACCCGGGTCTTTCACATGGCAGGCGAAACACCGACCACTGAACCACCAGAGCGCTTTAGATTTAAGTTGGTGGAACATTGAGGTGACAGTTACTTGACAGTACTTATGATTACTTAAAATATCAAATTTGTTCAGCTAACTTTAAATTAATACAAATAGGATATATACACTAATGTGTGTGTGTATGTATGTATGTATAACATGTAACACGGGCAGCACTCACGTATTTAATAATTACTTTTATTTTAAATTATCTTTATTAGAGTTTGAAATTCTCCATAGCCCTCTAATAAAAGCTCTTGTTCCGCTTGAGAAAAAAAAGAGCTGCTCTTTTGCCATTTCGTCAAACAATCGCAGGGGTTGTGATCAGTGTTTCCACTGTCGATGCATATCGCCTTTAAACAAACGCACAATAATCCCAGACAACTCAATCTTGCTATACTAATCATCAACAACAGGTGTACTCGAAGAACCGAATTAGCAAGATGATCTCATCTTAGATGTGTCAATTTGCCTCGGGTGTGACAAGCGACGTACGAAGAAAGGACCCCTGGTCTTAGCCTTTTTAAAAGTATTCAGTCATGTTTGTATAGTTGGTTAAAATGAAATAAAAATCAGTTCATCATTTTGCCTATCTTGTGCTGAAAAAAAGGCCATGTCAGTATATACTGCAGAATCCTGAGCCCTATGTTTATTTTAAAAAAGCAAAACAAATAATGGCTAAAATGCTGAGCTTTAGTGCTCCCTGCACATGAGATTCACTGCGCATGTTCTTTGAGCTTTAACCCTCACAGCTATGTGAAATGCAGCTACACGGCTACTTTTTCCGTTTTACCTTCATCGGATCCGTCAGATAGAGTTTTTCTGCCGCACGAGCAAATTCCTCCCAGGTCTGGTAATAAGGCATGATTCAACAAAACATCAACTTCAAGTGACTTTTCTGAATTACAAACTCCTCGACTCGTACCTCACAGCTCTGTACACATCAGCGCAGCGGGAGAAGGAAAATATGGCCGCGGAAATCAAAAAGAATCACGCTGATTGGTCCGTTATTGAGCCAATGAGCGCGCTCTTTACTCCGAAACGCCTCAGTGTGCGATAATACATGCGCAATGTAACGCGAAGGCACTAAGTGCGTCTCTGATTGGCTACAAATTAGTGATGGGAAGTTTTAATCATTTTAGTGGAATCAAAAGAAACGAATCTTTTTGTGAGTCATTTAGTTCAATTCGTTCTTTAAACAGACCCCAACAGGTCTACATACACACTTTGGTTATAGTTCCAGTAATGAAAATATTACAATGCAGCTAAGAACATATAAACATAATGAGCAGCTCACCATCATATCCTCGAGTCTGAGTCGTTTGTTCTTTTGAATCTATTGCACTTCATAGCGTCTATGGGATTCACGTGACAAAAGAACGAACGACTTGGAAGATTCATTGAGTAGAACGTTCAACTGTTTCCTACGTACCGCACTGAATAGCGTCTATGGAAGTCACGTGACAAAAGAACGAACGACTCGGACTTGGAAGATTCGTTGAGAACCGTTCAATTCTGTTTCCTGTACATAACCGACGGAGGTTTTGCGATTATTTAGAAAATGAACGAATCACTCTCCATGACTACTCGTTCTTCTGAGTCATTTTAAAAATTAGTTCAAAAAGAACGAATCGTGCAAGAACGACCCATCACTACTACAAATAATCTGTGCGATGCCATTACTTGTGGAGTCACTTGTGCTAAGCAATTTAGATTTAACATATAGAAATATTAAGATCAGCTGGGTATGCCTGTATGTTGAGATTAATAATAAAATAAAATAAATAAAGGTGCGAATATGCAGCTGTTGCACCAACGCCAGCCACTAGAGGCTCTCAGAGATTATTTAGCTTTTTGCTTTCAAGTTGAATCATTTTAGAAAATTTGCTACATCACATCAACAGTATATATATATATTCTAGAATTGCGGGTACATTTCAACTAAAGAAAAAAAAAAGGATTTTATTTTTGTTAAGCTTTTTTATTTTCATAGAACACCCTTCAAATTTAACATTTTCTATGTTTGCTGAGCTTAAACTTGTAAGATTTAAAATATTTATTCTAAAAATCAATGTACTAACAAAAACTCTGTTATAGACAAAATGGGCCAAATATGTACAGTTAACAAATGTGACACAATTTAAAACCCGTTCTTCCCTAAGAGAACATCTGTCTTTTCATCCATTAATTCAACTTCAGGCCTAATAAGTTATAACATTTTTTTATTTGGGAGTAAAAGTATCAACACAATTAACTGAAAAGTTACCACGCTCGTTCGCATTTTCTTTAGGCAAAGCTTAAAAAATTTATGAAACTATGTAATTTTTCACGCAGTAACAGTACTAGTTAGGCTGATCAGCATCTAATCAATTTGCTAACAATAAAACACACATAACATTTTTTTTTAAAGCAAAACCTTAAACAAACAGAGTTAACATTGATAATAACAGAGTTGATATCAATAACAGAGTGGACCACCAGAAGTTAAAAGACCAACCTTAAAAGACCAGACTTTATATCTTCCTATCTGATTCCCCTCGATCAAAAACATGAAAGCAGACACACAGTCAGTCTCTAAGGGGCGTTTTTGGTATTTTCGTACAGCGGTTGTTTCCTTTTTTAGCAAAATCTTTTTCAATTTCTCTGTATAACTTGGAAACATTTTAGAAAATGATGTGTTTCTTCATCTTGACCGACTGTGTCTGAAACAATAAAAAAAAAACAGTTAATCAAATTAATTTTAAATTATTCTATTTAAATGTATATCTTTTCTTTCCTAAAAATAAATAAATAAATAAATAAATAAATAAATAATATCAGTATTTATTATTTAAATGTGCACTATGCAAGTTTTTATGGGCATATACTGTAAAACACAGAGCTCTTAATTCAAAGAATGGCAGTTTGCTATAATTTTAGATTTACTTTGAAGTCATATGTTTACTTTTGTATTTATAAACATTAGAGCAAAAAAGACTTGTATTTTGAGTAATGGTGGGACGAGAACAAAAACCGCACATTGCCCCTAATGTCTATACAGTTCCAGAGTTGCTCCAGTCTTCACTTGCTATAATGTTGACAATCCTAACAAAGAACTTAACTTTCCTCAATCTCCGTATGTCTTACCACACATACTGTACAGTACAATTATACCTGTTGTTACCTGGATATCTGTGGTTTAGGTTCTGGTTTAGGACTTTGTGGTGTCATCTCTACATGTTGTTGCCTTTTTGCTCTGCACCTCTGCTGTGCTTCTCTCTCTGCGCTTGTACTTTTGCTCCCTTTCACCCAAATCAGCTATTCTGCTTGTCTGCCCTGCATTTTTCCTTTTGTGCCATCTCTCTTTTCTCAAATTTTCTGCCTTTTTTACAAAGGTCTGCATCTCGCTGTGCCCTGTATTGCCATTGTCTTTCTACTGCTGACAGCATCATTTACCTATCATTACAATTTCTTCCTTCCTAATGATATACAATAAATTTATAAATTAATTAATTTATAATTTACATTAAAATGACCCAGAATCTATAAAAAAAGATGTAAAATGCTTAAATGTGAATATTTAACTCTGTTACACATTGTCAACTATGTTATCATTAGACATTTTAAAACACTAACAGAGTTGAAAATAACAGAGTTGACGATTTCCACCATTTTGTGCTTCAGCTCAATATGCTAACCTCAAACTAGATACCACATAGCATGATTAAAAACAAAATGTTATGAATTTTCATGATGATATTGTTTTTAAAAAGTGAATGAGAGATTCACTACAATATCACAATAACAGATTTGACAAATAATTAATATACTATTGGTGCATCCTAAACATTTTGTACAAATTAGTGTGCGAAGAATAATGATATACCTCAATGCCTTCCAGAATTTTCCGCCAGAGGAAGTGACATCACTTGGTGCATTACATGCTTTTTCTATGAATTCTTTAAAGATTTTTATGCATTTTTGTAACAAACATAACAGAGTTGACCAGAACATAGAGACAGACACAAAATCTATTTTTTTATTACTGAAATTACATATGATACACAAAATAGATATTTGATCCAATTGTTTATGAAACATAATAGAGTAAACACAAAAAAAAGATTAAAGTTAGACCTTATTATTTCATGATAATTCAAGTTAAAAGTATGAATCAGGAGACAAAGACAGTCAATAATGGTTGTAGTGGGAGTCTTTAAGCTAATATTTTCAGGTCAAAATGTCCCTAAATATTCATAAAAGCATTATCTTTAGTGATAGCTTAATATAATTTGTGTTATTATTTAAAACCTATATAAAAAATTGTTTTTAAAAAATAACAGGAGGTTTATCTGGGAGACGCAAAATGTATCTGCAATTCTAGAATGACCCATATATATATATATAGTGGGAGTCTTT
>QMIH01000502.1:318986-387574 GCA_003987875.1 Clarias batrachus
TATACACATAGGTATTTTTTTTTTATTTTAACATATTTTTACACACGTTTTCTCATCGTCTTTAATGATGGCCAGCAATAATTTATTTAGTGTCAATGGGGGAGGGGGGGAGGGGTGATTGCAATAGTTGTCATACAGGTTGGCCAAGCCCATAACAAGAGACTGGGCCAATGCTAAGGTGTCCCTTCTACATAGGTTGCTTCGCAAGGGGATAAAATGGCTTTATTTCTAGGGAATTTTAGGTGCATTTTAAGTACAGTGGAACCTCGGATTGCAAGTAACGTGGTTTGTGAGTGTTCTCAATCTACAATCCTACACTTGCCGTTCTACAATCCTACACTTGCCGAAGCAAAAAGGGAGGGGAATGTAACTCCTTTCCTAACACACCGTCCAAAACACCGAACTGGGTTGTAGGCGAAGGATGTGGAGGGGCGTAGCGTGGGCGGTGTTGATGAAGTGGCAGGCGGCAGGGTCCGGGGGACTGGCCTTGGGTGAGAGAGCAGTCATTGGTCTATTCGGAGGGCGAGTTGGATCAGCTCCTCCAAAGTAGCGGGAAGCTCTCGTCCAGCGAGGTTGTCCTTTATACGGGAAGCCAGTCCCTCGTAGTAAATCGTCCGGAGCGCAGAGTTTCCCCAGTCGGTCTGCACGGCGAGAGTACGAAACGGTGTAGCGACTGATGGACGACCCCTCCCCGCCGTAGGTGATACAGTTTGGAGTCGGTCTCCACCTCAGCCGCAGGGTGTTCAAAGGTGAGTTTGAGTTGGCGGGTGAATTCCGTGTACGAGTAGGCGACGTCTGAATCTGAACAAAAAACTGCCGTGGCCCACTCAGCTGCCTGCCCAGATAGGAACAAGACGAGAAGAGCAATGTGCAGTCGGTCTGTGGAGTACCTGGTGGAATTGAACTCAAACACGAGATCCAAYGCGGTTAGAAAAACACTGCACTTCCCATCTGTGCCATCCCATTTATCCGGTAAGGCTAGAAAAACATGAGAAGAAGGGGAGGGGGTTGGCTGCGCAGCAGCGGCTGCAATGGGCATGGCAGCAGCCGGCTGAGCAGCCGCCCCGTGGAGGGTCGCGTTCTCCTGTTGCAGCTCCGCCACCTCGCGGCGCAAAACCGCGACGTCTTGGAGCTCCTTGCGGAGAGACGCAACTTCACCACGGAGCTGATCGATCAACTTAGCATGCTGGTCAACCACATCGCAGAGCTATGATTAACGTGGGAGCACTAAGTACCTCTTCTCCCTCCCTTCTGATGGAGCTCGGCCAATTTAGACCTCTGGCTGCGAACTAGCGATCTACAGATGATAGAGGGAGCAGTTTACCACTGCACCACTCAGAGGCCCATGAATGAACTTTTTAGAGTTTCACCTGTATGTCCTTACAGTAGCTGCATTGTAAGATTTTCATTTCTGGAACTATAGACAAAATTTGTATATGTAGACATGTTAGGGGGGTTATTGAAAATGTAAAATTTTATTTATGATCAAAGGAACAAAATGAACTAAAAGATTTGTTAATTTTGATGATCGAGATTCAAAGGACCAAGTCATTAAAATTATTCAAACTGGAAACTGAATCACAGATAAGAAAAATCAAGTTTAGTCTTTAAATTAATTCAGTGTGTTAAAATTTACTTATACCACTTCAGCATTGTTATTTCAGCAGTAAAGACAATAATTTCAAGATTTAAAAAAAAAATTAAGTTTAGCTTTTCTAATTAATATCTATTGGTTTAGGTATTTGTTTACATTGAGCAAGCTGCTTATATGTTAGTTGCTTATAAAATCTGGCACATGTTCATAACATCGCTTTTACTTTACATTTTGATTTTTGATAACATTAATGGTGCAGGTTAAACTTCAGGCAAATACTGAAGGACTGGCAAAGGTTTATTAAATTATGTCCAGCCAAGTTTGCTGATGCTGTGGCTAGACAGCCATACAAACATGTTTTTCTGAGACTGGTCTCTGGTTATCCAATGTATGAAATGTAAAGATATAATTAAAATAAAAAAATATATCATTTACACTTCATTTTCACAAACTTTGTTTCTTAAGGCTACAGTAACTTATTCGGCATGTTTCTTAATACTGTGTAAGTCATAAAATCCTGTATGGCCTTTACCTACCTGTTTTCTTCACTTGCTCTGAACTCATTTCTATCATTGCTTCATTGTCCTCCTCATCTTCATAGCTAAGTAAATGAAGCAGATATTTCACAAAATATATACCTTAAATCATCAATCCCAAATTGATGTTATTTGATATTGTTTAAAGTGGTCATGACAAGATGACAATTTTACTTGATTTTTTGACAAATAAGAGGTCACTGCACTATAAAAAACATTTTGTAATTCTGGTGCACAAAAAACTGTAACGTACTTTATAAGTGTACATCAGAAAACACATTAAAATGGTAAATGTATGTCATGACCACCTTAAATTATAGTATCCTGTGTGGTAGCTCCTACCTGTTCTCTTCACCTGCTCTTGACTTATATTCTTTCTCTCTGTACTCTTCATCTTCAGGACTATTTATACTATTTACTTGACTATTTATACTTGAATTCTGCAGTACTCCAATCTGCTATATTTCTTAGCCCATTCTTACCTGTTCTCTTCAGCTGCTTTGTCATTCTCTTAAACCTGCTCTTCGTTGTTCATCTTCATCTTCATGGCTGAGTAAATATACCATTATGTTACTATTATACCTATACTACAGCAGACAACTTTCAGTATGAAACTACTTGCATATTTCTACACACTATGTAAGAGTGCTTAAAAACTACCAGAAATGCAAAAATGTAAGTGATTCAAACATTCAAGTATAAATAAATAATTAAATAATTAAATACATATATATATATATATATATATATATATATATATATATATATATATATAGTGTGTGTGTGTGTGTGTGTGTGTGTGTGTGTGTGTGTGTGTGTGTGTGTGTGTGTGTGTGTGAGTTAGATCAGACCTTTAAGACGTCTTTTTTATGAACACTCATGTACAAAGCATTAAAATGATTGTATTTGCTAAACAGTGATGTCATTTCATTAGCACTGTTATTACAAAAGAAACAGAAAAAAACTCATGCATTAATACATTTAAACTGCAGAATTTTTAGAAACTTTGTGGTTTTTCAGGCTGTTTTTGAGAATCCTGTTTACAAAAAAATTAATGAACGTGTAGGAATCCATACGCTAGTCTCGTTCTGTTTACGCAGCAGGGCTTTCCGGAAAAAGAAAAAAATCGTGCACCCACCTATTGCGCCCCTGGATTGAACATAACGAACTGAGAGGACAAAGCAAATTTTTTTGTTTAAACCAAACGCCTATTTTTTCAGGAATAATGATTTGATATTGATAATACACAAATTGATATTGAAAATACACAATTGATATGTATTTTTTTATTATTATTATTATTTACTCGTTTAAAATGCTAAACAAAAATAGTCTATTAACAAATGTAATATAAATTTTATATATATATAATATAAAATATACATTTTCAAATATTTTAAAAGCCTTATTAAAGACAATTTTCAAATATTTTTTTTTCACAATGGCGCCCCCCTCCGTGTGGCGCCCCCATGCACTGCATATACTGCATACCCCTTTTTTGCGCCCCTGATTGACGTCGGTGAGACTTCAAATGAGTCACTTGATTCCGGCAACTCGTTTGTTATCGGTCATGTGACTCTCAGGGACCCGACACATACCTCGAAACGAGGCTTAATTTGGACACGCCCCCAGTGCGCGACACGAGCTCCGGTGTATCGTCAGCAGTGAGCCTCAGCAACAGTATGAACCGCTTCTTCTCTTCTCCCCTGCACACACAGAGGCACCAGTTCGTCATTAAGTTTGTTGAAATGTCCAGACCTCGATCGGTAACCAGCTCCACTGCTCCTGACACTAACACTGAGTCTCCGCTAACACTAGCTGGCTGTATAAACTCTGTGTGTGTGTGTGTGTGTGTGTGTGTGTGTAGGTGCTGGATTTAGGATGCTCTGAATGTTCCCTGCTGAAAAAACTCCGGTTTCATCGGCACAGTGTGGAATTGCTGGCAGGAGTGGACATTGACAGCGCCACCATCCGACAAAACATGTTGAGTTTTACTTCATTATAATTTGATCTTGTGCAGTTCTTATAGTTGAAAACTTTTAACTTAAGATAACATATGCACACATGCGCGCGCACACAGAGAGTGTAAGATGAAGCAGGATGCTAGGATGTTTTAGATTTGACTGCTGTTAGTGTAAGGATCTTCAGTAGGTTCGCCAGGTGTCTGCTTAACTGACGTCACAATATGGCAGACCTCACAGATGAGAACTAAATGTTTTTTTCTTCTTCTCCAAATTAGTCAAATTCCCAGTCAGACTCCAGTACTTTAAAGTCATTAAATTAAAATTTACTTTGATTTAACTTGATCTCTTCCCACACACACACTCTGTCACAGTTGTTTTTTAGATTGTTGTGAAGATTAGTACAACTGATATAAATCATATCGATTCCATCAAGGATTACTTTATCTTAATTTTTTGAACCTGTTTTTCTAACTGAAATGGAAATGGTTTATCACAAATGTTCATTCAAAGGTAATAAATGTGTGAAGATCTCCATGAGCGTTCATTTTATTGAAACACATACCCAGGCTCATTTCTGCAGTTTTACAACCATGTGGCAGCATCATGACACCTAAAACCCTGCAGTTATACATCAAGAGCTTCAGTTAATGTTCACATCAAACATCAGAATGAGGGTAAAGTCTGGTATCATGTCACGGTTGTTGGAGGGTGTTTTTTTCTCACTGTGGTCAGAATCTGCTGATCTCCAGGGATTTTCACTCTCCTTTCTCTCCAGAGTATACACAGAATGGTGAAAAAACAAAAGTGGATGAGCTAGAGCAGTAGAAGCCCACAGGTTCATCAGATTGAATTTCTTTCAGCTTGAGCGAGGGCCCGTTGTATCTTGTCATTGATGTGCGCCTTGAGATGACTTTCTGCAATTGTAAAGACTATATAAGTTACTTTAAACTTCCTATCAGCTCCTCTGATATCTCTAATTATCAACCCTTTGCTCACAAGATGTGTGTGGGTTTAAACACCATTGTAAACTCTAGTGTCTGTTGTGTGTGAAAATCACAGAAGCTTAGCAGTTTCGGAAACATTCAGTTCTGTTCCCCATTCTGATATTTGGCATTAACTGAAGCTCTTAACCTCAATCTGCAGGATTGTATGCAATGTACTGCTGCCAAATGATTAAATAAGTGCATTAATATGCAGATGTTCCTATTAAAATGGAAAGTGAGCATGTACTTTGTTTCGGGTATTTAATTAATAACTGTTTATTTACCGTCCTTCTTCAGTCGTGTGAGCTAATTTTTACTCATTTAACCATTTCTTCTTCTGCAGTTAGCTTTTAATAAAGTGAAAGCCCGTGTTTAAAAAAAAAAAAAATACTACACCCTGCACTACAGCAGGTGAAGGTCCTGTGTGTGTGTGTGTCTGTGCATGTGTGTTAGGTACACACTGGCTCCCCTAATGACTGAATACTTGCAGCCAAATTCCAGGCCGCTTACAATCACACTTTATCAAGGCTCCATCACAGAAGCAGAACCGTGCACGAAGGGCTATGATCTGATCACCTGCATTGAAGTGTGAGTGTGTTCAGATTTACTCCATGTGCTTAAACTACTGACTGTAAGTTATTAACTGTTATTTTGACTGTGAGTCAAATGGCATTTAATTTAATTATACAGGGTGGGCCATTTCTATGGATACACCTTAATAAAATGGGAATGGTTGGTGATATTAACGTCCTGTTTGTGGCCCATTAGTATATGTGAGGGGGCAAACTTTTCAAGATGGGTGGTGACCATGGTGGCCATTTGAAAGTCATTTGAAAGGCCATCTTGGATCCAACTTTTGTTTTTTCAAGGAAACAAAAGGGAAGAGGGTCATGGAAGAGGGTCATGTGACACATCAAACTTATTGGGAATTTCACAAGAAAAACAATGGTGTGCTTGGTTATGACATAACTTGATTCTTTCATGAGTTATTTACAAGTTTCTGACCACTTATAAAATGTGTTCAATGTGCTGCCCATTGTGATGGATTGTCAATGCAACCCTCTTCTCCTATTCTTCACACACTGATAGCAACACCGCAGGAGAAATGCCAGCACAGGCTTCCAGTATCCATAGTTTCAGGTGCTGCACATCTCGTATCTTCACACCATAGACAATTGCCTTCAGATGACCCCAAAGATAAAAGTCTAAGTGGGTCAGATGGGAGACCTTGGGGGCCATTCAAATGGCTCGCGACGACAAATCCACTTTTCAGGAAACTGTTCATCTAGGAACGCTCGGACCTGACACTCATAATGTGGTGGTGCACCATCTTGCTGGAAAAACTCAGGGAACGTGCCAGCTTCAGTGCATAAAGTAGCAATCATGTAGCAATTTCAAATATACAGTGGCCTTGAGGTTTCCATTGATGAAGAATGGCCCCACCATCTTTGTACCCCATATACCACACCATACCATCACTTTTTTTGTTTCAACAGTCTTGGAGGTATCTATCCAATGTGGGTTAGTGTCAGACCAGTTGAATGGCCACCAAGGTCTCCCGTTCTGACCCCCTTAGATGACCATCTTCCTATTGAAAAAACAAAAGTTGGATCCAAGATGGCCGACTTCCAAATGGCCACCATGGTCACCACCCATCTTGAAAAGTTTGCCCCCTCACATATACTAATGTGCCACAAACAGGACGTTAATATCACCAACCATTCCCATTTTATTAAGGTGTATCCATATAAATGGCCCACCCTGTAGATTTCCTCAGTGTATTTTTTTTTTTGTCTTAAAGCATGGAGCATCTTCACCTTTGGGAAGTGGAGAGGTTTTCAGAGATTTTGTTTGAATACATGGAACCACGTGCTGTGATAATAAGCATGCCGAATGCAGAATTCAATCCTTTGTTACCAGGACTAACCGGCTTCAGACACAAAGACCACAAGTTTGAGTGGACCAGAGCACAGTTTCAACTTTGGTAAGCTTTCATTCAGCATCAATGTTGTGATTTACTGTAACAAATGAATACTCTCAATGTCTTCCTTAAAGGGATCATCCCTTAACCGCTGCCCTGTCTAGATTGTTGATGTCGGTAATGTTGATGATCTCTTTTGTTTTGTTTTTCTTCATGGTTCTCACAATGATTCTGCTTTTATTATCCTTGGCAAGACCTGCTTTTTGTCTAGTTGTTAATAAATTATTGGCTATACCCAATGATCCTGCATGATTTCGATACGATTTTCTTTTTTGTCATCTTGTCAACCTTCTGGTTTTTGCTTTGGCATGCTCTTTTCGACAACAAATGTAGTCTTCAGGGGAGAAAATCTTGAAAAATGTTCATGTGGTCTATTCTAGACCAATGTGTGCGTCAGGGTAAGAAGTGAAGCGCATGAAGTGATGCACCCATCATGCATAGTGGCCACTGTAGACGCCTCTGGAGATGTTGCAATATCTTGGGTTGTTTCAGCTGGTCAGGTCTAGGCTCAGCAAAGTTATATGGCATTAATATAAAGTCAGCTGACAACCAGGTCATGCAGTACATTTATGTCATCACATATATAGAGTTTTTCCTTCCCTAATGACACAGCCATGTTCCAGGACTCAGATTGAAAACGAGTGTCTCTAAAGCATGAGTACATTTGTGTTACCAGGAAATTCTTTCCAGTTTTAAAATGAATTCCTTTGATTGATTAGGGTTTGAGTATAAAACTCTGTGTCAGTTGTAGTCCTGAGGCATTGCAGCAGTACCGTTTGTATTACTAGCAGTAGTCTGAACCCAGGAGGAACTCCGATGTTGTAGGATGATGTAATTAGCCACCTAAAACAACTTTGGGACAATATAGTTTTTGAAAGTTAGTGGGGATTTAATACAAATATGTTATGATAATTCTGAGTGAATGATCCCAACACAAATTTAAAAATACAACATAAAACAATAGAATATCAACACTTATTTGCAGTTTTTCACTTACTCTGTTCCCACAGTCG
Source organism: Clarias batrachus (assembly GCA_003987875.1). Taxonomy (NCBI): domain Eukaryota; kingdom Metazoa; phylum Chordata; class Actinopteri; order Siluriformes; family Clariidae; genus Clarias; species Clarias batrachus. The sequence continues at coordinate 327,058 of QMIH01000502.1, forward strand.
CCAAACTGCATTACATCCTACAGTATTACTTAGAATAGATCTGGGACAATACATTGATTTTTTTTTTTTTCTGTTGCAGCCTTTCTGATTTACTGGTTTGGTAAATTATAATGGTCTAGTATTTTGACATTGAGTTATTTTGTTTTGCTGCTTGTTTGACAAAGAAATAATGGTGCATACAGCAGTAGGCTCTGTGGTAGAGCAGTGGCTAGCACTCAGCACTGCCGTGATGTCCTGCTCAGGGAACTCCTTTAGCTGCAGTAAAAACTAGCATCAGCATTACAAGTGTTCAGTTTAGAAGTAAGGCTAAATGCTAAAAGTCATATTTACAACATTGCTTTGGGGTCGTACATTAAACCCTATCTCAATATAGTGTATCATCATTGGATCATTTCACAGTTATAAGTAATTATAATTTTCCAAAACAAGCTAAGTGTTTTAACATCCACTTAACTTGCAATTTCTTTCAGAAGGTACTTTATATTGATTTTAATTGTGAGTGAATGTGCGTATGTTGATCTGACCTGGCATCCTGTTCAAGGGTGTATTTCTGCCTCACATCCACTGTTTGCAGGACAGACTATGGAGCTGAGTAGTTCCTGAAAGTAGCAGAGGAATTTTACATTTAAGTAGAAATAATATCACAGTAGAATCTTTTTTTTCTACTTAAAACTGTGATATGGAGCTACAAATTTTTACAGTGTTTTAATTATTTATTTATTTATTTATTTTTATCTTATACCCTCTTGGCTCTATTGGAAAGCCCTGCCAATAGTAATAATGTTCTCATTCTTTTAGGGCTGATGGAGTTTGCAGGAAATATGCTTACTCAGTAGAGTTCACAGGGGTAGGAGAGGCTCCTGGTGAGATCAGGGATGTTGGATTCTGCTCTCAGATTGGAGTTTTCCACAGAGATGTTGATTTAAATGCACAAATGAACAACTTTGAGCAGGAGCCTACAGTATATAAACTGGTAAGGGCCAAACACCTATTTCAGAGGGAGTGTCTAAGTGTCTGACATGCTGTCCTGCTTGTAATCTTTTATCCCATGTTCATTCCTCTTAGCTGTACAAAGTGGTTTACCCAAGTCTCTGCGACAACAATATCTTGAAGAGAACTCTAGTGAATGAAGTCCTATACAGAGCAGAGCAGCTGAAGAAGGACTGGCTGGAAGCTGAGCCTTGTGACATCAACTCCTGTGGGGGGGCAAGGGAGGAAGAGGAGGTGTATAGACGAGGACGTTGGGTGTGTGTGCCACTTGTGCGTGTATGGGCTGGTTCCACAGTGCAGTCTCTGTGCAGGAGCATTCAGCAGCTAAGAAATACACTACTGGAGGACTTGCACGTACAGCTAGATGTTGACAGAAACACTATAATGCTGCCTGATGATGATGGGGAGGAAAAAGAGGAGGAAATGGATGAGGGTGGGAAGGCAGTCTGTGTCTTGGGGTCTGTGAGTGAAGGTCTAGAGGAGGACTGGGAAAGTGAACTTTAACTATTTCTTTATAGAGATTTGCACTCACCCTGTCATGGTCAGTTCCGCACAGGCGAAGCTGTTACTGTGCACAGTCTCTCAGCTGCCCAGACAACAGTTGCAGGGAATTACCAGCTGATATTTCACTCATTTCTGTTCTGCTGAGTATGTTTCTTGATCTTAAAATTGTTGATTCATGTTCTTTGTTTCAGTAATGATGTGACTGTGCAGGAACATCATGGCCATTAATAGTCTGTCATGAAGTGAGAGGAAAAACTAATGCAGCAGATTTGAACAGTTTACACACCCCTATTACAAAAGAAGGTTTTTGTAATTAAAAAACAAAACAATTTATGTTCGATCTCTCTTTTCCACATTTCCACACAGTAGCATCCGCCACAATCACAAGGCTTCCCTGTGGGAATTATGATCACTGAGTAATATCCTTGTTTTTTGTGTCTTCATATTGTTGGGAACTTTTTTCCTTTGTTGAATCAGAGACCAGGAGACGTGGGGATATCTTTTAAGCAGAAGTTACTATGTATTGAGAACACGCCGTGCAGTCATCCAAGTCTAAAAATTATGATTCCGTTATGGAGAGTTTATACTTTACAAGGGGGAGGGATACAAAGAGGTGGAGACAATCTAAACAAAGCATAGTGTAGTACAGGAATCAGCCTGGTACCGGAAGTTCCCCAGCCCTGATCTCATCAGCATAACACTGCCTTTCAAACGCAGAGGTGCTAATCTAATCAGCCTGACAGTATCGCCCAGACCTGCACATTATCATAGAGACGAAGGCGCAGCCTGGCCTTGAGATTAGCATTCACATTTACCTTGGGACCCTACCCAATGGTCAGGAAGTACATGAAGACAAAAGCTTAATGTCTCAGACACCTGGGTTACCAGACTTGATGTCCTTATAACCTTTACCTCAAAATGTAAAACCAAACGTACATAACTTTTCAGTTTATATGCTATTTTGTTGGAACCTAAAATTAACATCTTATAAATTTGTAATCCTACGATATGCACCATTATAGGTTTTTAGAGAGGGTTTAGAGAAGAAAAAAATCTTGCAGGATTTATCTTGGTTACATATTTTACATTTTTATTGCACATGTGTCCTGTGGTCAAGAATATTTACAGATAAACTTCTGTCAGGTTTTTGAGATGTACTGCAATTATTTAACAGTGTGTGGTACATGTAATCAACATCAGTTATAAAAGGAGATGAATGTCACAAAAGCAACAGAGAACAGTAAAAAGCCCCATCACTGTCACAACAGACACCAGAAACAAAAGCTTCACAAAAAAACAAACATCATGGTATTTATTACAACATGAGGGACGTACGTCTCAGATGTTTAGGAACTCTGATATTATACACTTTAAAGGTATAATACATGAAGCGCTGTCCTGCTGAGACCAAGTAGTCTGAGCTTTACAACAGTGTAGGGCGCTGGCGTAATATCTGTCCATTTTGCCAGGCTTCTGATGCAATGGCACTGACGTTACATTACGTCTGAAGCAATATAAATACTTATTACAGGCATTTATATACAGAAATATTTATAGATGGTTTGTTTTGTTTCTTGGTAGTTAATGGTTATACCCCAGGCCCAGAATTTAGATACAGTAAAGAGTGACCAAAATATTATGCTGCATATATTATGCATCACACAAGAAAGAGTGGACCTACTTTGTAAACCATATTGATTTTTTACTGTCACAAAAACCCATATAGAACCCATACACTCATACACACGTGCGGACAAGGTCACACTAATAGACAGAAAACCCCCCAAAAATTTTTAAACAAGTAATCAATAATACTTTAACAATACATCAAATATGCAGAAACCTGTTAGACATCTGTATACATTTTGTAGCGTACAAGTAAAGAGGGTCACATTTCTGTAGCACCTCAAAGTCGTCAACCTACAACAACTGCTTTTACAGATGCAACAGCTATAGTTTATTATTTAAAAAAAAAGTCAGTTCCTGCCCCTCATCTCTCAATCACACCCCTGCTTGATAAAAAGAAGGACTAACATGTAGGTAGTGCGATTATGACCGAAAAGTCAACTTGCTTTATTACACAGTCAAGTTTATTGTTGATGGCAGTTTCTGAGCAGCTGGCCCTGTACAGTATGTGTAGTGCTGAAGAGCGTATTTGAGACTTCAAATATATTTTTAAAATTTAGACTCAGACTGCACACAGAACAAGAAAATCATGTCTGACAAACTAAAAAGACAATATAATATCTTACAGAATACAGCGTCCTGGGACTGACAACTATTTAAACTATTATACTATTTTACCGTACTATACATAAGTGCTATCAGAAGTTATTACTAATTTATTTAAATGTAAAGGTGACACTTTGCTTAGTGAGTGCCAGTAATTAACTTTCCTCCCCAGTGTCACCTGTCAGTTCAGTTTCCCCTCAGCATAATGAAATCAGCCAAAGGAAGACATACATGGTGATGTAATCTTCACAGGTACTGAATCTGCAGTCCCCGCCCCCCCATGCGTGCACGCACACATGCACACACTTTCCCTCTCACTCTTTCATAGATGCTGATGCATGACTAATTTCAATAAGCAAAACTTTTTATATGTGAACCCAAACATCTGCATACATAAGATCAAATGAAGAGCTAAAATCCTCACCACACAGGTGACAAAACACTGGAACTGAACTGTGATCCAAGAAAAACACAGCAAGGATTGTTTACTGCTTCATGGACGACCAGTTTTCTCTTTTATTAAATGTTTTGTAGTCTAAAAGTCAAAGAGGAAAGTCGGGGGAATAGGGATGGAAATGAGGTCGAGTTACCTCAGGACTCAGAGAAGCCCACGCCTAAACAATGGCAGAGACTGCTTTTTAAAAATCCTCTGGCTCCATCAGCAGTGAATGGATGGGTAAATCACACTGCTGGAAAGAAGGGAGGTTGGAGAGCCCTCACGCTCTCCTGTATTTGGTGGTTCATGGCACCTTCGCACCCGACAGTCCTAGCGCTTGATTACCACTTGTTCATAGGCACCAGCACCAACCCTGTAACAGCACAGGAAAAGGAAACACTAATGTAATGTCCTGAATGTGTAAAGGCATTGCATTTCAACATGTTCAATAACTCCTGGTGAAAGATTACACTTCCTGTTGCATAATCCCAGTGGATTGACAGTGGACATAAAATGTGGATATAAAATGTCTACACACGCCTGATAAAATTTTAGGTTTTTAAGGTATTAAAAGATTAAATCAAGATAAAACACTTCGACAAAACCCAGTTAAAAAACAAATAGAAACATTATATGGGGGGGGGGGGGATATATTTTGCAGTAATCTCTCAGCAGTAAAGGACTAAAGGACAGCTGCAGAAATCTCTGATGAGTACTGGACACTCCTTGCATGTGACCACCTTTTTGTTTTCATCATGTACAGCAGTAAAAGATCTTGGTGTGATTATAGCATTCTTTCATCTCATAAATATGGATATGAAATTTTTTGTCATTACATGATGCGGAAAAAAGAAATCATGCTTTTTCACCTCTAAATGGGATCCACATTCTATTGGCCTATAAAGTTCTAAATGACCTTGCATCAATGGTCTCCTAAATCGTCTGCTAGTCTCTTACGATCCGCCACACCTACTTCGATCAAAAGATGCAGGCTGCTCGTCAATACCATGTATTATGAAAACTACAGCAGGGAGCACATCTTTTTCTTACAAAGCCCCAAAATTATGGAATAGTCTTCCAATTAATGTTCAGACCTTAGTCTCAGTTTTTAAGTCATTTTGTGAATACATTTGCCTTGGGTAAAGGAGCAGATCTGGGAGACTCATCGACATAAGGTATTATGGTCAGCTGGTTATGTTTAGATGCTGTCCTCCCCACTCTCATTGATCATACAGGTTTGTTGACGGTGGAGTGATTGGTTGCCTTTACATCTCAGGGAGCCCTCATGTCCGTGTTTCCTTTGGGATTTCCCTTTTAGTCACAGTATGCTGTCATAGTTAGTCCTGCTGGAGTCCCTGCTTGCACTATGCACTAAATATATATTCACCTTATACATTATATGAATGCGACCATACCTAACTGTTATTTCTTGTTCTCTTCTCTCTGTCTGGCTCTCTCTCACTTATGCGTTACACATAGCACTTCTGAGCTGCCAGTGATCCTGTCCTTGTTTGCCCTCCGGACCTGTCTGACTCCTTCTGGTGCCCCGCTTCTGGTTGATGATCTTGTTGCATGGAGGCCTGTATGGTCTGCTTGGGATGCATGTAGTGACTGGGGATGATTCTATTTGAGCATGAAGACGGTCCTGGCCTCGGGTGATGCAGACAGATGTTCTCTGATGACTTGCGACTGCAATCACTCAATCGCTCAGGCCTGAAATTACTACAAACAGTATTGTATCTGTGCCTCCAGTAATGAAAGTGAACTCCATATCAACTTAAAAACACATCTCCTGGAATATTGAATATCCAGCCTCTTAACACACAGTATGCCTGCAGATTAATCCCTGCTATCCATTATCCCCAAATGAGGATGGGTTCCTTGTTGAGTCTGCTTCCTCTGAAGGTTTCTTCCTACTGCCATCTCAGAGAGTTTTTCCTTGCCACCGTCACCCTCTGCTTGGTCATCACAGACTATCCAATCATTTTGATTCATACATATTTCCCTATAAATTACAACATATTTCCCAAATTTTCTTTTTGATTCTGTAAAGCTGCTTTGCGAAGATGACCATTGTTAAAAGCACCATACAAAAAACTGAATTGAAATTGAACAGCAATCACTTTCATTCTTCACATGTCTGAGCTAAAGGTATTCAAAACATATATAAAACATATATACACCCAGCCCAATACAAGTGACAAAATGTTATAGTGTTGTGAGATCAAGGTAAAATCTTTCAGGCAGAATTCACAAGATAAACTTAGCAAAAAACAAGAGAGATTACTGGATGAAAAACACTACGGTGAAGCATGGTGGTGGCAGCATCGTGTTATGGAACTGCTTTTCTTCCACGGGGACTGGTGCTCTGCTCAAATCCAAATACTAATCTATTCTGACACAAAAACTGCAGTCCTTTGCTAGACAGTTGAAGATGTTGAAAAATTTCACCTGTCAACACGATAACGACCCAAAGCATGAAACCAAGGCAAAAAAGCAACAATTTCTAAAGATAAAATTTTCCTTTTCCTAAAAACTTTATTATTTAGCTGGGCAATAAAGTTTACTGTCTCAACGAACAGATTTTTTTTTTTTTTTTTACAACTCAAGAGACACTCTGGTATTCAAACCAGCGGCTCTGACGTTCAGGAAGAAGAGAATGGGTCAAGGCAGACAGAAGTGAAAGGTGGAGAAGAGAGAGAGAGAGGAAAAAATAGGCAAGGGGGCTGAAAGAGTGCACGACTTTAAACTTTGTTTAAACGACAACTTAAGACATGTTTCTTCAGTACTATTACAGCTAATAAAAAAAACAACAACAAATCAACAATGTTTGACTGATATTACTTACTTAGTACCCCAGTGTAAGGATCTATCCAGTGATGGAAACTACAAAGCACTTTTGTAAGCCGCTCTGCCAAATGCCTAAATATGTAAATGCAGTAAGCAAGGGGGGGGGGCTTATAGAGAAATAGAAAGAAAGATTGAGAGACGGAGAAAGGACAGTGAACGGAAAACTGATCTATAGATCAAGATAAATAGATAAAAGAGAATCAGACAGCGAGAGACAGACAAGGAAGACAGAAAAAATGAGAGAGAGGGATATTCATTATAGGAAAATGTTCTGACTGCATTTATCTTGGTTTAAAGTACAAAACCTGTCATTTTATTAGGGATGTGTAGACTGTGTTTATCCAAAGGCTCTTCACATATGAAAGATCAGTAGGGAAGAACAGAGATCACTTGAAGTATTGATAATTTAAAAACTCATCACTGGTTTATCTTCATTTAAGCTTAGAGAAATCTCCTAATGTGATTGTGTCTTACATTGGCGTCTGTTTACATTAAAGTTTTTCTGCTGATATTTGAAACACTTAACTACAGATTTCTATACTTTACCTGGCAGGTAGATGATGGCTGCCAAGTGCTGTACTTCCTCCAGGACCCACAAATAATCGAAGACCCTCCTCTGAAACACAGCATGAAATGTTGAAGCGTGACTTCAGCATGAGACATGCAGCAAAAAACAGAGATAGAAGTTCCTATGGTTACCCTCAGCACTAGAGTCAAACATGCTAGGAGTGAAGTCTTGGCTCTGCAGGATTTTCTCCACAACATCATCAGCATTAACCCTGGTGGCATCCACACGCTTCAGCTGAGACTCCATCGAGTCCTGCTTCATCGGGTGCCTTCAGGGAAGAAACACAATTGACTACAATAAACTTTACCGCCAACAGGACACTGGGCTTTATACGACTTAGGAAGGGAACACAGATTTTAAAATGACATTCAAGTGATAAAGCAGTTTTTATTCAGTTAATGCTGTTAATGCATTTTTGTATAGATCGATCAGTCTTAGGTAAAGGAGCAGATCTGGGGGACTCATGGACGTAGAGTATTCTGGTGAACTGCTATGTTTAGATGCTGTCCTCCCCACTCTCATTGATCACTCAGGTTTGTTGACGGTGAGGTGATCGGTTGCTTTACATCTCAGTTCCCCCTCATGTCTGTGTTTCCTTCTGGCTCCTCCCTTTTAGTTATGCTGTTATAGTTAGTCCTGCCGGAGTCCCTGCTTGCACTCGACACTAAATATACATTCACCTTATACATCATGTGACTGTGATCATACCTAACTGTTATCTCTCCTCGTCTGCTCTCTCCCCCTCTCTCTCTCTCTGTTGAGCTACACATGTCGATCCTGTGCTGCCAATGATCTGGACCCCCTTGGACTTGACTTGACTGCAGTCGCTCGATAGTTCAGGACTGGAATTTCCTACAATTCTACCTGAGCCTCCAATAACTAACTGGACTCCATATTAACATCAATTAACATCAACTGTTATACTGAAGTGCCTGCCACCTAATTACACTGTACGAAATACAGATCAATTCCTGCTTTCTGTTTCACCCAGATGATGATGGGTTCCCTGTTGAGTCCGGTTCCTCTCGAGGTTTCTTCCTATTGCCATCTCAGGGAGTTTTTCCTTTCCACTGTCGCCCTCGGCTCGCTCATCAGGGACTAAAGGACTATCTGACCATTTTGATTCATACACATTCACGTTTCATACAAACTTAAATAATTCTTTTGATTGTGTAAAGCTGCTTTGCGACAATGACAATTGTTAAAAGCACTATACAAATAAAATTGAATTGAATTGAATTAATACTGACTCACCAAAATGACATATGATCCTGTTAGAGAAGCTAAAGTATTTAAAATCACTCTATCCAGGAGACACCTTGATGAGGCTGAATACGGGCCAGGTTCCTCTCAAGATTTCATCCTCATTATATTTCAGGGAGTTTTTCCTTACAGTTGTCATCACTGCCTTGCTCATTAGGAATATGTTTTTAAAATATGTTTAAATCTTTTTTTTTTTTTTTTTACATTTTTCTTGTATATTTTTCAATTGAATTATACAGATAATGGACAGATTTTAATATAATAATATAGATGCAAGCGACGATGAGCGAGCCCAAGCACCCTGCGCCATCGCCAACTTGACACATCACACAACCTGTTTGTCTTTTCAGTGTGTTAAGACCTACAAAAAGCCATCGCTGCCTGGGTGCACCGCACAACTTGCACACTACACATAATGTGACATAATAGGGCTGATATCAGCTTGGGCCCTAAATATTTATCATGTCAAAAGTGTGTGTGTGTTAGAGAGAGAGTGAGAGAAGTGAGTGTGTGTGTTAACATTTGTGACGTCTGTTTAGAATAGAGGAAATTTTATGTTAAAACCTCCAAAAAGCTGCTGTGTGTCTGTGTACATGTGTGAGTAAGAGATGTGAGTGGATGAGGGTTAACATACAGCCCCGAGCCACGTGACTCTCAGGCATCCTAATGCTAATGGCAGCAGATTCTAAAATGTCTGCCAATTTTCATGAGTTTTTGAGCATGTTAAGACACCCAAAAGCTGTGCAAACATACCTGGCCTGATGTAAATCAGTAATTTCCCCTAAACCTAATAACTGGTTTGCCATTTTTGGTGGCACAACTGAAATCAAGCATTTTGATACCTGGCAAATAGTGCTTCACACGACTGTGGTGGAATGTTCTCCAGGACCTGTTTAAGGTCATGCCACAGAAATGGAATTAGATTTAAAACTTTCAACTTCAATTTTTTTTCTTTTTAAAGAAAGGGCCCTGCTGCATAACCCAAGTGCGCTTGTGCTTGAGGTCACAAACTGATGGCCAGACATGCAAAGTTAATTGTTCCATCAATTATAGCAAGTTATCCAGGTCCCAAAGCTGCAAAGCAGCTTCTGACCTCCACAGCACCACCACCATGTTTGACTTTTACTATGCTGTTCTTTTTATTAAATGTTGTGTTAGTTTTACGACAGATGTAACCTTCCAAAAAGTTTAACTTTTGTCTCAACAGCCACAGAATATGTGTCCAAAAGTCTTGGGGATAATACTTTTTTGACAAATGTGAGACAAGCCTTTGTGTTCTTTTTTGTTTGGGAACTCTCCCATGAATACTTTTTTTACCCAGTCTCTATCTTATTATTGAATCATGAACACTGATCTTAATTGAGGTAAGGGAGGCCTTCAGTTCTTTAGATGTGGTTCTGAGTTCTTATGAGTCGTTGTTGTGCACTTGGCCATTCCTGGAAAGGTTCACCACTATTCCAAGTTTTCTCCCTTTGTGGATAATGGCTCTCACCATGGTTCGCTGGAGTCCTAAAGCCTTAGAAATGGCTTGTAAACCTTTCCATACTGATATGGGCATCACTTTGTCAGACAGTTTATATTTAAGTGATTTCTTGATTCAATAAGGTTTGGCAGGTAAAATTTAACTCAGCTTTCCAAAAAATATGGTTCATCACAGTTCATTCATGATTTAGCCAGGGGGCAATTACTTCACACATAGGGCCATGATGATTTAATCATTATTTTAAAAAACTGCATTTTGTATTTGCTCGGGTTATCTTTGTGTAATTTTATAATCTGTTTGATGATCTGAACAATTTACACACGTGGACAAAATTGTTGGTACCCTTCGGTCAATGAAAAATTCACAATGGTCACATAAATAACTTTAATCTTACAAAAGTAATAATTAAAAAAAATTCTATGAATGTTAACCAATGAAAGTCCGACATTGCTTTATTTAAACAGAATTATTTAAAAAATAAACTCATGGAACAGGCCTGGATGGTACCCCTAGAAAATACTGAAAATAATGTGACCAAAGGGACATGTTAATTCAAGGTGTGTCCACTAATTAGCATCACAGGTGTCTACAATCTTGTAATCAGTCAGTGGGCCTATATATAGGGCTCCAGGTAGTCACTGTGTTGTTTGGTGACATGGTATGTACCACACTCAACATGGACCAGAGGAAGCGAAGGAAAGAGTTGTCTCAGGAGATTCGAAAGAAAATTATAGACAAGCATGTTAAAGGTAAAGGCTATAAGACCATTTCCAAGCAGCTAGATGTTCCTGTGACTACAGTTGCACATATTATTCAGAAATTTAAGATCCATGGGACTGTAGCCAACCTCCCTGGACGTGGACGCAGGAGGAAAATTCATGACAAATCAAAGAGACGGATAATCCCAATGGTAACAAAAGAGCCCAGAAAGACTTCTAAAGAGATCCAAGGTGAACTTCATGCTCAAGAAACATCAGTGTCAGATCGCACCATCCGTCGTTGTTTGAGCCAAAGTGGACTACATGGGAGACGACCAAGGAGGACACCATTGTTGAAAACAAATCATAAAAAAGCCAGACTGGAATATGCCAAACTACATGTTGACAAGCCACAAAGCTTCTGGGAGAATGTCCTATGGACAGATGAGACAAAAATGGAACTTTTTGCCAAGGCACATCAGCTCTATGTTCACAGACGGAAAAATGAAGCATATGAAGAAAAGAACACTGTCCCTACTGTGAAACATGGACGAGGCTCTGTTATGTTCTGGGGCTGCTTTGCTGCATCTGGCACAGGGTGTCTTGAATCTGTGCAGGGTACAATGAAATCTCAAGACTATCAAGGGATTCTAGAGAGAAATGTGCTGGCCAGTGTCAGAAAGCTGGGTCTCAGTCGCAGGTCATGGGTCTTGCAACAGGACAATGACCCAAAACACACAGCTAAAAGCACCCAAGAATGGCTAAGAGGAAAACATTGGACTATTCTAAAGTGGCCTTCTATGAGCCCTGACCTCAATCCTATTGAGCATCTTTGGAAGGAGCTGAAACATGCTGTCTGGAAAAGGCACCCTTCAAACCGGAAACAACTGGAGCAGCTTGCTCATGAGGAGTGAGGAGGCCAAAATACCTGCAGAGAGGTGCAGAAGTCTCATTGACAGTTACAGGAATCGTTTGATTGCAGTGATTGCCTCAAAAGGTTGTGCAACAAACTATTAAGTTAGGGGTGCCATCATTTTTGTCCAGGCCTGTTCCATGAGTTCATTTTTTTTTATAATTCTGTTGAAGCATGGTTGATGTCTGACTTTCATTGGTTAACATTCATAGAATTCTTATTTATTATTACTTTTGTCAGATTAAAGTTATTTCTGTGAACATTGTGAGTTTTTCTTTCATTGACCGAAGGGTATCAACAATTTGGTCTACATGTGTAGGTGTGACAAATATGCAAAAAAAATCTTTACTTTTCACAGCATTGTATTTTTGTAAAACTGAACTGAACGTCTGTGGTATGTGTCCGACAAACAAATCTGATTTGTTTATTATGAACCCTAGTTTATAATAGCTGGTCGATCGGTCAGTGACTAGAATTGGTTGGTTTTCAGTTTGGCTGTGACTCATGATTGCTGATCAGCCTCAAGTATAAACGATTCTGTGTCGTATGCAGAAGCTTCTGGAGGCATTTTTATGGCGTTTTTTTTTTTTAATATCGCATGCATTAAAAGCCTCCGATCTGCCATCATTACACAAGTCTGAAAACAGTGAGCACTAGTTAGTCAAAAATCATGTACATTAGAATCTGCGTGTGCTTTTGTGAGAAGAAGCACGCACCCACATGATCGCAGCCGCTCAACTCGCATGCTCACTTTTGAGATTTGAGACTTTGGAGGCATTTGAGGCAGTAAAACATCACTTTTTCTTTACTATCCTACAGGTAAACTATTTATTCATTTTAATTCCATGTGGTAGGAGAGAATTATTTAATAAATTTGAATTATTATTAGAAAAAATATTAATGGGAGATGACAAAGATATGTGCTGGTCTATATGACTAGAATTGGTTGGTTTTCAGTTTGCCTGTGACTCATGATTGCCAATCAGCCTCAAGTATAAACGATATTAAACCAAGATGTTAAACCATTGTATTTGAACTTAGTTTGTATAGTGTAAATGCCGCTCTAGGCTTTTAAGTGGGAAAACTAATGCTATAAGGAACAAGATACATTTAAGTAATCATTAAACCTTTTTTTAAAGGTTTAAAATTGTAATAAAAATCGGGTGAAAATGTAATATCGATTCGGATATTTATAAAATCGCGATACTTATAAAATCACAATTTTCATCAACTCGGCATCCAAGAATCGTCATATCAGGAGGTGACTGGTGACTTCCCATGCTTAATGTACACATCAAACATCAGACCAAGATGACTGTAACCCTGGCACACACACGCGCACGCACACACGTGAGCACGCACACACAAAAGACCAGGCAATGTTCAGTTGTCTTTGACTGTCTAGTTTAGGTAAGTCTAGCTCATTCATCTGTGCCTCAGTTTCCTTCTTGTGAACATCTTCCCGAATACCAGACAATGTTAATCTGATGTTTAAATCCCATACAGCACAGTGTAGCTATTTCATGTAGCTACATCATTGCCTGACCTGCTGGTCCGCTCTGGTGTACCAGGGATTGTTGACTGGGTGCTACAGGCTACAGGGGCAGAAGCAGCTGGTACTGTGGAGCTCAGACTTTCCTCACTGGGCTCAGGAATACTAGCAATGCCTGTGGATGTGCTACCAACTGATGTGTTCCTCTTATGGGTGAACTCGGATAGACTGGAGGAGCGAGAGTGTCCTGTGCTGTAGCCTGGAGAGAGAGAGAGAGAGAGAGAGAGAGAGAGATCACACACACACACACATTTACAAACCATATGCTTAAACATTGTTTGTTGAAAAATGAGACATGTTTTACCTGTAAAGCATTTAGGCCATGTTCATACTACAGGCAAAAAGTAGCCCATATCCAGTTTACTGATCAAAACTTGTCTTTTTTCATTAGACTGTTCATAATATTTGTTTAATATGTATCTATCATTAGTCTGGGCGTTATTATACAGTCACTGCTTTGGCTTGTCTTTAGTTTGCTTTTAAATTGTTAGCTTTCCTTTGCCACTACAATTAGTTCACCTGTAGCCATTCAGCCTTTATTTTTGAGATAATTTCAAACATGGGGTATTTGCAATAATGTGCCATTTAACTTTTAGCTTCTAATTTTGCTTTCCTCAACATCTCGCTAAATGTTTATAAGGTGTGATGCTATAAGGTCCGGAGGTCAATCAGAACCATACATGCTTGCATGTGCACATGTCCACAAAACCTAAATGATTTTTCAAAGTTGTTAACTTTTTATGTCTTCGGAATAAACAAAAAAAATCTTTTGCTACCTTATTTTTGTTAGTTAATGTTAGCGAACAATGTAGCTGTACTGCTGAAATCCTACTGGCAAGATTTAAGGAGGAGTGTGACATTGACTGATGCCTCACTCTTCTGCTACGGAAATCTTTCTTCACTCTGATCTTTCCTTTTGCAAAATTGTGATGAGTGTTGTATTGTATTGATGTAAAATTCATATGGATTCTGATTTGTCTGTCGAGATTAGGGTTGCATTGCAAAAAAAGTCATATCCGTATCTGATTTAGGACCACATATGGAACTGGGCCAAATCAAAATATCTGATTCTACAGGGTTTGGGCTTTTCACAATGGCATGTAAAAAAGAATATATATAGTATCAAGCAACGATGAGTGGGCCCAAGCAACCTGTGCCCTCGCCTCCCGAGTGCACCACATAACCTGTGTGTTTTTTGAGCATGTTAAGACCTGCAAAAAAGCCAGCCCCGCCAATGTACACCACACAATGTGATGTGTGTGTTCGCTTGTGTGTGTGTGTGTGAGTGAAATGTGCAAGTGTTTGTGCATGCATGAGAGAGAGGTGTGAGTGTATGAGTGTTAACATTTGTGATAGAGTGTATAGACGGGGAATTTTATGTAAAGACCTCCAAAAAGCCACAGCTGCTGGGAAAAAAGCATCACACTATGATGTTACTTAATATGATATCACTCAATGTAATGTCATTCAATATAATGCCACACAAAGTCATTAACCACTCTTCAGCATAAGTTTGAGGCATCATCACGGCTGACCAGTTTGAGATATCAAAAATCCCTCCACAATGTTGGATCCGCAATGTCTCGAGATCACATCGGCCCCGGTTTGGTGGCGATCATATAAATCCCCTAGGAGGAGTATATCAAAATACATTAGGTGCATTTTGCGAACGACCCAAAATAACTGACTTCTTGTTCAGGTGAGCCTAGAACATGCAATGCGAAAGGTGTTCAGCTCAAAGAGCTCTAAATGTGTACCAGGTTTCGTGTATATGGGTCTATGAGCCATGCAGCAAAATCTCATGAAAAGGAATCCTAATGGCAGCAGATTCCAACCTGTCATGTTAAGATCCCCAAAAAACCCTGAATGGTGAAAAAAATTACAATAATCCTTAGGAGAACAAGAGGACCCTCACACACAATGACAACACAGAGCTGAAGTCATAGTGCTTGGGGCCTAATCAGAGCTGAGTCACATATGAGCAAAAAATTTGATATGGGCCACTTCAGCCAGCAATGTGAACCTAGCCTTAGAACACAGTAACAACGCTTGAGCAAGTCACGTGGTTTCAGTCCTGTTTCCATTTAATAAAAATCAATTTTCTCATTCTACCAGTGGGTAAAAAAGAAAAAGACAAGACACCATGTGAACAGCAAGAAAGGAAAAAAATGCTAAAAGATTTCAAAAAGACAGCACGATACAAAATTACTATACATATGGCAAATTTAAAACATCACTAAAATGTCTGAAGATCTGTCTCAAACCAGTTCAGTGAGACCCACATTAAGGTTTAGGTTTTGGTGAGACCCATATTAATAAAAGTATCTAAATGATTTTTTACAAAGTTTTATAGTGCAGGATGAAAAGCTTTTAGAGATCTCTTCATTTTAAATCATGCCTACAGTAATGTGTAAACTTTAGTACCCCCTCTTAATTCTATGCATTTTGTGTAACAACATAAAAATGATCTCATTATAGTGGGTCTTAGGATTAGTCAAAGTCAACCTAAGACAAACAACAGCATATACCGTTTTTCACCGCACCACTGTTTAATAAAATTGAAGCCATAAAGAAATAAAATATGGGCAATACTGAGTACCCCCTTACTGCTTCTACAAGATTTAAGAGGTTAAGTTGCAGCCAGCTATGTATCATAGGTGCTGCTTATGATTACAAATTGCCACGAATGAAAAAATTTAATTCCAATTGTTTGTAGCACCATCTGGAAAGATGATTTAATCAGGAACGATATGGGGGGGAAAGAATGAAGAAAGCTGGATAGAATGAGTGGATGATCTAGGCTGCTAACCTGACAGATAAGGTAAATATGTTTATCTTAAAGTACATAATAAGGTTTACCCTAATATACATTTGTCCACAGGATGTAGTTTTGCAGTAAAATATGCTTCAGGGAATCATATTAGAGCTGTTTTCTTTTTTCATAAAAAAAATAAAGAAAAAATAGTAGCAAGAGACATAAATATGAAGAGCAAAGTGTATGCCACTTCTACAACCCACACTTTTTTTTTTCTTTTTTAAAAGGTACACACTGCAAAACACATTTACATCTGTCTACACCCCACAAAACGCAGTGCCTGCTTACAGCTTCACCAAGCTTTCTTGGTCATTAGCACTGACAGCAATGTTAGATGAAGTAAGCAGACTGTGTACTGTACAAAGAACAGTCTGGAACCTAGCTAGTATCGTTAAACTTAATACGTGAAATAAACATAACCAACCAAATTCTGCACTTTTTGGTAGATTTCAGGAAAGAGGTTGATTTATTTCTGCTACTTCACCAACTTGTGCTACAGGGAGCAATGGATCTAATGTATAAATATAGTTGCAAGCAATGATGACGGGCCCAAGCACCCTGTGCCATCGCCACCCAGTTGCACCGCACAACTTGCACACATCCCACACAATACAGGGCTAATGACAGTTTGGGCCCTAAATATTTGTTGAGTAAGTTAGTTTGTGTGTGTGTGTGTGTGGTGTGTGTGTGTGTGTGAGAGAAAGAGGGTTAATATGTTTGAGACTGAGGGAGAGAGGTGTGTTTGTGTGTGACAAGTGGATGTGTCAGTCTGTATGTGACGAGTAAATGTGTTTGTGGATGTGTGTGTGGTGTGTGAGTCTGTGTATTAACATTAGTGATGTGCGTGTTAGTATGTGCGAGACATGTGACTTGTTAGTGTGTGGGTGTGTGTGTTTCTGCATGTGGGCGTATGAGATAGAGATGCGAGTGTTATAATTTGTGATGCGTGATATACACGAGTATGAGTGTGTTTGTGTATATGTGCGCGTGTGAGTGATTATGATTTGTAATGTGCGTATGTATGTGTGCATGTGTGTGATGTATGAGTGTGTTTGTGTGTGTGCGTCTGTGTGTGTGTGTGCGTGAATTTGTGACGTGTACGTGTTCAGTAGGCCGCAGATGCTGGAAAGTAACTATGATGTTACTCAATGTGTGTGTGAGAGATGTGTGTGAGTATTAACATTTGTAATGTGTGTGTGCCTGTGCATGTGTGTGATGCGAGTATGAGAGCGTTAATATTTGTGATGTTTATGTGTGTACAATAGGCCACAGATGCTGGAGAAAAAGCATCACCTTTTATGCTATTATGCTCCTGAAGGTGATGCGTCACTCAATATAATGCCACCCAAACTTATTCATTGTTTTTCGGCCTACGTTTAAGACATTATCACGGCTGACCCGTTTGAGATATCAAAAATCCCACCACAATTTTGCATCCTCTTTAGATCACATCGGCCCGGTTTGGTGACGATTGTATAACGACCCAAAATACCCGGCCTCCTGTTGAGTTGAGCCAAGGGCAGCGTTTGGCTCACTGAGCTCTAAATGTGTACAGAGTTCCGTGTGCCTACGTGAAAGTGTGTATGAGCTATCCAGCCAAATCTCGTGTGGGGGGACCCCTGGGGGCTCCGGGCCATGCGATTCTCAGGCATCCGAAGGGTAGCAGATTCCAACCTGTCTGACAAGTTTCATGAGTTTTTGAGCATGTTAAACGAAAAGTCCAAAAGGGTGGAACAAAAAATTAAATAATAATCCTTAGGAAAACAAGAGGTTCTTGTGCTAAAATGAATATACATTTTATTAGAGGTCAAAAGTCAACTCCAGATATCAACCAGGACAAAGAAAAAACTGTGCAGAGCACCCACCTGACACTTTAGACTGCTGACTAGCATAGCTGGAGGTTCGGGAATGACCACACAGCCCCAGGTCATCCGGAAGAGAGCCACACTTGCCTGCATTTTCTGTAGATAAAAAGCAGATTTTATTAGGTAAAGAAATACTTGACATGATGATAGCATTTAGCATCATTAAGTTCTGATGATCCATTAACCAAGGGCACCTGGCTGAAATTTACCCCCTTAAATCCTGTGGAAGCAGTAAGGGAGTACTTAGTCCTACCTGCATGTTTATTTTACTTATTTTTTTTTTTTACCTGCGTTTACGGCTTAATTTTTGCTACATAAATAATGGCACAGTGAAAACCATGATAAACACTGCTGATGTTTGTCTGAGGTTATATTTTCCTAATATGGGAACAGCGGTATGCGCGTGACATGTGCACGTGACATCTCTTAGAGAGAGAGAGAGAGAGGTGTGTGTGTGATGAGTAAATGTGTCTGTGTGTTAACATTTGTGATGTGCGTGTTAGTATGTGTATGATGTTATGATGAGACGCGACTTGTTAGTGTGTGTGTGTGTGTATGTGTGTTTCTGCATGCATGAGAGATGTGAGTGTGTGTGATATAAAGTCTTATGCAAACGTTTAGGCACCCCTTCATAAATAACAGATTTTGGTGATTTTTATAATTGTGTCTCTCTTGGAAAGGGAAAAATGCACAATCTTTTCAGCATTGATGCAGTTACTTCTTATGACATACATTGAACGATTAAAATTAAACAACAAAAATTTAAAATAAAAACATTATTATGGCACTGTGAGAGTTCCTAAGAGTTCCACAGTCTCAGAATATTTTCACAAGTTTTCAGACCTTTATCAGCTTTTTAAATCTGATACATGGCAACAGCTGTTCTTTAGTAAATGCCAATTTCCTCTTAATTACATTCAATAAATGTAATTAAGAGATGTCAATTCAGGGGAACTGTGGAGGTCACGATGAGATCTAGAAGACCAAGAAAACTCTCAGAGAGAACTGCTCGTATGCTGGTCAGAAAGTCAAATCAAAACCTGGATTTGACTGCAAAAAACCTGCAGGAAGATTTAGCAGACTCAAGAGTGGTGGTGCACCGTTCCACTTGCACAGACAAGACCTTCATGGAAGAGTCAGCAGAAGAAAACCTCACCTGCATCCCCATCATAAAATCCAACGTCAGAAGTATGCAACAGAACATCTACAGAAGCCTGATGCGTTTTGGAAACAAGTGCTGTGGACTGATGAAGTTAAAATAGAACTCTTTGTCCACAATCAGCAAAGGCATGTTTGGAGAAAAAAAAGGAGCAGCATTTCATGAACAGAACACCTCGCCAACTATTAATCATGTGGTGGATCTATCATGCTTTGAGGTTGTGTTGCAGCCAGTGGCACAGGAAACACTGCACGGGTGGAGGGAAGAATGGATTCCACTAAATACCAGCAAATTCTGGAAGCAAACATCACACCATCTGTAAAAAAGTTGAAGCTGAAAAGAGGATGGCTTCTACAACAGGACAATGATCCTAAAACATACCTCGAAATCCACTATAGAAAACCTCAAGAGACGCAAGCTGTAGGTTTTGGAATGGCCATCACAGTGCCCTGATTTAAACATCATTGAAAATTTGTGGGTAGATCTTAAAAAGAGCTGTGCATGCAAGATGACCACAGAATTAGAAGCCTTTTGCAAGGAAGAATGGGAGAAAACCCCAAGTACAGGAACTGAAAGACATTTAGCTGAATATAAAAAGTGTTGGCAAGCTGTGATATCTGCCAGAGGAGGTGTTACTAAGTACTGATTATGTAGGGTGCCCAAACTTTTGCACAGTGCCACAATAATGTTTTTATTTTTTATCTTTGTTCAGTTTATGACACAAAAAGCAACTATGCACCAATGTTTGCTGAAAATATTTTTCCATTTCCAGGAGACACAGTGTTAATATCTTTTCAATTAAAAAATCTGTTATTTATCAAGGGGTGCCTAAATAAAAAACTTTTGCATAAGACTGTATGAGCGTGTATGTGCGTGTGTGTGCGCGCGATATAAGAGTTTGTTTGTGTGCGTGTGTCTGTGTGAGTGTGTGCATATGTGTCTGTGAGTGTGAAAGTGTTAACATTTGTAATGTGTGTGTATGTGTGTGCATATGTGTGATGTATGATTCAATTTGATTTGTATAGCGCTTTTAACAATTGACATTGTTCAACCTCTAGATTGGACTATTGTAACGCCTTACTGTCTGGTTGTTCAACTAGGTGTTTAAACAAGCTTCAGTTAGTACAGAATGCAGCAGCGAGAGTCCTCACTAGAACCAGAAGATACGAGCACATCACCCCTGTCTTATCTACACTGCATTGGCTCCCTGTGAAATTTCGCATCGATTTTAAGATACTACTTCTGACATTTAAAGCACTAAATGGTCTCGCGCCGCAGTATCTGAGTGAACTGTTAGTGTCTTACGATCCGCCACGCCTACTTCCATCAAAGAATGCAGGCTGCCTGTCAGTACCACGTATTATTAAAACTACAGCAGGGGGCGGAGCTTTTTCTTACAAAGCCCCAAAGTTATGGAATAGTCTTCCTATTAATGTTCGGGACTCAGACACAGTCTCAGTGTTTAAGTCTAGGCTAAAAACCTATTTATTTAGCCAAGCATTTTTGTAAATACAGGGTGGGCCATTTCTATGGATACACCTTAATAAAATGGGAATGGTTGGTGATATTAACGTCCTGTGTGTGGCACATTAGTATATGTGAGGGGGCAAACTTTTCAAGATGGGTGGTGACCATGGTGGCCATTTGGAAGTCGGCCATCTTGGATCCAACTTTTGTTTTTTCAATAGGAAGAGGGTCATGTGACACATCAAACTTATTGGGAATTTCTCAAGAAAAACAATGGTGTGTTTGGTTTTAACGTAACTTGATTCTTTCATGAGTTATTTACAAGTTTCTGGCCACTTATAAAATGTGTTCAATGTGCTGCCCATTGTGATGGATTGTCAATGCAACCCTCTTCTCCCACTCTTCACACACTGATAGCAACACCGCAGGAGAAATGCCAGCACAGGCTTCCAGTATCCGTAGTTTCAGGTGCTGCACATCTCATATCTTCACACCATAGACAATTGCCTTCAGATGACCCCAAAAATAAAAGTCTAAGGGGCACAGATCGGGAGACTCAACGGGGTACTCTTTATGGGCCTGCCAGTATTTGAGAAGGTCCTCACTTCGAGGGATGTATGCATCACTGATGTACATCTTGACCTCTGTGCTCAACTTCACGGGGATTATCCTGGTTGCCAAACCCAAGGGTCTTAAATATGGGGTCTAGCAATGTGGCCAGTGCAAGTACATGGATTGATTCAACATTACTGCACGCCTGTTGATGTACTGCTGAAGAGCAATCCCTAAGTATGAAGCAGATGCATTTCTTGCCAGGGCTGTCTTTTCTTCTACCTTGTGCTGAATCATCCTAATGATTGGGATTATCTTTGAAGCGGACACTCTCTTCTCCCCAGAGAGTTTTTCAGTGGGTTACTTGAAGGATGCCAGTACTTCAAGGCTTTCTGATATGTCAAAATCATCGCTTGAAAGTGGCATGATGTCCTTTGACAAACTAGCCAATGCAGCACCAACAGGCTCTCTGAGGTCAACAAGTTGAGCATGTTGAAGCATGTGTACTGTTCCACCTGGTGTCCACCTCCTGGAGAAGCTTTAGGGGCTTCCTGCCCATTCTTACTTGGGCAAGGATTAACTTTTCAGGAGCGTTAGTGCTGCTCCTGAAATAAGACTTAACAAATAAGGTTGTTCTAACAAAAGGCTTTGAAACTTTGGCTATGCTAGTAGTGATTTTTTTATACAATTATATTCAGTGTTCTTATATTCCAACACCTGAATAATTGGAAGAGAATATGAAAACTTGAACTTTAAAAGGGTAACTTTTCTTGCATTTTTATTAGTTTATCACCAACTTATTTGTTTTATTTTTTATTTTATTTTATGTAATTTGTGCATACTATACAGCCTTTATTGCTAAAAAAAATCATTATTAGATTTCAATTTACTTTCTCCAGTTGGTGCAGAATGGTGCTCTGTTGTAGGAGTCTCATTGGCCAGAGCATTAGGATGCTCTGATGGATTAGAATGATTAGGATGGCAAGCATTGATGATGTGTTATTGGAATAAGATAAAGATTGATCACATATTAAGCATGACACTTTATTAGGAGTGTTCTCACACTTGACAAGTGCATTTTCCATATTGATATACAAACAATGTGAGCTGAAAATGGCGTTCACAAGGACGGCGTTTTCAAGCAGCAAACAAGTTTGTAGTTAAGGAAGGACTTTTATTCTTTTTGGGAACAGTGGTTGAGCCCGCAAGGTGTTTTAATTGTTTACATTCATACGCCATTGTTTTTATTATAACTTTTTAACACTAATACATCACGTCAAAAACATATAGGCATGACAATTATGGATATAATTATAACATTGGAATAAATGGACAGCGGGTATGGGACAGTACAATATAGACACACACCGTGTTTGAGCCCTGTGTGACACGTGTGAGGTAAAGAAGCTTCATTTCCACAGGTCATGTGACAGCCTCATTTTAAGCAATGCTCCGGGAACACTGTTTCGAAGCACTAGCATGTGGAAAACTTGAGACGTGTGTCGAAACTGAGTGTCGAGCGACCCATCCCTACTTTGTGCATCTTTGCACTTCACTGGGTAGCACTTGAAGGAGACTTGGTAAGAAGGAGTTGCTGCTGAGCCAGTCAGACGTCTCATTTATTTTTAGCGACAATCAGAAGAGTCAACATACCTGAGAATCCCAGGAAAGGTTTCTGTGAGTCTCCACCCCTTCGTTCTTCCAGCAGACTCTCTCCGTCCCCCTGGATCCCAATCACTGTGGCAGTGGATGGAGGTCTTGGTTGGAGATAAATGACATGTTAAACTCCCACATACACACCATATAAAATCCTTTTAAAAAATGATCTAAAACTATATTTAATACAAATTAATGAATGGATGAGGTTTGTTTCTGTACCCTTGAGAAGTTCACTATAAATTTATGCATATTCAGAATAGCTTTTATATGACATATATTGATTACAATAAAAACACACAATATACCTGAAAATTAACATAAATTTATGTTCATTAAGTTTATTTTAAAGTGTAATAATAAGTGTTTTATTAGGAAACACAAGTCAAATGTGTCAGATATTTCTACCATGTAAAAACATGATAAAGTAATTCAGTCATTGTATCGTCTGTATATTTTAAATGCAATGAGATTTAGAATGGAAAAGATCATAAGTACTGTAGGAACACAGTTGTTCTCACTCTGTGTGTGTGTGTGTGTGTGTGAGTGTGCGCGTCAATGTACACGATAAGAAATTCTGAGTATGCTAATATCTCAAGTCTCGTAGCCTGACAAATCTTCGGTGGAGATCATAAAGAAGACCAGATACCTTGGTGTTTAACTTCAGAAGATATAGCTGTCACTTTTTTGGGCATGTTGCAGTAAAGGACACTATACTATATACTGAGAGTACAGTACAGACAGTACTATACTGCCACTAGGACTATGTAGTGTGCTTGTGCAATACAGGTTGTCCCCTACTTACAAAAGAGTTCCGTTCCAGGAGCATAGTCTTAAGTCAGATTTGCTTCATTTCATCTCTTTCAAGTCAGAGAGAAAGGGAGTCTTATATCAATCCACTTGACTAAATTTTTCCCCTTTCCCAACACTAATTGAAACCTTAACTGCGCCTAAGGAAATAATTTCACAGTGAAATGGTGTCTATGCCCCTTTAAATCTCGACAAAGGGAATCCCGGATGCCATTTTGTCTTAAAGCAAAGTTGCCCATAAGAATTAATGGAAACTTCCATGATTTGTTTTACAACCCAAAAAAATATTCATATAAAAATGATTAATAGAAAATACAAAGTAAAAAATGTAGTTGCTAGCAAAGATGACGGGCCCAAGTACCCTGCGCTACTGCCACCCCGGGGGCACCGCACAACCTGTGTGTTATTTGTTAAGACCTACAACTTGCACATTTCAGACACTATATAGGGCTGATGTCAGTTTAGGCCCTAAATATTTGTTGAGTGCGTTAGTGTGTGTGTTGAGTGTGAGAGTGTTAACGTGTGTAATGTGCGTGTGTGCGTGCGTGTGTGTGCGTGTGTGCGCGCAAGAGTGTGTACATGTGTGTGTGTGTGTGTGTGTGTGTGTGTGTGTGTGAGTGAGTGAGTGAGTGTGATAACATTTGTAATGTGTGTGTATGTATGTTTGCATGTATGTGAACGGATAGTATATAAAGTGTATGCTATAAATTGTATATTAGTTAATCAAATTAACCCAAATCATTAAAGATTTGATTCACCTCTGACACAGTGCTGAAACCCTTCATAAGAAAGATAAAGAATGCAACAGTCATTCTTTGTCTACATTATGTAAGATCTTACAAAATGTACAAACTGTATAAACATTGTGTACACAGGACAAACATGAAATTTGAAATAGTTTCCAGGTCACTACGTGATGCTGGTGGAGGAAAACGTTTCCTGACTCACTCAAACACCCCAAAGTGGCTCAATAATATTTAGATCTGGTGACTTTGCTGGGCATGGAAAATGTTCAACTTCACTTTCATCTCCATCAAATCACTCTGTCTTGCTGTGTGTATTGTTGGCGCGGGATAAACAGGATCGGTAAGGTACACTCAATTATGCTATATAGTATATAAAGTGTTTACTATAAATTGTATATTAGTTAATCAAATTAACCCAAATCATTAAATATTTGATTCACCTCTGACCCGGAGCTGAAATCCTTCATAATAAAGATAACACCACCTTCAGGATACAATGTTTGAACCATTGGGTGCACATGGTCGTCCAGAATGGTTTGGTAGTCCTTGGCAGTGACGCCCCATCTAGCACAAGTATTGGGCCTAGGGAATGCCATGAGATTGCAACAATACACGCTTCACACCACGCTGGCACCACTGAAACCGACGTTTGGCATTGGCACGAGTTACCAAAGATTTGCCTATAGCAGCCCAGCCTTGTAAATTGATGCTGTGGAGCTCCGAACGAACAGTTTTGGTGGAAACAGGATAGTAGAGGTGCGCATTTAATTCTGCAGTGAGTTTGGGCAGCTGTGTTTTTATGTTTTTTGGATACAATCCGGATTAGCACCCGGACATCCCTTTGAGACAGCTTCCTCTTGAGTCTTGGTGATATGCTGACTTTACCCTGGTTACCGTGGCTCCTGATACATCACAAAGACTTGCTGTCTTGGTCACAGAAATGCGCACCAACAATTTGTCCCCTTTTTAAATTTTATATGTCACCCATACTGTAGTATGATTGCAATATTTTAAGCAAAACTGTGCTATTACTCTGCTAATTAAACCTTCATACTCTGCTCTTACTGGTGGAATCTGCAATTAATGAAGATTGGCCACCAGGCTCATTGTCCAACCCCTATAGTTATTTCGTACATTTTAATGGTAACAGTGCATCTTCTCAAATTCTGGAAAAATATAGTCTATAAAAACAGATGTCTGACTTTAAGACCTAAATCTATTTATCCCTCTAATCCTGCAATTCATTTGGGAAGCTCAAAACAATTAAGAACTGTGCTACACTATATATGAAACCATTTCCTCACTCACTATTTATAGTCTCTTATATTTAGATCGCTGTATATGGGGCAGCAGGAATGGAGTCACCAGACTGAATTCAGACAACAATACAATTGAGTGCTCTAGAAACATCATTGCTCAACTACATAAAAAAATTAATGCTACAAATTAACTAAAAGCTGAATCTGTATTAAATATATGGGTGATTCTCATGAAACCATTAAAACATGGCACTAATTATTTTAAAAATAAAATGTATAATTAATAATATGAAAAAGCATCATAATAAAGACAACACTGTTCTCTACCTTGTACAATGTGTAATTTCAATATGAAAAATATTTTTTCTATTTTACTGCATTTTCTGCTGAAATTCTCATTAGCACAATAAATCTAGCTGTGTTTGAATTTAAACAGATTACCATAAAAAATACAAAAAGATAAATGAATGTTCTACTAGATTATGAAGGACAGAAAAAGATATTAGCTAAATATTCATTTATAACAATGAATGTAATATTTTTAAGGACTGTTTAAACAAACAGAATTTGAAGAAAGTTTGATTATAAGTGATGCAGCACATGGGAACATGGGACAGATTACTTCAAGATGGCTACCAGATAAGATCATCTCTCAGGTTTAAAAGGTCAGGGTGTGTGTGTGTGTGAGAGAGAGAGAGAGAGAGAGAGAGAGAGAGAGAGAGAGAGAGAGAGAGACCGTGCAGGTTAGACAGCGCGCATGCATGCTTCCGGAATGAATTATGCAAGGTTCCATTGTATTTTATTGTCAGAATGTTAACATGACATTTTGATTATCATTTGGAAAATTGCTAGATTTACAACTTTTTTTAACGAAAATCTACTTTATTAAGTAACTTTCTACGGTAACTTCATGGTCATTCCTGATTTTTATTTCTTTTTATTTCTATTGTAAAGCAATGTTGAAGGCGTCCAAAATATGCAATAATCTCCTTTGAACAGTTAACATTAAGAAGTCTCTTCTACTCGTGATCTGTAAAGCCTTCATAATGACTTTAATCTGGGATGCTGTTAATTGGTGATTTTTAAGGCTGGTAACTCTAATTGAACTTCTCCTCTGCAGCAGAGGTAGGTTTTGCTTTCCTGGGCAGGTCTTCATGAGAGACAGTTTCATCATGGTGCTTGATTGGTTTTGCAAATGCACTTGCAACTACTGTTCTTGAAAAACCTATTCCAGGAAGGCTGACCTCAGTGTTTTAAAAGAACAACTGACTGTTGTTGTTGTAACATAAGTACCTAATTCCATAAGAGTTATTTCATAGTTATGAAATCCCCATTATTGTTGTAGAATGTAGAAAATTAATCACTAAACAAAAGCAAAGAAATTTGCAAGTGATCCCAAACGTGGTTGAGTGGTAGTGACAATTCAGAATGTGGTTTTTGTCCTTATTTTTCTTTTTTTATGCCATGGTAAAATGGTTCATGTTTTTTAGATATAAATTAAAATGTTACCCTGTTTATTCCTGCTTTAATGTTTTTCTAAAAATGTTTTTGCCTTTTGTATTTTTGTAAGTCCGACACAATAAAACAGTTTTGAACTTAATACGTTGTTTTTTCTGCATTATCTCAGACTAGTATACCTATTATCATTATCAAAATAATTAACCTCTTTCCCGAAACTTGAATACATCATTATCGCAGACACAGCAACACATTGCACAAATTCGGATGGTACCATCACTAACGAACAATCTAATATTGATGATGCATTCAGGAATTTTTATTCTCGATGATATATTTCTATATCTATTATATAATATGTATATTATATTATTTATATACAAGTTTCCAAAGGACCATAGTTCAGTTGAAATTCCTGACTCAACTAGATATCCCAATCTAGAATCAGAGGACTGTATTAAAATTAAAAGAGCCCATATCACAAGAGGAAATAAGGAAATAATAATTATCTCATCATTGCCTCACCAGATTGACTCATCAGTCCCCGGGTCCTGGCGGCTTCCCTGCAGTGTTTTTTTTTAATCATTCTCCTCATACCTTTCACCACAACTAGCTTTGATTCTATCTGAATCTTTTAAGCAAGATAAGCTGCCTGCTTCATTTAATGAGGCTCCTATCACCCTTATAGAGGGATAAAGATCCATCAGAGTACTTTTTATATAGACCAATTTCTCTTCGTAATGTGGATGTTAAAATCCATGCTAAAGTCTTCGTTCGTAGATTAGAGAATGTTCTACCCTCAATTATATCGGAAGGCCAGATCGGTTTTGTCAAGAATCGCTATTCTTGTTTCAGCATTAGACACCTTATGGATCTCTTGTACACACCGTCAGAGGGGATCCCTGAGTGTGTCCTTTCTTTGGATGCTGAAAAGGCTTTTGACCGTGTGGAATGGGAGGATTTATTTAATGCTTGTAAAATTTTTATTTTGGTCCAAATCTTACCAAATGATTATATTCAAGCCTTACTGCCTCAGTTCTGATGAATGCTCAGCAATCTCAACCATTCAAGTCGTCTCTTAGCCCATTACTCTTCAACCTTGCCATTGAGCCACTAGCAATCACATTCCGTAGTTGCAGGGAGATATCTGGGATTTGGAGGCAGGGAGAATAACAAAGTCTCCCTTTATGTAGCTCACCTCCTACTTTTTTTCTATCGCCTGTCTACCACCTTTGCCATCACTGCTCAGTGAATTTAGCCATTATTCAGGATACAAATTAAATTTGCACAAAAGTGAACTTTTGCTCCTAAATAGTGCAGCATTAACAACAGAAATGCAACATCTCCCTTTCAAGTGAAAAATCAGTTTACCTATCTTGGTATTACAGTTACGAGGAAACAAACACCTTTTTAAATAAATAAAATTTTATTAGATTGTTGAACCAAACAAAAAAGTACTTGGGGCAATGGTCACCTCTGTCCAGGTCCCTGGTGGGCCGCATTAATGACAGTAAAATAAGTATTCTTCCTAAATTTTCATATCTTTCAGTCTGTACCTGTTTTTATTCCCAAATCTTACTGTGATGCATTGGATTAAATTATACATCTTTGATATCATCATGATAATCTTACCTTTGGAAAGTCCCTACTTCAAAGATCTAAAAGAGATGGTGGCATGGCTCTATGTAATTTTCGTTTTTACTACTCGGCAGCAAACATTCGATGCGTCATTTTTTGAGCATATTTTCATAACCGACATAATCGGCCTGCCTGGGTGGAAATGGAGATAGATTATGTCAAAAACCACTCTGTCTCTGCACGCCTTGGATCTGCACTCCCCATTCCCTTAATTAAAGCAATCAATAATTCAGTTACTAGGCATACCTTGAGAGTGTGGGCTCAGTTCAGAAAGTACAGCGGTCTTCTGGGCTTTTCTCTTTCCAAGTCCTATCGTCTCTAACCATCTCTTCCAACCATCTTTAAATGATTTAGTGTTTCAGGAATGGTAAAATAAGGGCATCAAGCTGTGTAAATATATGTTTGTTGATCATAGGTTTACATCATTTGATGAGCTTTTTGAAAGGTTTAACCAATCCAATTGTCACAGTTTCAGATATTTGCCAGAAAGGCGCTTCATTAGCTCTTCAATACCAAATTTCCCTGAGGCTCCTGATGTAAA
The DNA here is from genome assembly GCA_003987875.1 of Clarias batrachus. NCBI lineage: Eukaryota > Metazoa > Chordata > Actinopteri > Siluriformes > Clariidae > Clarias > Clarias batrachus. The sequence goes on from QMIH01000502.1 coordinate 356,513, forward strand.
TATTATAGATAATCTCCTATGTTAGGCCACGTAAAGGCCTAAAATTAACTATTTATGGTGGATTAATGGGTTTAAGTCGCACCTCCTTAAGTAAACTAAAACTGCTTGGAAGAAAGACCTAAATTTGACACTGTCAGATTATACTTGAAACTCAATTATCAAGCTCGTCAATTCAACCTCCTTATGCGCCCGCCATGCTTTGTTACAGTTTAAGGTTGTACACAGAGCTTTCACTGCAGAATAGACAGAAATCACTGCTGTAAAGTAAAAATAAAACAAATTAACCTGCACTTTACCTTTGAAAAGAATTGCGTAGTTTTACAATTGAGTAGTGTTTCTGTGTAGAACAGAGTGTGTGTGTGAAGGCAACGGAGGTGGGGGCTGGTGTGTGTGAAAGTGCACGGTGTCAAATAATGCACGCGCACTCAACCTGCAGGCTGATACAGAGAGAGAGAGAGAGAGTGAAAATTTATCTTTAACCTCTCTAATGAGACTTTCTTTTGCTTTACATGCACGCAGACACATGTGTTATACTAAACTGTACACACACGCATACAAAATTTTTTCACGTACACACGTTGTCACAGTGTTATAGTAAACAATACATGCGTGCACGGATGTTGATTATACCAGTGAGAGATGCGCACTAAGACCGAGCAGGGGAGACGATTACCCACAATTCTGCAGGGCAAGAGAGAGAAAAACCATTGGCTCAGTTGTGATCACGAGACGCTCTGCGTCAAAACAAGAAGCGCATCGCGATACATGATTCGTAAACCAAGACTTGTTTGTTTTCCTTGTCTAAATTTATTAAAAATCTTTGCTCGTCATGCGGAATGCTCGCAAACCGCGTTACTCACAATCCAAAGTTCCACTGTATTTGAAGAAGAAAAAAAAATACAGATTTAAACAGATTAATTTGGATTCTCATCCACAACTAAACCAACTAAACACAAATATAAAGTAAACCTCAACCAGCTATGACAAGGTAAGCCAAACACTCACGTTTTGAAACAGGGGTCTCCAGACATGAGATGAGTACAGATGATGACCTGAACAATAAAGGGGTACACAAAGAACAATTTTGAGAAAAGTCTCAAAAATAAAAATAATTGCTTAAATGCTTAAACAGTATCTGGAATGCAACATAAAGCTGCCACCACCATGCACCACCATAACCAGATTATTAAATAAAGTATTAATAAAGTATAAAGTATTGTCACAGTTTCAGGTATTTGCCAGAAAGGCGCTTCATTAGCTCTTCAATACCAAATTTCCCTGTGGCTCCTGATGTAAATATTACATCAAGTGTGTTGTGTTATTCTTTCAGACATATTGCTGGTAGCTCAGCTTAAAGAGTCACATTTTTGTCTTAAACAAGAAATATTCTTCCTCTTGTTCTCAGAGGCCCACCACAAACAGGAAGCACCTAAGCTCAGTTTAGGATTCCTTAACCAAACCTCTGAATAGATCTCAATGAGAGTTTTTAGTTTTAATTATGATGTACTTACCCAAATATCCAAAATGATTATATAAGTATTATGGCAAAAAAAAAAAAAACATATATAGGTGAAACTCGAAAAAATTGAATATCGTGCAGAAGTTTTTCCAGAAATTTATTTCAGTAATGCACCAAGGTGAAACTAATATATGAGACAGGCTCATTATATGCAATGCTTTTACTGATAGTTCAAGCCGTGATTTGTCAACTGAAATGATTATGCCGTACAGCTCTTGAAAACCCCAAATCCACAATCTCAAAGAAATAGAATATTACTTGCAATCTTGTTTTATTACTTGCAAATAAAACAAGGAGTGTACATAGAACAATATCGGACCTTTGAAAAGTAGAAGTATGCATATGTACTCAGTACTTGGTTTGGGGTCCTTACGCAGCAGTTACTGCCTCAATGCGACGTGGCATAGAAGCTATCAACATGTGGTGCTGCTGAGGTGTTATGGAAGACCAAAATGCTTCCATAGCGGCCTTCAGCTTTTTCTGCATTGTTCGGTCTCATGTCTCACATCTTTGTCCCATAGATTCTCTGTGGGGTTCAGATCAGGCGAGTTTGCTGGCCAATCAATTAGTAATCCCACTGTAAATGAACCAGATTTTCGTGCTTTTCGCAGTGTGGGCAGGTGCCATGTCCTGCTGGAAAATGAAGCCAGCATCCCCATAAAGCTCGTCTGTGGAAGGAAGCATGAAGTGCTCCACAATCAACTCGTAGACAGCTGCCTTGACCCTGGACTTAATGAAGCACAGTGGACAAACACCAGCTTATCACATGGCTCCCCAAATCAACAGAGACTTCACATCTGACTTCAAGCATCTTGTAGTGTGTGCCTCTCCATTCTTCCTCCAGACTCTGGGTCCTTGCTTTCCAAATGAGATGCAAAAGTTGCTCTCATCAGAAAAGACGACTTTGGACCACTGAGCAACAGACCAGTTCTTTTTTTCTTTAGCCCAGGTAAGACGCTTCTGATGTTGTTTTAGGAGCGGCTTGACAAGAGAAATACGACATGTGAAGCCCGTGTCCAGGATCCGTCTGTGTGTGGTGGCTCTTGATGCACTGACTCCAGCCTCAGTCCACTCCTTGTGAAAGTCCCCAACACTTTTGAATGACCTTTTTACTGATAATCCTCTCCAGACCATTTAAAGGCTAAGGAACCCTTTGCAGGTGTTATGGCTTAAGTAGCTGCGTAGCGTGGGACACTGTGAGCCTAGAATATTGAACATTTTCACAATATTCAACTTTTCTGAGTTTGTGGATTTGGAGTTTTCATGAGCTGTAAGACAAAATATGTAAAAAAAAAAATAAAAAAATAAAAGAAAAAAAGTATGACAAATCACAGCTTGACCTATGGTGCTTTGCATGTAATGAGTCTATGTCATATATATTAGTTTCACATTTAAAGTGGCATTACTGAAATAAATGAACTTTTGCACGATATTCAAATTTTCCGAGTTTCACCGGTAGTTGCAAGCAATGATGAGCGGGTCCAAGCACCCTGCGCCATCACCACCTGACGGGCACACAAGAAAGACAGCGGGCACAATGGGCACATGCAGTTAAAGGGTGTATACTATCACGCTATGATATCCCTCAATGTGATGTCACTCAATATAATGCCACACAAAGTTATTAACCACTTTTCAGCATAGGGTTGAGGCATCGTCATAGCTAACCCGTTAGGGATATCAAAAGTCCCTCTACATTTTTGAGTCCTGGTTGAGCCCGATTTGGTGGCGATTGCTTAAATTTCCTAGAAGGAGTACATCAAATTCCTTCGAGTGCGTTTTTGCAAAAAACACAAAATAACTGACTTCCAGTTGAGTTGAGTTGGCATGCAATGTGAATTGTTCTGCTCAGTTAGCTCTAAATGTGTACTGGATGCATACGTGCAAGTGTGTGTAAGTTATGCAGCAAAATCTCATGTGAGGGCCCTTAATTTATCCTTAGGAAAACATGTGTGTAGAATAGAGGGAATTTCATGTTTAGATTTCCAAATGCTAGATGCTGGAAAAAAGCATTACATTATGATATCATGTGATGTCACAATATGATGTTGCTCAATATAATGCCACACAAAGTTATTAACCACTTTTCAGAATAAGTTTGAGGCATAATTGCCATATGTGCTAAACAATGTCCCCCTGCAGTACTGTTTAAGAAGATGAGCTTGAAAACAGAGTACAAATTCTATTGCACAGAATACATTTTTATTTAGAAACACGTGCTGATGTCATTTGAATCTTGTTAGGGCCCAAGCACTACAGGTGCGCAGGACATTCCTGTTTTCCTAAGAATGATTTTTTTAGGGCCCAAGCACTATAAGATGCACAGAACCCTCTTGTTTTCCTAAGGATTTTTTTTCCCACCCTTTTGGACTTTTCGGGTGTCTTAACTTGCTCAAAATACTCATGGAACTTGGCAGACAGGTTGGAATCTGCTGCCATTCAGATGCCTGGGAGTCTGGGCCACGGGCGTAGCCAGGGGCCCTCACAACAGATTTTGCTGCATAGTTCATACAGCCTTTCATGTAGGCACACGAAACATGGGACGCATTTAGAGCTCATTAAGCCGAACAACTTTTGCACTGCATGTCCTGGGCTCAACTCAACAGGAGGCCGGGTATTTTGGGTCGTTCGCAAAAACACACCAGATTGTAAGGTTTTATAATATTGTAATATTGTCAATTTTATTTATATAGCGCTTTTAACAATTGACATTGTCGCAAAGCAGCTTTACACAATCAACTGAAGTAAGTTTGTATGAAATGTGAATGTGTATGAATCAAAATGATAAGATCTAATAAGAGGATTCCTGTCCCCTGAGAACAGACCCCTCACTGTGCTTCCTTACGCATTCTGTGGTAACACCTTCTATATCCTGTACCCAGATGGCTCTTGTCTGCTAGAACCCTTTTGTTTAATCAGGAGAATGCAAATCCATTTCCTCTCCTGTCTGTCTCCGGGTCTCTTTATAACCGACATGTTAATGACTGGTTCTTTTGATATTCGGGACGTAGCACCGTTTAAATGTGCTCTCCTTGCTGAGAATAAACAGAGATCTTCAGACATCATGCCTGCGTGATCTTCTTCTTCTTCATCGGCGTTTACTGGCGGCTTGCATCCAGAAGCGTGCTGTGTCACGCCAAACAAATAATTGCACAAAAACATAACGTAAGCTTTTAAAATTAATTGTAAAAAGCTTTGAGGCAGAATATTTTGCCTCAATCATTTTTTGTGCTCGAATTACTCAAGGACTCGTTTCAGCCCTACTCATCACTAATTTTAACACACAGACTCGCACAAACACATTTATCACACACACACACGCACACACACACACACACACACACACACACACACACACACACACACACACCTCTCTCCCTCACTCTCACTCAACAAATATTTAGGGCCCAAACTGACATCAGCCCTGTATAGTGTGTGATGTGTACAAGTTGTGCGGTGCAACTGAGACGATGGCTTTTTCGAGGTCTTGACACACTCGAATAACAGATGTTGTGCGGTGCGCCTGGGGTGGCGATGGCGCAGGGTGCTTGGACCCGTCATCGTTGCTTGCAACTATATTTGTCTATTTGTCATTTGTTTTCGCTGCTGTATTGCTGGATTTGTAAAGTAAACAATATGAGCGATTTGACTGGATGCATTTTATAGTTATAGAATCTGGAAACTATATATTATATACTTTTGGCCTGTACCTTGAGAATGGAGTTGTCCTGCCTCGTGTTCTTGGTGTCATAGCCCTCCAGTAGACATCGGCGTGTGGTGCTCCCAGACCCAGCAAACTCAGCCAGGTTCAGATCAGCAAAGCCCAGCTAAGACAACAGTGTAAGAGCTATTTTAGCATCACTTCAAGATTCTCATGGATACAAGTGCATGCATGAAGTGGAGCTGCTCTGTCATCAGGATTTTTCTCCCCATGTAAATCAAACAATTAAGTGAACTCTTGACTTGAATTGAGAACACCCTTAAATAACTATACATCTTCACTGGCTTTCGCTGGTTCCCTTTCAGGGGTCGCCAAAACAAATCTCTGCCTCCATCTAGCCCTATCCTCTGCAACCCCTTCTCTCACCCCAACTACCTACATGTCCTCTCTCACTGCATCTATAAATCTCCTCCTCGGTCTTCCTTCCTGTCTGGCAATTCCAACCTCAGCATCCTTCTACCAAGATGTTCAGAGGAGAGATTGTGAGCATGTTCAAAGCAGCCCCAATCTGGCCTCTCTGATTTTATCTCCAAAACATCTAACATGCGTTGTCTCTCTGATGAACTCATTCTTTATCCTATCTATCCTTGTCACTCCCAAAGAGAACCTTAATATCTTCATCTCTGCTACCTCCAACTTTGCCTCCTGTCTTTTCTTCAGTACCACTGTCTCCGAGCCATAGAGCATCACTGGTCTCACCACTGTCTCAACACTTCACTACTCTTTCCAACCGGCCTGTACACACCTCTTCACCTCCTTTCCAGACTCTTAGTTGCTCTGGACCGTTGACCCTTTATGTAACTATATATGCTATTATATACATAATAATACGAGGGTGTATCAAAAAGCTTTGAGATTCAAGCACCACAGATACGGTCACTTTCGACATACGTCCTCCCTCGACATTTCATCCATGGCACGCTGACAGTTCTTGGTAGACGCAATGTTTCTTCTGCTCCTGGGTCAGCAGCCTGGAGACGAACTTGGCAATAACATCGGGCATGTTTAAATCACACATTTCAATTGCCAGGACTGTTCCTTATGACACACAGACAATGGCAGTGATGTTGTGGATTGTTCTCCAACGATAATCATGCATAAGCAGCCGAATTGTTTCAAAAACCTGTGGAGTTCAGCTAGTTGAAGGTCTTTCTGATCTCTCGATGTCTCCCAGTGACGTTCTTCTGCTCTTGAAGCGTGCGTGCCACACAAACATCTCAAACAACTCATTGCAGCATCACCATAACCTTGCTGAATCATGTCAAACGTCTCTGTGGTGGATTTGACCAGTTTCACCAAGAATTTCATGTTCACACTTTGTCCTAACTTGCAGGCATTGTTGCACAGCTTCAGCATCAGTTGCACAGCTTCCGACAGGAGGATGTCTTTTGGCAGACTGACACATGAAGGTCGGTGCTCCTTATGACTGTGCGTTCAGCCTATTGGCATGTTACAAAAGTAGCCTAGAACCCGTTTGATACCCCCTGCCCACACCTCCAGTTTAAATGCTTTATTGCACTTGTTCATTTACCTTTGCAAAGGTCTTCCCACCTTTCATTTCCTATAAGGCAAAAAGTCAATTAATTAATCAGTAACATTTTAACATTTAACAAATCTTAGCTGATAGTCTTAAGGGTCCATGGGTACCTTTCTGACAGAAACACGACAGATGCACGGATCAAGGACTCCTGTTCCAGCACTGGCGCTCATTTTACATGGAAATGAGAACCTTGTTCTCCAGCGTACGCAGTTCGCCTGGACCATTTCTCTATAAAAAACATGCACATAGTTGTCATCCTTAGGTGGCTTCAGAACAAACAACACACAACTTGACTGAGGCCCTAATAACATACACAGACACAGGATAATACCTACACACACATATGCATATACAAATATACACACTTACACACACATACTCTCACACACACACAGAAAAAAGAATTCGCTCATCTGCTCATCTTCACATGCATACAAACTTGAGTAACATCCAATTTTTAATCCATAGGGTTTAAAATGATGTTGGCCCACCATTTGTGGCTATAACAGCTTCAACTCTCCTGAGAAGGCTTTTCACAAAGTTTAGATGTGCGGTTATGTGAATTCATAACCATTCATGACATGTCTCCACTTCTCTACAGTCCAGTGGCGGAGTGCTTTACACCAGCGTGTTTGGAGCAGATGCTTTTCATTGCCCTTGGTGATGTAAGGCTTGGATGCAGCTGTTCAGCCATGGAAACCCATTTCATGAAGCTCTCCACACACTGTTCATGAGCTAATCTGGAGACTAGTCAAGTCTAGTCAATTTTATTTATATAGCGCTTTTAACAATTGACATTGTCGCAAAGCAGCTTCACACAATAAAAAGAAGTAAGTTTGTATGCAATGTGTATGAATCAAAATGATCAGATTGTCCCTGATGAGCAAGCCGAGGGCGACGGTGGCAAGGAAAAACTCCCTGAGATGGTAATAGGAAGAAACCTTGAGAGGAACCAGACTCAACAGGGAACCCATCCTCATCTGGGTGATAACGGAGAGCAGGGATTGATCAGCATAATAATGTGTACTGGAAGTTCAGTGTAACAGGAGATGTGTTAAAATTAAAATTAAAATTAAAAGGAGTCCAGTTTGTTCCCGGAGGCTCAGGTAGACTGTAGGAGATTCCAGTCCTGAGCTATCGAACAACTGAAGTCACACGTCCCCAGAGCATCAATCGATGATAGGACAGTTTTCATAGACTTGAAGGTCTGTAGGTATTGACTCTGCAGAAAGTTGGCAACTGCCTGATGCACATGTTGCACCAACTGTTCTCCTTAATGAGATTACTAGGTTAGCCAGCTGGGAGAAAAACATAAGAAGACAACACTGACAAAGAGCAAACCAGTCAAGCTTTCCCCAAATGACTCAGCCCTCTACCTGCCTCCTTCTCATCAGCAGCACTTAGCAGTTTTCAGAACAGAGGAATAATAAATGTTGTGTTATTTACAGATGAAATGCAGTTTTTAGGGTTTTCAGCAGCAGAAAATCACCATCATCCATTTCTAAATTTAACAGATTTTAATAGCCATTTTATGATTTTATGAGCCATGTGACTGTAAACAAAATGAGACGTCTTCCGTAGTTGGGATCGGTATTTTAAAAAATTCCCGTTCACAATGCAATCACAGGTATTGTAGGGAATATTTAATTTCTAGTGTGTTTGCATGAGAAGAAAGTGTTTTCTTTCTTTGACCTCGACAGGCTGCGCTATCAGCAACCACATTCCTTAATATAATCTGTGTTCAGGTCGTAAAACCGTTGGAGGCTCCTAACTAGGAACAACTCCCAAGCTGTTCTTTTCCACGTTATCTTTTTAAAATGTCCTTGACCAGGTGTAACCGCTCCTGCACCCTCCTTTTGGTGCTTCGTGTGTGTGTGTGTGTGTGTGTGTGTGTGTGTGTGCGTATCTACATCTACATCTAGGCATTTAGCAGACGCTCTTATCCAGAGCGACTTACTTTTTTTTTTTTTTTATCTCATTACATTAGGGTTAAGGGACTCGCTCAAGGGCCCAACAGTGGCAACTTGGTGGTTGTGAGGTTTGAACCTGGGATCTTCTGAACCGTAGTATATCTGTCTTCCACAATAAAATTTGAACTCTCACTGAGCACTGACTTGTGTGTTTCATTGAGTATGTTTGATTGAGCTCAGGCGGAACAGCAAAATACGGGCGGAGCACTGAGTAGACCAAAAGTAGACTACTATACTTACAGGTATTTATTTTCCAAATTAAGTCAAACTAATTTCATTAAATCTTATTTTATTTGTATAGCGCCTTTAACAATTGTGATTGTTGCAAAGCAGCTTTACACAATCAAAATAAATTATAGCATGAAATGTGAATGTGTATGAATCAGAATGATCATATTGTTCCTGATGAGCATGCCGTGTGCAATGGTGGCAAGGAAAAACTCTCCGAGATGGCAATAGGAGTAAACCTTAAGAGGAACCAGGCTCAACGGGGAACCCCGTCCTCATTTGGGTGATAACGGATAGCAGGGATCAATGCAGTCATACTGTGTGTTAGGCATCTGGAAGATCAATGTAACAGTTGATGTCCATGTTAATATGCAGTCCAGTTCATTATTGGAGACTTGTAGGAAATTCCAGTATAATACAAACTTGCAAATGTCAAAATCAGTGTCATGTATCTGTCTGCTACTGAGTTAATCTACTCATTAAATGACTCCTACACTTCCTGCAACGATACTTCAGCAGAGCCATATGCTCAGCACCCAGCCTCTCCTCACAGCCCTTCCTCCTTCTAGATCTTTGTAGTCACAAAAAAAGAGAAAGAGAGCGCTAACTACAGGAACAGTAATCAGGTCAGCTTGTGATCTCCTCTTTAAGTTTAATGTAAGCAGGTAACAGTAAGGGTAATGTGACGCACTAGCTTAATTTTGATTAAGTTGTGTATCATCACCACTCGTGCAAAGCCTCTCGAACGTTCAGATTAATGGATTAAAACGGTTGAAGCACTATTGTGCATTTGATGAAATATTTTTCTTACCATAAAAAAGAAAGACAAGAACTTAGTGCTATCAAAGCTGCTTGACTTTATGAAAAAGCAAATCAACAGGCTTTTCCGAGAGCTTTCAGCCTTCAGCTTTATCACTGATGTCTACAGTAGATAGGAGACCAGAATGGGCTTTACTGTCGCATTCACCGCCACAACAGGACGACAACTGGAGATTTAAATCAGTCGCCTTTTAAAGTCATCGCTGAAATGGCCGGCAGGTGGCACAAATTACCATTTTGCAGAAAGGCTGAAATTTCGGCTGCAGATGAAGTGCCTCCAGTATATTCAAGCTTAATGCGAGTTACATTATTTGAAATTTGTTTTCCATTAGTTTATGTAAAAGCAGACACTTTGCTTTCTACAAGTATATATTTTTCACATCTGTGAGACAAGTATACATAGTTTCGGTTAATTATTTTACGGGCTCAAGTTCACAGAAACCAGTACAGGATAGCGCACCCTGTTTGCTTTCATTATTTTACAAAATCGTACGTTTTGTCATCACACCTGTAATGCAGTGAGCGCACACGACTATTTAGCTTTGATACTTGGCATAAACACTTAAACATAAGCATTTTTTTAGGTTAACGTTAGAGCAAGTGGACATGTAAAAGTTTCAGGTGATTATCCATATTTGAGGTAATTAAGTCAAAATATTAACATTGATTATCAATTTTTCCCCCGGTAAACTAAAGTAAATTAAGGATGTCTTGAAACAATCCAATAACTAGTTTTAATCATTTATTTTTAAAATCGCATAAAAAATTATGGATTGTGTTTAGAGTGATTAAAATTTATTTCAGTATCAGAAATTACGAACAAAAGAAATAATGAAAACTCAAATTATTCGTTCCACAGCCCCAAAAAAATAAATACATAAAAATAATTTATACAATATATAAAGTAAAAATTTTAAGTAAATATATAAAAGTAAAAATACACTTTACCTTTAAATTTTTTTTTTAATCCCGACAGATAAGTGTTTCCAGTGCCTGTATTTGTGTATCTTACACAGTAAAACTCCTCCTCCCTCCCTTTTTAAGTTTCATAACAAACGCACACACAATGGAAACACTGTTTTAACAGGAAAAAAAGAAATCTGTCTAATGACACTCGCGTGAGCGCATACTAACAAAATCACTGCTGTAAAATAAAATAATTTTTTTTTAATGATACAGCACCTTACCTTTGAAAAGAATCGCGACAGAGCTGAGTTTTCTGTGTGGAGAAAGAGTGTCTGCGTGTGTGAAGCCGAGAGAGTGTGTGTGTGTCGGTGTCAAATTACGCGCGCGCACAGGCGAGAATATGTGTGTGTGTGTGTGTGTGTGTCTGTCGGTGTCAAATTACACGCATGCACAAATATGAGACGTTGATTATACCAATAAGAGACGAGCACTAAGACCCAGGGGAGCAGGGGAGACGATTACCCACAATTCCGCAAAGCAAGAGAAAAAAAATCATTGGCTCAGCTGTAATCCCTTAAATCCAATTAAAAATTTATTAAAAGTCTTTGGTCGGTTTGCCGAACACTCGTAAACCACGTTACTCGCAATCCGAGGTTCCACTGTATATAAAAGATATTTACACACGAGTGCACAAATCTCAAGCAAACGCAATTATTAATTTATTGTGTAAATTTAACGTCATTCAACTGCTTAAGTTATATGCAAAATCAACATGCCTACCGGCTGACTATTATTTTCTGTTCAAATTTAAAGGTGCCCGCACGTGTGCAAAAAGAGAAGTACAACAAAGAATACAAAAGTGTATAATAAGTTAGCCTAAAACAATATTGTTTCCAATGCTGAAGCAAACATGATTTGTATTTAGTTTTACAATAGATCTTTCATGATAAATGTGTATATATGCTCTTTAAATATACACTAAACAATAAACACTGCCTTTTGCAACGTGAAAGTGAGTGCCGTTGATCAAAAGGCTGATAAACACGTGCCCAGATATGAGCAGATTTTTTGATAAATGAACAAAAGGAATGCAACAAAATGATTTTTTTTCCAACATCTCCCCCCATACCTACCCCTTCCTCCACCCCCACCCCCGGAAATGCAACAAACAAAGATATAGCCTTCTTGCAGAATACAACATGATATCGCAATCCCTGCAATTTTGTTGTAATCCCTCTTCTCACTTTTCATTCACGATAGGTGTGAATGTTTCGAACCGGTTTCACTGATGGGAGAATCGGCAGAATTGGGGGGTTTAAAAAGATTTAACAAGACCGAGCAGCCGTCTCTTCCTAAAATTGATTTTGTTAGCAAAAAATAAAATTAATAATAAAATAAAATGCTTAATGGTAGCAATTAAATCAGACTTCATGGTTGGATTTGATACTTCGAGTGTAATTCATAAATTTACTGTCTATATTCAGATTTTTTAAAATAATGAAAACTGATGCCTCCTTTCCTTCATAGACCTTTTGTCCACATCACAATGAACTGAAGCTCAATACGTCTTCTTTCCTTGTTTTAATCTGTGATGTGAAATATATTTTGCGTAAAAGGTCTAAATATTCCTTTTTATAATTTTTATGGACAGGTGTATTATATTTGACCTGCATTATGTTTAAAAGACATCCTTAATTTACCTAGGTTAAATTTTATTTAAAGTAAAGGCATTTAAAAATGACCAAGTTCAGTGAGCTTAATTTTACAAAACAATGAGGTCTGCTGGAAGTGCCAGTCATTGACCTAAATATTGCATGTGAGTGGAGCGCTAAGCGCGGAGTGGAGATGACTCCAATGTGTGTTGAAAAAGAATCAAAAATATGTACATATTTTTTTCTCGGTTGTAGTATGGCGTTATATTCCAGCCACATTGCTGAGCGCACCGATTTGACATTTTGTGGGCAGACAAAGCACTCTTCGCTAGGGTTGGGTATCGTTTGATTTTCTTTCGATACCGGTGCCAAATCGATACTTTTAAACCGTTACTGGTGCCAAAACGGTGCCTGAACCGATACTTTGCAAAAGCCACAAAATGATGGCTCAAGAATACATTGTTATTGAACAAAAAAATTAATGCTTAAAATTGAATAATATATTAAAAGTTTAAGTACTATCTGGAAACCCATAATTATAAACAGAATCCATGTTACATTAGTATTTTACAAATCGTTTGACTGTTTGTTAGCATGAGTGCAAGATTTGCATTTTGCAATTAACATTACAGTAGCCTGCTACTAACCTGCGGAAAGGCTGCAGACGTCATTATAATCGGTGGACTCCTTTTGGCTACGGTTGGTATGACTGGGGCTGGGATCATGGACACCAATATTGCCAGCTATTGTCCGCAAGCTGTGAAACACGGCGCATCCCTCTGCTTTTAACTTTATTCCGTGTGCTTTAAAATGTTTCATTAGATTTTACGTGTATCCTTCTTTACACGCAACTGCTGTAAAACATTTACTGCACATCGCGGTGTAGGAATCCTTTCTAGTGAAATATAGCCACACCTTCAACCGTTTAGTTTTAGGTATTTTAACGAAAGTTAATTTAGCAAGTTAAGATAGCGGTAGATCACCTGCTGACATCAGAGCAAGTGTAACTACAAAAGTAAAATGGACAGTAACATTACTGCAACAATGTTTTGGATTTGTATTATCAAAGCTTTCCGAAGTCCTCAAGATTTTTCTAATTAAGGAAATAATTTATTTTTCCGATCATTTCTGACACACCATGAATGCGGTATTTAAATTTTACTAGCGATCATGTTGATGAATCTAATGCTTATTACAACTGTGTCATCATAGCTCCAGAGAACAAATATATTAATCGACAGTTCAGGCTTTAAGATCAAATGCACATGCATGATTCGCAAGAATCTAGATTGTCCACAAGCCATTCTCAGTGTCACCATGTCATATATAGCATAGATAAATACAGTCCATCCACACGTACAGTAAAGGCATTTCGAAATGACCAAGATTCATTCTTAAGACATCAGGACACTGAGGTTTCCTCAGTGTTGACTTAAAACTTGCATGAGAATGGAGCGCTAAGTGCGGGGGCGGGGCTCTGGCGCGTAAGGAGACGAGAATCTGACAAGTGTCTGTTTTTTATTTTTAACATTACTTTAATAATAAACATTTATTTGGTAATAAACTTTTTGGAAAGGTCACACTTATAACCCTGTGTTCACATCGAACGCGACGAGAGCGTCAAATTTCGCTCTTGCTGCCCTGCCACCGACGCCAGTCGCCGCTCTGACGTAGACCGAATGCCTTTCTTGTATTTAAAGGGGCCGTAAAGCAATCAAGCTCGTTGATCTGGTGGAGACTGACCAAAATGTGGAAGAAAATAAGAAATTGATTTATAGAAAGAACTGTATTGTAGAAATAAACTAATTATAAGCCATTCGTATGGTGTGGCTTCTAATTTAATATACTGTATATATATATTATTATATTATATTTCTTATCATTATAATATTAGAATCACTTACTAGACTTTGTATTTAATTAAAATAACATTAATAATTAATAAACACCCGCTACCACAATAATCAACCTCTCCTCCATTTTTCTTAGGAACTAATTTTGCTGGAACAAAAGTTACAGGACTGCTTTCTTCAGAATCCTCTCAAGCGGAGGACCTCCCTTTTAATTGGTTTCCGCTCAACCGCATCATAGCTCATTACCCTAAAGTTGAGCTGATTTCAAGTCCCTTCGCCGCTCCTCGCCGCCCCTCGTCACCGGCTCACATTGAAAATTAATGACTTCCGGCCGCTTTGACGCTCTCACCGCGTTCGGTGTGAAATTCAAATTCAAATCATCGCGCGTGCGCTTTGACTAAAACTGCGTGCAATGCACTATGTGCTACTGGAATATAGAAATGTACATTTTAAAAATGTTGTGATTATTATTATTTTTTAATTATGATGAACATAACAGCCTACTGCATTTCATTCTTATCAACAGAATGCAAAAACTCCAGCGCTGCTGACTGACATCAGTTTGTTTGAATTTTATGGTTATTTAGTTTCATTTATTTCAGTTAATAAATCTACTATAAATAAAAATAAATAAATAAAAACACACAAAGTGTACGATGACACAAAACCATTTTGTAGATTTTGTAATTACACATGATCAAGTCCCACTGTGTTAATGTTCGGTAAATCCGATGTAAATAACAAATAACTAGATTTAATTTAAACTCTAAATTTGTACTGTGATTATGCATTCATTTAATTATAATTTTTCGCTTGAATTTATATGCTACAGTATCTTGTGCAGCTGTCGATGAGCTGTAGCTCATTAATGCTTGAGAGTATGAACTTAGACCTGAGGCCTCAGTCCATAGTTATAGCACCACTTAGCGACGTAAAGCTGGCAAACGCAAAACCCTAATTCTGGTTGAGGAACTAGCAGTAGCAGTGTCAGTCAAATGCTCATACACCGCATTAATCGTAGCGATAATAGCAAATCATGGCTGTCTGTAAGTGGAAAATGGGAGGATAATGCTTTCCTCTGAGCGTGTTATGCTGCTCCCTGGGCCTTGGTAGGTGTTGTTGATGCGGGCTGCCCTAAAAAACAGGTGGAAATTGGACACTACTAATTTAGAGAGAAATAAGATACAATAACAAAAATTTTTTTTTTAAAATTCACCTGTCCATTGGATCCATCTTTCAAAAAAATCTAGGCGATTACTAATTTTTGTAGTGATGAAAACACTGCTCAGCACTATAAGGAAACAAAACCTCACGGGGAAGGAATAACAGGTTAGTGCAGTCTGAAGGACAAATGACTTTCATTCTTACATTTGGTTGCAAGACTTTTTATGGTTTGCATATTATTTTTAATTCCATATTTATTTTTCAAGCCATAAAAATCTAATTCATTTAAGATACCTAATCCTACTTAGAGTCAACCCAAACTGATGAAGCAGACCAGCTGTATCTCCTGGTTGATGATGGAGATCATGATGGAGCAGCAGAATGAAATCATTCGGTCAGACAATTTACAGAGAAATTAAACTAACTGGGAGGCACTTCATCTTGCAGCAAGACAACAAACCACAACACACTGCAACCCAACACAGAATTTCATCATTGAAAGCTGAAGAGTTTAGACTGGTCAGGTCCATTCCTCTTGAAGAGGAGACCGAGGGAAAAACTGAAAGAACCTGCACTACAAACCTCAGCAAAGAAAGCATCACAAAAGAAGACTGTAACTGGGACAACAGGTTGATGCCATTACTGTAAGAGACCAAATATTAAATGGCATTTTGGTAAAAATTAATTTAAGAGCATCTGTTCCAATATTTTCCTCCACACTATATTCCATCCACACTCACCACCAAGCTGGAGCATCTGGGACTCAGCTTATCTCTGTGCCAGTGGATCTCCAATTTCCTAACTGCCAGACCACGGGCAGTAAGAATGAGCAGACATGTCTCAGCCTCCCTCACTCTCAGCAGTGGAGCTCCCCAGGGTTGTGTTCTGAGCCCCCTGCTGTATTATAGGTACACCTATGACTGCGTGGCTACAACCAACTCCACCACCGTCATCGAGTTTGCTGACAACACTGTCGTGGTGGGCCTGATCACTGACAATGATGAGTCGGCCTACCTGAAGGAGATTGGGAATCTGGAGAACTGGTGCCAAAGGAACAACCTCCTTCTAAACGTTAGTAAGGCAAAGGAGTTGGTAGTGGACTTTACTTTAGTACAAAGCAGGAGAGGAACTACCAGACCCCCGTCATCAACGAGAGCCCAGTGGAGAGAGTGAACAGCTTCAAATACCTTGGTGTTCAACACCCTGGTGAAAAAGGCCCGTCAGCGTCTCTGCCACATCAGACAATTGAGAGACTTTAGACTGCCCTCCAAGGTGCTCAGAAACTTCTACTCCTGCACCATAGAAAGCATCCTGATGGGAAACAACACAACCTGGTTCGGGAACAGCATCATGCAGGACAGACGAGCCCTACAGAGGGTGGTGCAATCAGCTGAGCGCATCATCCGCATCAAACTCTCTGACCAGCCCTCGATCTACAGCAAGCCGTGCTGGAACAAGGGCAGAAAGATCGTGAAGGACCGCAGCCCCCCCAGCAATGGTCTGTTCTCTCTGCAGTCAGGAAAGCGTTTCCGCTCCCTAAAGGCCAATACAGAGAGACTGAGGAGAAGCTTCTTCCTGCAGGCGATATGCTCAACCAGATCACTGGACTAAAAACATCACAGTAATTGTTGCATTTTTTGCACACCTGACAGTAATGGACACTTACAGACATTACTTATCTGTTCACTCATGCACAGCTTCACATACCCCAGACCTCATGGACATTGCACATACATGCACATTTGCACATTTCCATTTATTCCATTTATTTCCATTTTTTATATTTCTTATATGTTTTTTGAAAACTTTATATTTTGTTCTACTTTCTTATGGTTCCTTACACTTACTCTGATTTTATTCACTATTTATTACTTGTAAATTGTTTTCTAAAATCTAAGGACACAGGCGATCGTATAAGCATTTCACTGCATATCATACTGTGTATGACTGTGTATATGACAAATAAAAAAAAATTGAATTTATTTTCGCTCATATCTTTAAATGTATTTTCTTAAAGAGAATGTTAGAGTCTTTCCATGCTACTAGGGGTCATGTGCTCCAAATAAAGTATACAGTGAGTAAGTGAGTACAGTGCTACAACAACTTTGTTTTAACTTAAAAGGTCCCACTCCCTGTGTCTACTGACTGTACAGGAGATTAGGGCTGGAACGATTCCTCGAGCAAATCGAGTAATTCGATTACAAAAAATGATCGAGGCAAAATCTTCTGCCTCTAAGCTTCGTTTAATTAATTTTAAAAGCTTGCGTTTTGTTTTAGCGCAATTATTTGTTAACAGCATGCTTTTGACACAGGGCGCTTCTGGGTGCAAGCTGCCAGTAAACACCAACGAAGAAGAAATGTTTACGTCACCCACAAAGCGGAAACGCAAACAGTTAGTTGTGTATTGATTTGAGGGAGCGCTCTGTTGCAGGCTGCAAAATGGAAGGGAGCGATAAAATTATCAGCAAGGCCAAGAGAAGAAGAAAGCAGCAAGAGAAAACGACACAAATTGTCAGTAAAGGCTTATGTTATGCCTGAGATGTAGAGTTTGAAACTTTTATTTCTGAAGGTTTAGTTGCACAACTTAGTGTTTTTGTGTAATTATTTATTTTAATGTGTGCCTTAGTTTATTTTTATCCTTAAAGTCATTTGAAAAACTTTTATCTTCCATCCGAGAAAAGGCTTTAAAATAAGAATGTATGGTGCTGTAATGCACTTAATTAATCTCAGTCAACTTTAATACCTCTATGCGGTTTCGTGCGGTGGCCGGAAGTACGGTTCTTCATGATTCACCGCAAGTTATGCAATGAATCTGCGATTACGTTTTCGTCTTTCTGCGGCAAAAATTAAATTTGTTTAAGTCGCTTTAAAATCGTCTTTAAACATGTTTAATTTTTTGGCGGACACTGCAGAATTTTGCGGAACGTTGGCGGGCAGTCGCTGCGGCTCACGGTGCCTGACACCGCATCTCACTGCGAGTCAAACCGCATGAGTGAGATAGGGGTATAAGCTCTTCCTTGTATTGTGAATAATGACAATGTTTATTTTTGATAGAATGCTGTACGCATTTAAAAAATAAAAGTATATTTTTCTAAAAAGAACACCAATTAATCTTTGCTTCTCTTATATATTTTACATTACTGTTTAATTAAGCAAAAGTGCATTTTATCCAATTACTCGATTAAATTTTTGGTAGAATACTCGATTACTAAAATATTTGATAGCTACAGGCCTACAGGAGATATACAGTGTCTTTGAGTTACTGTCTCTACTGCTCCTGGATATCTGGAATTTACTTTGTGATTAATAAAAGTATCTATATATATCTATCAAACTATATATCGACCCATCTATCCAACAACTGATATCTGATGAGGTTTTTTTGGTCACATCCCTAACATATGAAATGTTGTGGTTGAGTACAAACATTCATATGTTAGGGAGGACATACTGACCCAGGGGCAATACTACTCAGGCCTAGACTGTGAAACTGCATATGAAAGTAAAGTATCTCTTTATGATAATAAAGAGGTGGGAATTATGTCATTACACCTCACACATACATCACTGTGAGCTTGATTAATCAGAGACCAAGTGTTACAGAGCCAAAAATATCATTAATACCAAGACTAACCCAAACTGTGGATCTTATTACATTAAAGAGTAAAGAGACGACATTAAGCAATCATGTGAGGTTAGACTGTAATGAGGCAGTAGTGAAGTACAGAGTGTAAACACGGCCAGGTTACCGGGAGGACTCCTCCGAGAAGCCGCCGTCCAGCAGCCGAACCTTACAGAACAAGACCCCGTTAACGAACGGCACCGATGACAGCTCGTCCAGCTCGAAATCCACGTTAAACTTGAACTTCTTTTTCTTCATCATGTTTAACGGATCCTTGTTTATATACACGCACTACAGCGCCTGTGTGTCAGAGCAATCGGGGTAAGCTAAGCTACTGCTAATGCTAGCTTACAGTACTAGCACTGTTAGCGCTGGGACACTGCGAAGATCTTCGAGGTTCTCCATAAACTCAGAACTTTCCATAGGTTCTCCATGTAAAGGTTCTGAGCAGACGGCCACACAGCTGCTCCTGACCCGTCCTGTGGGGGCCTGGGGGAGACGCGCCACTGTGACGTCAGACAGATGTTCCGTTCAAAGGGAACTGCGAAAGGTGTAGGGAACGAGTGAACAACAGGTCTTCTTTTCACCGTGGAAAGGGAATAAAAAAATTAAAAAATAAATTCCATAAGTCATTGCGTCTCGCTGGAGCGTGAAAATAAGCTCGAACAAAGATGTATATTCATCATTAGCATTATTATCGAGGACGGAGTCATATTAAAAGTCCACAATAAATAAACCAATCAAGAAATAAATAAATCGAGAAATTGATAAATAAATAAATAATGAGTAACGCACATTTTTTTAATCAATTATTATCAATAATTTATTGACAAGTTATTAATATTCCATATTTAATGGCCGTAGTGTGAAATTTCCACAGCGACATTGACGCGTATCCGACCTGTTACCATGGTAACGCACGGAGGAAATGACGTCTGGGCTGGTGAGGGTGTTCCGAATGGTGGAGTTTTGTCGAGGGAAGTGCCCTTCACCGACATTCCCTGGAGCAGTGAAGGCGAATAGTGAACACGGTGTGAATAACACTTCGGAATGGAACGCAGATTTAGTATGTAACGCTAACTAGTAAATAAAAAGCGACATCTGGTGGAGTTCAGACGTTATTGTAGGTGCCTAACACTTGATGCCTGCTATCCATTATCACCAAAATGAGTCTGGTTTCTCTAAAGGTTTCTTTCTTTTGTCATCTCAGGGAGTTTTTCCTTTCCACCATCGCCCTCTGCTTGGTCATCAGGGACAATTTGATCATTTTTATTTATAAATATTTTCTTACACATTTCATACTAATTTCCCTTATTTTCTTTTGTTCTGTTAATAGCGGTATATACATAAAACTGCTCACATTTCAACCAGTGATAACACTTTGTATTTATTTTCTAATAATAAGCAATATTGATGGAATTTTTAACACACGTTTACAATCCTATCACCAACAAGATGTTTTAGATAAATAAAAAAGTTAAATGTAGCTGTTTGTCTGAGGTTGTGTTTGAGACTGAGACTTGCTACGCTGACATGATTTGTATTAAGTTTTTGCACAAAAACACATAGAATTAAAAACGGGGATACTAACATTTAAACATGACTGTAAATTGTTCAGTGAGTGTATAATGTTTTTGTAGGACCAGAGCTTGCCCACTTTCAGGATCTATGATGATGGGATGCTGTCTGTGAGAATGAAAACTATCCAGGTTTGTGCCAAACAAAAGACTGCTCTGTCCATCCCCCACTGGCTCCTTTTTAGTTTAATGTCTGACATCTCTGGCTGCAGAAATACCAGCACGGACATTTCCACACTCAGTGTATCCAACAGAAAATATCTGCTCTGTTCTCTCTAAGTTAACCACTGTAAGTTAACGGCCAAAGTCGTAGACCTAGAATGCTGGGGCAGAAGAAAAAAAAAACATGCCGCCTCACTGTAAAAAGGTTTAGTAACAAGTTGCACAGCGTTTTTTAGTTTACTTTATTTTTAGAGAAATTTCCTGGCCAAACAAAATATATCACATTGCTGTTTAGTTGACACATTGTGTTAAGTTGACTCAACTTCTAATTCAAATATTAAAGTCAGCTCAAATAGTATTGGTTTGTGGGCTCAATTAATTATTTTTCTCTAGAGTTGACTTAGCCAAACTTTTCATATACTCAAAGTTAGGTTGTAAAAACAGGTTGGCCTAACAATACTCGGACAATTAAAACACACATTACTTTAAAAACTTTATTCTTCCAAAACTAGTGAAAGTTAAACAGTGATCTGCATAAAACAGGAGAATACACATTCTATTTGGCTAAAAGGTCAATAAAATACCTGGAGAACACCAGATTCCTATCAGTACTTACTGATTCTTTTACATTACAACATCATAACCATTTTTAAAAACTAGCAAAGATTTGACTTTTGAAGAGTTTTTTCCAGTGTGTCAGACACAAAAAAGAGTCTATGGCAACAAGAGTTTCTTAGCATGTGAATCTAAGGGCAGCATGTCTCTCCAAGTCCAATTGTTCGGATGGCTTCATACTGTAGGTATTTTTTGTAATTCAATGTTTAGAGCACAGACATGACCCCGAAACTGCTGCATTGTCACCCAGATCCTCAAGGACCACAGACTCAACAGCTAGTTCAGGCTGCTCCAGTTGTAACAGACGGTTGCCCTAGTTATGCCCTCTGTACTCTCCCACACTGCAAAAGATTGGTGGACAGCAGAAAAATACAGTGTCAGGAGCAGGATGTCATTTAAATCTGGGCTGCTGAAGGCATTCCTTGCTGAGGACTATGAGTTCGAGGCTGAGAAACGCCTGAGGGATCAAGCATCCTGAAGAGAATATAAGAGACTTCGCCTTTCAATACCTGCTGCGAAGTACAGTCACCACCACAAGTGAGCTGGTGCGAATCGGAACATTAGTGGAGAGGGATTTTAATGCCGCCAAAGCTTTTAGGCAAAGGCAAAACCCCATTCTAACATCTAAACTGAAAGAGAGCAAAAGGCCTACCAGCCTCAGTATAGCCCAGGCCAGTCCCTCTCTGTTGATGGTTAAGCTTACCTTAAATGATGTGTCCTGTACAGCCATCATTGACACAGGCAGCACCTTCTCCCTTATAACCAAGAAAAGGATAAAGAACCCAAGCAAAAAGAGGCAGTCTAAAAAAGACAGTCTACATTCTCATTAGCCAATAGCTTGGGACAGGCTGTAATAGCAAACTGCATGCCCTGAAGTTTGTCTCTTTACCATGAAGGATCACAATCTCACCTTCCCCTGTGTTAGGGCTAGATTTTTTAACGGAGACGGGCGTCCAGATTAATTTTAGCCAGCGCTCCTACACTATCCCGGGTAGAGAAGGCCTCATGGCCAAGTATCCCTTTATGTAGCCAATCCGTTGTTCCAAGTGTCTGATGTCACCAACTCAGCCATTTCCAACCTGGTCAGCAACACCTCCCTGTCATGAGAACAAAAACATCAGTTCCAGGAGCTGTTGTTAGAGTGGCCAACTGTATGTACTGACTGAATTGGCCATATCAAGGCAATAACTCATCACATTTACACCACTGATGAGAGACCTGTTAGGAAAAAAGCATACCCTGTTCCCGTCTACAATGATGAGTGCCGTAATGATCATAGTATCCGTGCACAAATATTCCACTATATCTTTTTAAATTGCTAGACTGCTTTGATAGAAAGTCAAAAATGTCTGAAAAATTTCTCTTTTAAAGATGCCCTTACCATTTATTAATATTTCATTGCTTATTAGGCAGTGGCATACAGAAAAGGTGCTGTCAAAAAAAGTTCCCGATATATGGTAAAATGGATTTAACTGATGTGTGTATTGCCTCTCACACTGTCATTTGTCTTGTTCACGATTTTACACAGTGCAATTTTTAATCTATGCGATATGCATTGATGCTATTTAGGGCCCAAGCACTATAGGGTGTGCAGGACCCTCTTGTGTTTTAGGGCCCAAGCACTATAAGGTGTGCATGACCTTGTTTTTCTAAGGATTTTTTTAAACTGGATTATCTTTTCAGTTATTTTGTGTCATTTGCCAAAATGCACCAGATGAAATTTTTATATACTTCTCCTATTGAATTTATACAATAGCCAGCAAACCAGGCCTATGTGCAAAAATCTTTTGGATGTCTCAAACGGGTCAGCTGTGACAATGCCTTGAACTTGGCTTAAAAGTGGTTAATAACTTTGTTACATTAATAATTTCTGTTATGTTAATAATATTATATTGAGTGAAGCTTTCAGTGACATCATGTTTAGTGACATCATAGTGTGATGCTTTATTTCCAGCATCTGCAGCCTATTCTACACACGTACACGTATCACAAATGTTAACACACACGTTCATATCACACACACACTACACACTCACATTTTTCTCTCACACGCAGCTACACACATGCACACATACAGTACATAAACACACACATACATACACACACATCACTCACACACTCACATCTCCTACTCAAACACACACACACACACACACACACACACACACACACACACACACACTCCAAAGCCAATACTATGTTAGATTTGTGTACACAGTTTATCTTTAATATATCGCTTTGTGTTTTACACCTTTGTTACCCTATGTTTACCTACCTGTACTGTTTCAAGAGGAGAATGAATAGTTCTTTTGTTCTTTCTTTTGCTTGAATGGAGTCAATCACTTTGTTTTCCTTTGCAGTGTTTTTGTGAATGAAATTATATTGTAGTAACCCAGAAAATGTAGGTTTTCTTTCCAAAAAATATTTATTGCCAGATAATTTTTTGTTGTTGTTGTTATTATTAAAGTAATATTAAAAGTAAAAAACAGACGTATGTCAGATTCTCGGTTCCACATGCATTGGAGCCCTCCATTCATGTGCAAGATTTATGTAAACGACTCTATTCAGATGTAAGTAAATGGCAATTGCTGTGTTGTTTGGGGGGAGTGATGTCCTGATGCATGTCTGTGTCCAACAGAACAGGAAGGGCTTAATTTAAGAAACAAAAACTTTTTTTTTTTTTCACGTAAATATTCTTATAAGCACATAATTTTCCATGAGAAAATGGCTCATGGCATGAATCCACACGAAGCGCTTCAGTTTCAAATAATCATTCAATGCTGGAAACAAACAGTAAAAAAGCATGATAATAATAATAAAAATAATAATAATCATAAAAATCTTGTCTAGCATTTTGGATTTACTGCTTGTTTGGATTACCGGCTTTGACTTCCGCGTTGCACACTGACCACGAGACTGCGTTTTTGGGTTTATTGCTTGTGTTTTGACTTCCTCATTGCACACGGACTTCCTCATTGCACACTGACTGTCTAGCGTTTTTGGAATTACTGCTTTTGAGGATTACCGGCTTGGACTTCCACATTACTCACTGACTATCAGTTTGTCTAGTGTTTTTAGATTAACTGCCTGTGTGGATCTATTGCATGTACTGACTACTGGCTTTCACCCTCGAAACCAGAGCTTCTCTGCATCTACACAAAGGCTGTAAGTGCACTTTATCATTCTCTCTGCTCTTGGATCCTCCCTTTAACTTTCTGCCGCTATATTCCAGCTCGTGACAGTATAATCTGGCCAGTTATGGATCCAGCAGAGCTTGCCCACCCGAGATCTGCACTAGAAAACCAGGGGGCTCTTCTTGGCATGCATCAGCAAGACATTCAGCAGATCACTGAAACCCACAGAACAGTCACTGATACCCTCACCTTCCTAACGGTTCAGATTCAGCAGATGCAAGCCTTGCAGACCTGCCGCTCCTTTTTAACCCAGTGTTCTCTCCTTCTGGAACTACAAGCCTTGTAATTTCCTACCGAATGGTCTATGGTGGCATAAATAACCCTCCTTTCTGGAAAGGCTCATTTATTAATGAAATGAGGAAGGTCATCGATGGTTCTTCTACTGGACACCAGATACTGGACAGTCAGATTCTAAATCTTCACCAAGGATCTCGCGCTGTCTTCAATTATGCCATTGAGTTTTGCCCCCTGGCGGCCTCATGTGGCTGGGATGAGCTTTGTTTGACACTTTTCTTCATGGACTTTCGGACACAATAAAGGATGAGTTATCTGCACGGGAACTACCATCCAGCCTTCAGGATCTCATTGACCTTTCTGGACGTATCGATGCTTGTAAACACCTCAGACAACAGGAGCGAAGTCTGGACACAAATTGACCCTCGAAACCAAACCCCTCCTTGTCCTTCAGAACTCCCTGTTGAACCCATGTTGGTGGTCCATATTCGAATCTCTCCTAAGGAACGGCAACGACGACAGGATGAAGGGACTTGCTTCTACTGCAGTCAGTCTTGTCATCTACTTTGGAGCTGTCTGCTTAAGCCAAGGCCCCTTGTTGATGCTGGGAGCAAAGGAGCCGCAGTATTCTCATGCATCCTGAGCCTTCCCCGGCTAGGCCTACATAATCCACATATTGAGTGGGCCAGAATAAGAGTCTTAGACTGGAGTGTGTCCTGCCTGTCGTCATGTCTCTGTGTTGCTCCTATTAAAACCCTGACTCCCCTTCTCTAAGGAGATGTTTCCCAACCTATCTAATGTCCCAGCCGAATACCATGATCTCAAGCTAGGTTTTAATAAGTCACGTGGACCTAAGAAATGCCTATCATTTGGTCACGATCAGGGAGGGGGACAAGTGGAAGACCACTTTTAACATACCAACTGGTCATTATGAATACTTTGTGGTTCCATTTTGATTAACCAATACGCCAGTGGTTTTTCAAGCACTCACAAACCTTATGGATATCTTTAGAGACTTCCTGGCCGCTTTTGCTTTTGTGTATCTTGATGACATTCTCATTTTCTCTCGATCCCATAAAGCGCAAGCTTCGTGTACGTCAAGTACTGCAGTGGCTCTTGGAAAACAAAGTTTATGTCAAGGAGGAAATGTGTGAATTTCACCACGATTCAACATCTTTCCTGAGGTTTGTAATCTCTCCTTTGGGTATTCAAATGGCCCCATCCAAACTCAATGCAGTCATGGAATGGCCAGTGCACTCCTTGAGACAGGAACTCCAACGTTTCCTGGGATTAGCCAACTTTTACTGGCGATTCATTAGAAATTATAGCATTGTAGCAGCACCCTCACTACCCTTACCTCCACAAAACTCCCTTTTCAGTGAAACCTTCTGGCTGACAAAGCCTTTTTGGATCTCAAAGGCTGCTTTACCTCTGCCCCCATCCTCACGTTTTCTGACCCCTCCCTCCAATTTGTAGGGGCCCCTCTCAAAGGTCCCACAAAAACAATAAACTCCATCCTTGCTCCTTCTTCTCTCGCCGCCTCTCTCTGACTTCATGGCCTTCCGGTGGACATAGTGTCTGATAGGGGTCCTCAGTTCTCCGAGCAGTTTCCTTGCAATTTCTCTTCACACAATCACCCAGAAATATAACACAGATTTATACTCACCTTTGCGGCGCTGCACAAAACGCATGCCGATGTTATGTGCTTTATCCAGTCATAATATACTAACATTTTTGCTGTATAGTTTTTTTTTCTGTGTGTGTACATAAGAATTGTATTTCAGTGAATGTTTCAGAAACCATGCTTTATTTTTTTCTCTCTCAAAAGAAGCCCTGGTTTTGTGTAAGGAATTTAAGTGTGACTAGGTGTGAACAGCTGAGACAATAGGAGACCTGGTGGGTCCTGATGTTACCTGAGCCAGGTGTCAATAGGTCTTACATATTCATGAAAAGTCATAGATTATTCAATGAAACAGAGGTTCTGCTGAAAAAAAGTTAGGCACATCAGTCACTTTACCCCAAATAAAATTGTTTTGCTATGGACACACACCCACTCAGTTCTGTTTTTTTTTGTTTTTTCCCCTTTTATCTGCTTTTCTGGTAAAGTTTGAAATTGTATTTTTTGTGTGTGCAATTTGACATAGGGTTTAAACATAAGTTTAAACGTTGCACACAAATCTGACATATTTACATCAACCACATTATGTAAGCCAAGTTTGGGGGAAAAATGTATTAGCTGCTATATTGGTAAAGATTTGAAATTTACACAATTTTAAGAAGAGCACTGAATCACTGCGGATCTTCAGAAAGGCCTCAGATCCCTAAGGGCTAAGCGTATAAACCATCCTGTCAAATGAAGGAATGTACTCTCACACCTTAAACAGCTTAACACTGCAATTGTCTTTTTATAAGAAACTCACATTCGCAGTTCTGATAATTCTTGTCTTATGTCGCATTGGGGAGGGCAGCACTACCACTCTACCTTTCAGGCAAAGCTAGGGGAGTCTCAATTCTTATTAACCCAAGCATCTCTTTTGAGCACCATAATGTCATTCTGGATATACATGGCTGTTATATTATTGTCTTAGGGATTATTCACTTTTAATGTAATGTTGGCTAATTTATATGCTCCTAATTATGATGATGTTTCCTTCTTTGAACATTTTTTAATGTCTTACCAGATCTGAGCACATACTCTCTTATACTGGGGGGGAGACTTCAATTGTTGTTACATTACTTCACAGGTCATCTCCCAATTCTATGCCATTGAGTAAATGTGCCTTGTTACTTCAATCTTTTCTTTGTAGTGTCAGTATCTCTGATTTATGGTGCTTTCTTCATCCAAAAAAGAGACAATACTCCTTTTCATTATACCTTTTATAGAATCGATTATTTCCTCATAGGGAATCAACTGATCCCAATTGTTCATACTTATCAAAGCACTGTGATATTTGATCATACTCCAGTTGTTATGTCTATATGATCTCCCTCAAATATGAAAACATTGGCACTTTTATGGAAGACCAGTTTTTCTGATGAAATTACAGTTTTTCTCAAATGCTAAAACACAAAAGCCAATCCTCTAAACCAAATGACCAGTTGTCTAAACACATTTAATAAATCTAGCCATCATTTTCCAATATCATAAACACATTTCACATTGTTATGTGTGAACTAATTTCAGTCTCCAGTTCCAGGTTTTCCAGCCTGTCCTGTTTTGATTTGGAGACCTTTAAAAGCTGGCCTAAGCTCCACCCTCTCTCTCTCTCTTCGGCCTGGCAGGCAGACCAGCAGTATGGATCCTCTCCACCACCTATTCAGCGGTCCCTTACTGTTGTCTTGTTGTTTTATTTACCCTAGACATTAATAAATTATTTATTTCTTTGGTTAAACCTTTTGTTGGTGTCCTTTATGTTGCACCCCCTGAGCCAGGGCGTAACACACATGAAGACACAATTCACAAAACACAATCCTCCGTTCTCATAATTCTAAACACATTTTTCCTTGCTAAAACACAAGTTGCAAAAGAACTCTGCTCATATTCTCAAATGAAAGCTCATGTGATTCAAAATGGTTGCCACAGTCAGCAATATTTGAACACARTGAAMACACCTCACGTCATTCATTACACACRACTCAAAATTGAAGACACTTGTTGCTAATGCTGTGACCACATGTATAAAAGCAAGTTCAGAGTGCACAGTTTGCAGAAGATTCCAAACAAACACAATGGATGAAGGCAGAGTCAGGGGAAGAGGAATTCGAGTCAGAGGAGAGAGAAGAGCTGGCCATAGAAGAAGAGGAGCAGGCCAACGAGGAAGAGGAGGAGGCCAACAAGGGAGAGGAGAAGGTCCAAGAGGGAGAGCAAGAGAACCTCGCACCATCATTACGGACAAGATGCGAGCAACAGTCATTGACCATGTCATTGTCCATGGCATGACAATGGCTGAAGCAGGACTAAGAGTCTGTCCAAACCTGAGTAGGTTCACCGTGGCCACCATTATCAGGGCATTCAGACAATACAACAGGTATTGTACTCTATTGCTTTCTTTGTCACAATACAGTTTTCCAAGTCTGTGAAAGTAGTCTATTGGTTTCAAATCAGTTGTTATTGTAAAACATGTCAATTTGACAACACATGTTTCTTTCTTTTGAGTTGAAAGAATGCCACATAGAGATGGGAGGGTTGCCATATTTACAGCGGCACAAGAAACCCTCATTGTGGATATGGTTCGTGAGAACAACCTCATCAGACTCATAGAGACAAAGTCATTGCCGATAATGTCAACTTTGAGAGCATTGATGATGTCAGCTTGGCCACAACATACTGAGTTCTCTGGCGCCAAAAGATGCTGATGATAGAGGTCTATGCAGTTTCCTTTGAGCGCAATTCTGTGCGACACAAAGACCTACGYTACGAGTATGTGCAAGTAAGTATACATCCATGTTCACAGTACAGTTAGYGGACATACTGTGTTGCTMAGTGGCCTACATTACTTCTGGACAATACTGTGCTACCGGATTGACTGTTGTTCTGAACACCTGTGCACTTTCACATTTTCACAGAGGATATTACAGTTGGAYGCGATGGCCAGACCTCATGAGTATCTCTTCCTGGATGAGGCTGGCTTCAACCTGCAGAAATTAAGGCAAAGAGGCTGTAACATCACTGAGGTTCCTGGCCTGGGGGTAATATTACTCTTTGTGCGGACATGAGTTCGGAGGGGCTTGTCCACCAGCATGCTGTGCTTGGGTCTTACAACACCCAACGTCTCCTCACCTTCCTAGAGGAGCTAAGAGACATCCTCCTAGACCGCCAACAACACCATCCTGGGTCCGCACATCACATTTATGTGATCATTTGGGACAATGTCCGCTTCCACAGAACAAAGCAAATCAGAGAGTGGTTCACCACCAACAGTAAGCACTTTTTAAACGTCTGTCTGCCACCCTACTCCCCTTTCCTAAACCCTATAGAGGAGTTCTTCTCATCGTGGAGATGGAAGGTTTATGACAGACAACCATACACTAGAGAGAACCTCCTAATGGTAATGGACCTGGCCGTTGTTGACATCCCAGTGGAGGCCTTCCAAGGATGGATTTGCCATTCCAGGGCGTTTTTCCCACGGTGCCTGGCAAGAGACAATAGAGCCTGCGATGTGGATGAGGTGATTTGGCCCGATGCAGCTTAGTGACATGATGCCGCACAGTGATTGTGGTGTGTGTGTGGTGTGAATAAAGTAAATAAAAAAACTTCACACCCTATCATGTTTTCAAGAGTACTGTTGTGTGCAATAGATTCTGTTTTTGCATTGAATTGTGTTACAGTAGGGTACATGCAGTATTTTCTATAGATTTATACTCTTCATATGCAACTCACAAATCTAAATGCCTAATCCTCTGCAGAGATCTAAGAAGATCTGTTACTGTAAAGWTTCTAAAAATATGCATTGGCAGTTGTGAAACAAAGAACCTTCTCACAAATTKAGCATTGTGTTTTCAATTGTTTTGCTGTAGTGTGTAATGATGTGTATAGTGTTTACATTTTTGAAAGCTTCAAGCTGCTCTTTTGGTGTGAAAGTTTGAGTTTTGAAGTGAGAAGGCATGGGTACGTTTATGTAGCTTTAGAAAAGGGTGTTGTGTTTAGACATTGGAGAACATGGAGGAAACGTTTGTAAAATGTGTTTTAGCATTTGAGAAAAACTGTAATTGCTCTCATAATTTCTGCCACTGAAAATGGCTCATTTAGGATTTCACCATTCTCGACATCCTTCCTGTCTATTGTATGTTCATATTGACCTAATGTTGCTATCCTTCTCCTTTTGTCTTCTTCCGTCAAATGTTCTGAGCCATCTATTTTTGAGAAAGATTTCACCATAATCTCTGCTTTTTCTTTGTTAGTTACTCCATCCTCTCTACTGTCATCACTTGATATTCCCACTGCCTATTACTGTAGCTACCTCTGCTGCCTTTATGATAGCTGCAGTTACTTGGTCATTAACATTATTTATACTCATTAACGCTTCACTTAATACCTGAATTTTTTTTCCAGTTTGCTTAGGGTTAGGGTTAGGGTAAAAGAATCTGCAGAACCGGGAAAGACCCGGAACATGCGTTGTGCACRGGCCAGCCACTCAGGCCTCATTTTCAGCCTCCCCAAAATGACGGTCGACCGAYGTYSCCTGTTTAGAATTCAAAGCTAAAGATTTCGCTTTTGAGTAAGCTGTTGTAAAATCCCTCCATGAGCCCAAACACCCTTAGTAGGGTTGAAATTAAAATCAGGGCC
>QMIH01000503.1:19736-59703 GCA_003987875.1 Clarias batrachus
TGGTTTATTGACTGACCGTGCACACAAGATTTGAACACTTGGTCTACTGTAATGGTTGAAAGTGCAGTTTTATGGATGTAATATGAACATGGAAACCTTTACCTGACAAGAAAACAAACAAGGCAATACTAAACCTTAAAAATAAGGAGGAACTATTTTAAATAATTTGTTTTAATTTAAATATTTTACTCTAATTTACCTGAAAACTATTGCGTCATGAAAAAAATTAAAGTAAAATAACACCATGTTGACAGTAAACAGTCTGGCCTGTTTAAGTTCCAGTGTTTTTGTGTTTTCTGTTTTCTAAGATTAAGGAGGGCTTTCCCAGATTCCTTGGCAGATGACTAAGGAAATAGCAGCTGCTATAACCGAGTGAGAGAATATTTCCACTCAGAAAGAGAGAGAGACCTAAGGAAATACAGATCTTGAAGCGGACAGTGTTTTAAATGGAAATATAACACGAACCTCAAATCAGACTGACCTGTTGCACATTGTCCATCATGTTTATCTCAAATTATAATCCGTTATCCACGGTGTCCTAGTCTTCTGACGCACAGGTCTAGGCCTGATTTACCAAGACACACACACATATATACATCTAAAAGGAAACAGAACCTTAACTATTTACTTTAGAAAAGACATTTTAAACATTAAACATGTTGTACCTCCAGCAGCATGTTCGACGGTTTAACCATAAACCACATGGGCTAATTTTACGACTGCGTTAGGACAATTTCAGCAATGGCGCACAAACACAACTTCTTAAAAAGAATAAGAATAAGGTTATAGTACCTAGTATGGGACAACCTAACAGTGTCTGCGTGTGAGTTAATGAAGTCTAAACAGCTAACTTTGAACTGTAGGCGAAAAAAAACTTTCCTGGACATGTCGACTTAAACACCGTAACCGAAATCTCGTCTCAAAAACAGAAAGAGAGAGGGGGGGTGTGAGACTCACCTCCAGTTTGCGAAGCGGTCTCGCTCATTTCTATCAGCGTGTCCTGGGGAGACCTCCCCGTAACCTTACTTCGACTCATGCCGTTAAAATGTTCCAGAAGTTTGTAAAAGATAAAGAAAGAAAACGCCGGTTTTCTTTAGCGGGGATCTTTCCTGTAGCCCACGCCCCACGACTGCTCTCTCTCTCTCTAGCGGCCTGCTTGCTAACGGCTCCTCACTTCATCCCCTTCTGCGTCAGAGTCATCTTACATGGGCATTTCAGCTAGAACACAGCCCACAAACCACTCACACACGCGCACGCATACACACACCCTACAGCTTCTCTTTAAAAAGGAGTAAGCATAACGACACGCAACAAGCAACACGAGGAAAAGCCCCAAGCCTCAAAGTCTATTGTTAAAACAAAGGAATGTTATACAAAGAAATGTCAAGGTGTTGGTAATTTATTCAGTTTATATTTAATTTTTTATTCCTTAACAATTATCCAATGTGTATTGTTGTTGTTATTGTATAACAACAATACATATTGGATTGTTGTTATTATTGTATAACTATTCGTTCATTAGAACTTTAATGACAGTTGTACTTTTGCTTCAGATACTACAGAGTTTTCTATTTTTCTGTTTGTATAAGCTCCTCCTTTGTATACTGATCAAATAACACAATAACACGCGTTTAACTTGAAGACCAGGCTCTTAACACAAATTTAAAAACACACACTTGAAACCCAGACGAACAATTATTATTGGACTTGGAGAGGCACGCTCCCCTCAGATTCACATGAAAACAAACTCTTGTTGCCATAGACATTTTTGTGTGTAACACAAAATAAAAAGTAAAAATAAAAGTTCATTCATTGAACTTTTACTCAATTAAGAGTAGCTGTACTTCAAAATAATATTACTCAAGTAGAAGTAAAAAGCAGTCATTAAAAATATTACTCAAGTAAGAGTAAAAAAAGTATTCGGTGAACAGTGTTGGGTGTAACACTGTTAGAGTACTTGGATTACTTTTTGATGTAATGAGTAATCTAACGCGTTAGGTCCGCCATTTAAGTCCTCAGTAATTTAGTTATATTTTCAAAAATGTAATCCATTATTTAGACAATTTATGTAATCCGTTAGCCAGACATCAGTCATTCCCAATCCATTGGTGTGTGTGTGTGAGAAAGTCCTACAAGCCTCGCCCCCGATAACCCGCTCCTTCTTTATACCCCTATCTCATCTATGCAGTTTGACACGCGATGAGAAGACTACCAAAGTACTGAGTAACTGTTTCAATCGTAATGTCCGATTTATATTATACAGTATATAAATATAATATTATCTATCTATCTATCTATCTATAAATAAATCGGACATGGGTGGGCTTGTAGGACTTTGTGTGTGTGTATATATATATATATATATATATATATATATATATATATCTCCGGTCTGGGGACCAGCACTGCATCAAGTGGCTGAGGTTTGGGCATTGGCTGGGAACCGAACCCGGCCTTTATAAGTAATGTTTGTGTTTTAATTGTTGGATTAGGTCAACTTATTTTTACAGAAAAGAACTCAAAAATCACTTGAACCAACTACATCAATCGGCTACAATGAGAGACAACTAACCTTTTTGCGTAAAGTTGGGCTAAGTCAACTTTAGAGAAATGTAATTAGTTGAGCCCACATCCAGTACTATTTTAGCTCACTTAAATATTTGGACTACAAGTTGAGTCACCTTAGAATTTTGAACTGGGTACATATGACAACTAAACAGCACTGTGAAATATTCTGTTTGGTCAGCAAATTTCTCTAAAAGTTGAGTAAACTTAAAAAAGCTCTGTTACTAAACGTTTTTACTTTGAGATGGCTTTTTTTTTTTTTAAACAGTGCACCAAAAAGTGCTTAGTGAGCTATAGTAGAGAGAAAGATACAGTACATTATAAAAAAAAGACCATGAAAAGGTTAATTTTTTTTTGCAATTGAATTTTAAAAGTCAAACTGCCATATATTCTAGATTCATTACATAAGGTCAAATATTTCAAGCCTTGTTTATTTTCAATTCCAGTATCTCGAAATACCTCAGAATATTTTCGAAATCAATACGCAAAAAAAAAAGATACAGAATTTTTTAAAAATAATAACTTGTGTTCATTAATGCACTAAATACTTGGTCAGGGATCCTATAGCATGAATTACTGAAAGAATGTGGCCTGTAGATAAGGTGGCTTTGATACCAATCTTCTGCTTGTCTGTATTGTTGAGTTGGGTGTTTTTCATCTTCCTCTTGAAAATCACCCATAGATTCTCTGGGTTTAAGTCAGGCAAGTTGGCTAGACAATCAAATT
The DNA here is from genome assembly GCA_003987875.1 of Clarias batrachus. Classification (NCBI taxonomy): domain Eukaryota; kingdom Metazoa; phylum Chordata; class Actinopteri; order Siluriformes; family Clariidae; genus Clarias; species Clarias batrachus. Next base: position 23,028 of record QMIH01000503.1, read on the forward strand.
ACAAATTTTACGAATTACCAAATTTTTCAAATTTACTTTAATCTAAAAAGAGGACTTGAACCTCTTTTTAGAGGAAAAAAAGAGGAACYAGAAATGGTCCGGTTGTTTTTCCCCTCATATTCCCATTATCCTTCAGACGTTCAGATACTTATGGTGTATGGTGCACTTGAGGACTATGAATATGTTAGTTTTAGCCCAGTTGATGTCCGTGTGTGGTGGCTCTTGACGTACTGACTCCCGTCTCATTCTGCTCCTTGTGAAGCTCTCTCAAKTTCTTGAATTGTCTTTGCTTGACAATCATGTTGAAGCTTTGGTCATCTCTGTTGCATGATCTTTTCCTACCTTTCTATTCTGGACGCAAACAGCACATTATCTGTAAAAAAGCTGAAGCTGAAAAGACAGACTACAACAGGACAATGATCCTAAACATACCTCAAAATCCAATATGGAATACCCCAAGAGACACAAGCTGAAGGTTTTGGAATGGCCATAACAGTCCCCTGATTTAAACATCATTGAAAAATTGTGGGTAGATCTTAAAAGAGCTGTGCATGCAAGACGATCAAAGAATATTACAGATTTAGAAGCCTTTTGCAAGGAAGAATGGGAGAAAAAATATTTTCAATCCCAAGAATTGAAAGACTTTTAGCTGGCTATAAAWAGCATTTGCAAGCTGTGATATCTGCCAGAAGAGATGTTACTAAGTACTGATTATGTAGGGTTCCCAGACATTTGCACAGTGCTATAATAATGTTTTTATTTTTCATCTTTGTTCAATTTATGACATGAAAAGTAACTGTCCACCAATTTCTGCTGAAAATATTGTGTATTTTTTCCATTTCCAAGAAAGACTGTGTTAACATTTTTTCAATTAAAAAAAATCACCAAAATCTGTTATTTATCAAGGGGTGTCTAAACTTTTGCATAAGACTGTAAATAGTAATTTATTTAAACTAGAAATGGAATAATGCAATTGCATAAGTGTGCACACCCTCTAACTGGTGATGTGGGGATGAGACTGCTCAGAATTATGCAATCACATTCAAACACATGTTAAATAGGAGTCACAACCCGCCATCATTTAAGGTACCACAAATAGAGTTCAGCTGTTCTAGTAGGCCTTTCCTGACATTTAAGTTTCATCTAMCAGCAAAAGCCATGGTCCAAAGAGAGCATCAGAGGGATCTCGTAGTTAAAAGGTATCAGTCAGGAGAAGGCTACAAAATAATTTCCAAGACATCAGATATACCGAAGAAGCCAGTCAGTAAAGACAGTCATCATTAAGTGGAGAATATATGGTGCAACAGTGACATTACCAAAAACTGGATGTTCCTGCAAAAAATGATAAGATGAGATGAAAACTGGTCAATTTCTGGGAAGTACTGGCTGTGTAGTACTGTACATGTGACAACAATCTCCTGTATTCTTCATAGGTCTGGATTACGGGATAGGGTGAAGAAAAACTTTTAAGCACAGCTACATTTTGAAAAAACCCATTTGAAGTCTCCCAAAAGCATGTGGGCAAAATGTGTTATGGTCTGATAAAACCAAGGTTGAACGTAATTCCAAAGGATATGTTTGGTGCAAAAGCAACACAGCACATCCTCAAAAGAACACCGTAGTAAAGCATGAGGTTGCAGCTTCAGCTGGAGCCTTAGTCAAGCTGAAGGAACCCTTAAGGCTTCTGCTTGAAGATGGAGAGGCACTTCTTTTTCAGCATGACAGCGAACCAAAACATACAAATTAACAAAAGAAGGGCTTCACCAGAAGAAGATTAAATTGGGAAGATATTGCCAAGTCAATGTGCTGATAGACTCCTAAACAAAAAGACTGTAAGAGTGCTGTAATAAAATCTAAAGGTGCTTTTACAAATATTAGTTTAATGGTGTGCATATTTATGCAACCACCTTATTTCAGTTTTTATTTTTATTTGCCRTTAAAAGATTTCAGTTTATTTTTCAATTATGTTGTACAAGTTAGAATATAAAAAACAAATTATATATTTATTATTTTTGTAGCTTTTCTTTAAAGCTTAGCTCTAATGGTGTGTGTGTGTGTGTGTGTGTGTGTGTGTGTGTGTGTGTGTGTGTGTGTGTGTGAGTGTGAGAGAGAGAGTGTGAGAGAGAGAACCCTTCTTTATAAAATTTAAAGCACAGATGCACATTGCATTAGGAACATTCCACTCCGATGATAATTTAGATTCGTCCCATTTTGCCCATTATTATAAAGGTCAGTTGGAATCAAAAACATTTTCCAGTTCAATGAAAGAAGACCCACATGTTTTCTGTGTTGTTTTATAGCCACAGAGGATTTCTCCTTACTTCCCTCTGCTTCATGCAGATTTACATAGTAACTTCTTGGTTTTAAGCTTTTTGGAATTCAAGAATTTTTTTTATTGGCTTTGCCATAACTTATGTAAATAGTATCATTCCAGTTAGTTTTGAAATACATTTAACCCTCATGAGATTAAAGAAAGTCTAAAAAAGTTTCCCTGAATTTGTACACATGTTGAACTGTGTCATTTTCTCTGTCTCCCTCTTGCCCTCTTGTAAGCAGGGGAGCCTGTATATAGACACTGTTGCCCAAATCTGCCCTTCAAGTGGTTAGTACACCCCTTTAGGTTAGCAATTACACCATGGTTTTTCCAAGGGTGTGGCAATAAGATCAGAAATAGTGCTATAGGTGCTTATTTCCTAAACCTCAGCCCCTCCAATCTTGCCACCAGTTTTCCAAATGACTGAAATCAAGAACAAGACAGATGTGAGGAAGACATGTATATGGCAGCAATAACATGACGGGGTGGTCTGGCTCTAAAGTCAGGAGAGCAGAGGTTATAATTCACATGTTGGACCYGTTTTCTTTGGTATTTAAATCTTTATTTCRTCTTATCCCTGTATGTAAATCACAGGTAAGGTTTTGGTCTAAGATTTTCAGGATTGCCTATTCAATAAATTATACAATTCTGTATCCTAGAAAAAGATATAGAACAGGTAAATGTAAGTTATTTAAGTGTAWGCACTGTAAGGCCTAGATAATAACATTTATTAAACTCTTTATATGACACACTTTCTTTAGAGTATAGTACACTTGATTAACTAATAGAGCTATGTGATTAAATTCATTATGTGGTTTAACTGATCATATGTTCGTCAACTTAATTCCTAGACAGTCTATCGACGAGTCACAGCTCTAGTCTCTATACTCTCTAATACAGTAGGTTTCAGTATGCACCTAGATTTGCCATCCACTAACAAACACAAAGAAGAAGAGTACATACTGTAAGAGTCAGCCTTCACACTTTGCCTAATATTATTGACATTTTCAAGACAATGTAAAAAACCACCCTCTTGCCTGTTGCTCAACMTTWTCAGTTATGACTGTGCAGTTCAGAGAGTGAGATTGGTCTCATCTTGGTCTGAGCACCATGTGCAAAATCACCTTTACCCATACAATGCTCTGTATACATGGTACATYGATCTGTTCCTGGGCATGGTGGAGTTCACATTACTCAAATGTACCAGACTTCGATGTCAAATGTGCTCACATCTGTGTCTGAGCCTCTAGTGTAAAAGACAACATATAATAATTTTATACACATCTGAATTGCCTAAAAAGCAGCGGTGCAGGCATTACTCTACAGGCCTGAYATGAACTCTAAACAGTATGGAAACGTTAAGTAATTTGTACTATGGGTAGCTTCAGTTTTTTTATCTTTATTAATAGGATCCTGCAGACAGAATTATATGAGGCAGTGGAAGAGGTTCTGCCTTTGTGTGTGGGTTTGATTCCCGCCTCGGGTCTGCGTGCATGTTCTTCCAAGGCTTGGTGGTTTTCCTCTGGGTAYTCCGGTTTCAAAGATATGCAGATTAGGCTAACTGTCATTCCCAAATTGCCTGTAGTGTATGAGCGTGCAAGTGTGAGTGCCTGGGGATGGCTTGGCATTCAATCCAGGATGTTCCCTGCCTCATGTCCTACGTCTCCTGGGATAGGCCTCCCAACCCCTCTTAGCCCCCGCCGCCCTCCCACTCCAAGTTGTGCGTTCTTTTTCTTTATAGTATATTTAATTTAAAATAAATACTTAAATTTGCTAATAAAAATTTAAGGCAATCYGTTTCATCACTTTTTCTAAGCAAAGTCAACTTATTACATTTTAAAGTGTGTGCTCACATCCGTGTCTGAGCCTACATATAATTTTTTTTATAACCAGCGTTTCAACACTGACATGCAAGACCATGCGTGCTGTACAGCGCTGCATACTGAAAGTGTGCAGGCATTACTCTACAGGTCTATTGTGAACTCTCTACAGTATGGAAACGCTAAGTAATTGGTACTATGAGCAGCTTCAGTTTTTTCCCCTTTATTAATAGGATCCTGCAGGCAGAATAAAATGAGGCAGTGGATGAGGTTTTTGCCTGTGTGTGTGGGTTTGATTCCCGCCTCGGGTCTGCGTGCATGTTCTCCCCRTGCTTGGTACGTTTCCTCTGGGTACTCCAGTTTCCTCCCAGAGTTCAAAGACATGCAGATTAGCCAAAATGTCATTCCAAAATTGCCTGTAGTGTATGAATGAGCGTGTAAGTGTGTGTGCCAAGYTTTGATGGCTTGGCACCTCATCCAGGGTGTTCCTCACCTCATGCCCTATGCCTCCTGGGATTATTAAAATATCAAATGACAAGAAATTTCCTTCAGCTTGGTCTTTAAAAAAAATCCTAAAATTAAACTTAAAATTAAAATTGAACTAAGTATATTTAAGTAAGAAAATGTATTACATGACTGAAAGGACGTACTATATTTATCAACATTTTCTTAACAGCAACCCATGACCTACAACTAAATATCCTGTGACACCCACACCTATTATCCCCTAATAAAGAGAAAACAGAAATAGTTTCTGTTACAGTGTCCTGACTGACTTTACAATGAACACGATGTCAAGCAGAACTTCTGGAGAGTAGCCTCTGCTGCCACCAAGTGTCAGAAATGTGTCATAACCTTTAAAACTAAATTACTGTATTACACAATTGGGTTGATCCTTATTTTTGCGCACATGTTCCTGTTCCTTAATTAAACACTGCTTGAACGTTCTCTTTCCTCATTAGCCATTTGTCTATATTTAGTAAGGCACCGTTTTAATCTTGCCTTTGTACCTGAAGCGTGAGACACAAGCCGACAAGTGACATTCCTTTCATAGAGTTTCATTCTCCTTTGCTCTCACCTAAAGTACTCACTCACTCACTCGCTCAGGAACTGCGGAAGTAAGTACTATTTAGGGCAAGTGTTGGCCACAGTGGAGCAGACTTAAAGTGCATGTCGACGGACAAACAGCATTGCTCCCGAAAATTGACCTCGTTTCCTCTGTGGAAACAGGGCTCAAGTCTGGACTGAGTGATGGCAAACAAGATGAAGCACAAGAGACAGGTGAGGGGGGTTGAGGGGGTGATGGGGGTAGAACTGCACTCAGCATCGTTCTGGTCTAATTGTAACATATTTAACATAACTAAGCCAAATCAAAGCTACCATGGCAGATGAGGAGAACAGTACATAGTTTTCCTTTTACACTTACCTTTTCTGTCATCAAACCAAGACTACCACTAGCATTGGTAGTCTTGGATTGATGTTACATTTTGCACCATGTTATATTTCCGGTCCTATACTTTTTCCTAATCATGGATTTTCAGATGTGCTTTCTTGTCTATTTTAAAAATCACTTCCTTAAAGATCTGACTGTTTACCGAGGATTTTATATAGGCTATGCTATTAAGTCTACAGATACCTGTAACTACTACTGGGAGTAACAATATTTATTAAGTTCAGTCTGGGGCAGAGTGTGACGCAAGGTTTCTTTTTGGCCAAAATTAGCTTTTCCTAATCAAATGTCAGATCTAAGCAAAGCATGCAAACTCTCTTGTGTAAAATAATGTCAGCAAAGAAACCACCCTCATCACATGTCGTTCTTCGTCWTTCTGAGGAACCGAGAGAAGGTGATTAATCAGTATGTCTGCTGTACAATAATAAAAAAAAAGTTATTTAAAGTTTAATCATCATAATTTTGTTCAGAAATGATCTATGGAGAGTTGTAGTAAACAATTGTCATTCATTAAAAAAATGCCCCTCCCATGATACCAGACAAATGCTATGTTCAATACTACACATTCCATTCATTGTTAAGAGATGTATTTTCATTTAATCAATGCCCTCATTGCCATCTTTATTTACCTTTTCTGGCAGAGAAGAGGAGACAATTACTTTTATTGGTCAGACATTAGTCTGTGGTAACTTTTGCTAATGTTCTTTGTTACCTAAAGATCATGTTTGGTAAYGTGATACCGGAATTCTGTATGCAATCATGGTGTTTTAGGGAAGCATTGAACTGTTGGAAACTATTGGGGTGGTAAAAAGAGAAAATAGCACTGGGAGCCTTGCTACGCTTATTTCGGTAAGTACCCCAAATATTATGTTTAGATTTTTTTTTATTGCATTCCTTTTGGGTTATTTACTATATTAAGTAAATAAGTCAATACTATACATACATCACAATTTTACACACATACAAACACCACAATTACACAAAGGTTTCAATTGCTTGAATAGCAGTTATTGTGGAATGCATGTTTTGCATTCTGTGCTGTTTCCTAACTGAGTTTTAAGGCTTATACACAGTAAAACATGGTTGTAACATACTTCAAACACTGCATTCAATTTAGCACTCCCCAAAGTTCTTCGACTATGTTCTGGTGGCCCAGGAAATGGATGAAGATATAGCAAACAAGCGCTTCAGGAAGAAACGGGATTTCCTCACAGCCTTAAAGAAGAAGAATTTACAGATAACGGTGTTTATTTATGATGTTGGAACTGTATGATATTTATTTATGATGTTGGAATAATATAGATTAAACTAATATGTTTTGTATGGCAGACAATTGCTGATGATGATAAAGTATTTTATGGGATCACAGCCCCAAAAGAGATCTTTGAGACATACCGATATCTGCTTAAAGTGACTGATGGGTGTAACTGGAGCTGTGAACAGCAGGGGAATACACCACAATCAACAAGGTACACCACAAAGACTGTTGCCTATTACTGTACATTGTGAGGTTAGTTAATTCCAAAATGTCCGTGATGCCTTTTATAGGATACGGATAGTAGACTACATCCTGCACTACACCAGCATTGACACAGAGGGTGAGTTTAAAGTTTTTTATATGCGGCTGAATCGTCTATTTTGTCTAGGAATTCAGTAGATTGAGCAATTGTGCAATTTGCAATCAATGTTGTGAGGTAATAAATGTTGTTTCAGTGCTTAATACAATCTGAGGCAGAGTGGTCAGTGGTTAAGATGCTATACTACAGATCAAGGGTCACAGGTTAAACCTCAACTGCTCAGATTAATAATGAGATAAATGCCACGAATATAAATTTATTATTTACATTTATACAGAGATGTAAATCTTAGAGAGAGTCAGAGATGTACTGTATATTTACAGTTGCTAGTCTTTTCAGGAAGTGAGTGTCTCATTGATATCAGACCAAGATCAGATAATTTATTGAGGGATAAGCTATAAAGAAAACACAAAGAGTTACACATTGTGACCTAAGCGACCACTGTAAAACATAAAATTCTTATATTTATTACTGCATATGAAGGAGTGTGGCTTTCATGGGATGGGGGTTAGAAACATCTTCCCCCCCCAAAAGGAATATGGCTGCACAAGTGACATTCTATGTGTCAATCATGGTAGTTATGGGTGGGGTGGTTAATACCCGCACAGTATATTACTGAGACTATGTTGAGGTCATCTGCCCAGGAGCATCAAGTTGTGCGATACTGGTTCATGCAAATGAATCTCAAGCACAACAGCAAATGATCTCAAGCACAACAGCAAAATATCTGTACATACAAACCCGATTCCAAAAAAGTCGGGACACTGTACAAATTGTGAATAAAAACAGAATGCAATAAAGTGGAATTTTCAAATTTCAGTATTTTATTCAGAAAACAACATAGATGACACATCAAATGTTTAAACTCAGATGTATAATTGTAAGGGACAAATAAGTTGATTTTAAATGTCATGGCATCAACACATCTCAAAAAAGTTGGGACAAGGCCATGTTTATCACTGTATGGAATCCCCTCTGTCTGCAAACGTCTGGGTACTGACGAGACAAGTTGCTCAAGTTTAGGAATAGAAATGTTGTCCTGTTCTTGTCTAAAACAGGCTTCTAGTTGTTCAACTATCTTACTGTAGGTCTTTTCTGTCGCATCTTCCTCTTTATGATGCGCCCAGTGTTTTCTATGGGTGAAAGATCTAGGAGGCAGGCCTGCCATTTCAGTACCTATGCAGCCATGCTGTTGTAATTGATGTGATGCCATATGTGGTCTGGCATTGTCATGTTGGAAAATGCAAGGTCTTCCCTGAAAGAGACGAAAAATAAAGTAATAGAACTTGGATATACCTTTCAGCATTCATGGTGCCTTTCCAGATGTGTAAGCTGCCCATGCCACACGCACACATGCCACCCCATACCTTCAGAGATGCAGGCTTCTGAACTGAGCGCTGATAACAACTTTGGTTGTCCTTGTCCTCTTTAGTCCAGATGACATTGATGACATTGATTCATCTGTTTTCCACTTTGCCACAGTCCATTTTAAATGAGCCTTGGCCCAGAGAAAACGCCTGCACTTCTGAATCATGTTTACACACATGGACAAAATTGTTGGTACCCTTCGGTCAATGAAAGAAAAACTCACAATGGTCACAGAAATAACTTTAATCTGACAAAAGTAATAATAAATAAAAATTCTATGAATGTTAACCAATGAAAGTCAGACATTGCTTTTCAACCATGCTTAAATGGAATAATAAAAAAATAAACTCATGGAACAGGCCTGGACAAAAATAATGGTACCCCTAGAAAATACTGAAAATAATGTGACCAAAGGGACATGTTAATTAAAGGTGTGTCCACTAATTAGCATCACAGGTGTCTACAATCTTATAATCAATCAGTCAGTGGGCCTATATATAGGGCTCCACGTAGTCACTGTGTTGTTTGGTGACATGGCATGTACCACACTCAACATGAACCAGAGGAAGCAAAGGAAAGAGTTGTCTCAGGAGATTCGAAAGAAAATTATAGACAAACATGTTAAAGGTAAAGGCTATAAGACCATTTCCAAGCAGCTAGATGTTCCTGTGACTACAGTTGCACATATTATTCAGAAATTTAAGATCCACGGGACTGTAGCCAACCTCCCTGGACGTGGCCGCAGGAGGAAAATTCATGACAAATCAAAGAGTCGGATAATCCCAATGGTAACAAAAGAGCCCAGAAAGACTTCTAAAGAGATCCAAGGTGAACTTCATGCTCAAGGAACATCAGTGTCAGATCGCACCATCTGTCGTTGTTTCAGCCAAAGTGGACTACATGGGAGACGACCAAGGAGGACATCATTGTTGAAAACAAATCATACAAATAAGCCAAACTACATGTTGACAAGCCACAAAGCTTCTGGGAGAATGTCCTATGGACAGATGAGACAAAAATGGAACTTTTTGCCAAGGCACATCAGCTCTATGTTCACAGACGGAAAAATGAAGCATATGAAGAAAAGAACACTGTCCCTACTGTGAAACATGGAGGAGGCTCTGTTATGTTCTGGAGCTGCTTTGCTGCATCTGGCACAGGGTGTCTTGAATCTGTGCAGGGTACAATGAAATCTCAAGACTATCAAGGGATTCTAGAGAGAAATGTGCTGGCCAGTGTCAGAAAGCTGGGTCTCAGTTGCAGGTGATGGGTCTTGCAACAGGACAATGACCCAAAACACACAGCTAAAAACACCCAAGAATGGCTAAGAGGAAAACATTGGACTATTCTAAAGTGGCCTTCTATGAGCCCTGACCTCAATCCTATTGAGCATCTTTGGAAGGAGCTGAAACATGCTGTCTGTTGTCGGAAACAACTGGAGCAGCTTGCTCATGAGGAGTGGGCCAAAATACCTGCAGAGAGGTGCAGAAGTCTCATTGACAGTTACAGGAATCGATTGATTGCAGTGATTGCCTCAAAAGGTTGTTGCAAACTATTAAGTTAGGGGTACCATCATTTTTGTCCAGGCCTGTTTCCATGAGTTTATTTTTTTAAAATAATTCCGTTGAAGCATGGTTGAAAAGGAATGTCTGACTTTCATTGGTTAACATTCATAGAATTCTTATTTATTTTTACTTTTGAAAGATTAAAGTTATTTCTGTGACCATTGTGAGTTTTTCTTTCATTGACTGAAGGGTACCAACAATTTTGTCCACGTGTGTAAATATGGCTCCTTTTTACCTATACAGTTTTAGCCGGCAACGGCAAATGGCACGGTGGATGGTGTTCACCGACAATGTTTTCTGGAAATATTCCTGAGCCCATGTTGTGATTTCCATTACAGTAGCATTCCTGTACGTGATGCAGTGACGTCTAAGGGCCCGAAGATCACGGGCATTCAGTAGGTTCTTCCGGCCTTGACCTTTACGCACAGAGATCATTCCAGATTCTCTGAATTGTTCGATGATAATATGCACTATAGATGATGATTACTTCAAACACTTTGCATTTTTTCTCTGAGAAACTCCTTTCTGATATTGCGCCAATATTTTTCGCCGCAGCATTGGGGGAATTGGTGATCCTCTGCCCATCTTGACTTCTGAGAGACACTGCCACTCTGAGAGACTCTTTTTATACCCAATCATGCTCCCAATTGACCTAATAAGTTGCAACTTGGTGCTCCAGCTGATTCCTATATGTACATGTAACCTTTCTGGTTTCTTATTGCTACCTGTCCCAACTTTTTTGGAATGTGTAGCTCTCATGAAATCCAAAATGAGCCAATATTTGACATAAAATTTAAAAAAATGTCTCACTTTCAAGATTTGATATGGCATCTATATTCTATTCTGAATAAAATATTTAAATTTGAAACTTCTACTTCATTGCCTTCTGTTTTTATTCACAATTTGTACAGTGTCCCAGCTTTTTTGAAATCGGGTTTGTAAATGAATATCCTCATACATCAATGAACTAAAGCAATGTTGTAACACAAAGTAGGCCAGCATTTCTTGAAAAGATGTACACAAACCAATTACTTTATTGTTGCTAAAGGTGAAGCTACATGTTACTGAATCATAGGGTCATTGTATTTTTCAGATTTTTGGCCTTTTCACCTTCTATACCACTTATCACGTACAGGGTCGCGAGAGGCCCGGAGCCTATCCCAGGGCGCTTTGGGGCACTGGGATGGGTACACCCTGGACATGGTGGCGGTCCATGGCAATACACAAGACTGCACACATACATACACTCACTTATACATAATAGGAAATTTGAAAACATTAATTAGCCTACTTTGCATGTCTTTGAACTGTGGGAGGAAACCAAAGGAAATCAGGAGAACATGCAAACTCAACACACACAGACCAGGAGTCAGGATTTAGGCACCAATCCTGTTGAGGTGTGAGGCCGGCGTGCTAACCACGACACCACTATACCAACTATTAAAATTTTTTAAAAATTGCTACAATATTGGATATGTTGACTGTCATTATTTGTTTTAAAGCCGATCGATTTGTGTGTGTGCTCTCAATGTACTCTAAATCAGTGACATGACTCATTTTTGTGTAATATACTGTTTTTTCATTAACTCTCAGGTGTTCCGGAGTATCTGTCAGACCTCATTAAAGAGAATGTTTTTCAGGATCAGTTTTGTCTTCATGAGGTTTGAACTACTTTGTTGCTCTATTCTTGCTGTTCAGGAATGTTTTCTTAGTTCTTTTGCTCTATGGTGCAAGTAATTAGTAGTATTTTTTTTTACTACTTAAAAAACTACTTTTTTACTACTTTCTATAAAAGAAGAAGTTACAGTTCCATTGACTTTCCCGTATTGCGTTGGACACACACTCCTCATACTTTCCATTGAAAATGAAGAAACGTTGTTATTCTTTGTATCTCTATAAAGAGAAATCCATAACAAATGACATAGTTAGAAGCTGATCATGTGATTATTAGAAGACACCACCTTATGGACATAGATGCAGACGTCTAGATTTAAAGACATTTTCTAAGAATGCTTCTTCTTTATTTCCACAACAGAAAGAGGAACAGAAAGAGCTGAGAAAGACTTGGGCTAGATGGGCTGTTCTTTTTAAAGGGCAACCCATAACTGATGTAAGGTACTGTGCATTAATCTTGTCACTGCAGATTAATAAAAAAAATCAAATAAAAATAAATAATAACTAAAAATCTGTTAAAAACTGATAAGCATGAAAATCTATGTTTGTGTTTACTAAAGACACTACTTTGGAGAAAAGGTGGCTCTGTATTTCCTATGGCTGGGCTGGTACACGTTTTTGCTAATCCCCGCTGCTGTCCTGGGTGTCATAGTCTTCCTTTATGGCCTATTTTTCTTCAGAGGCAACCCTCTGATGTAAGTTATGTTATTATTATTATTATTATTATTATTACAACAAATGAATTTGGCTTGTATGATTTAATTATTAGAATTGCATTTTAGGTTTTTATCTATAGTGTAGTCTTGTAGTTTGCAGGCATTTTTATATTATTGTGAATATCACGCACACAAAATAGAATTGAAGCATGGTAAACATACATTCTGGAGGAACTAATCCAGGCATGGCTTCTGACAGCTGGAATGTATGCAAGCATAAAGTATGCAAGTAATKTTCCTCAAAACATTCCAAAACCATTTCACAAACTATTATGTAACAGTTACTATATTTTCAAAGGCGACACAATGACTTAGTGGTTAGGACTGTCGCCTTGCACCTCTGGGTTCGATTCTCGTCTAGGGTCTGTGTGCATGGAGTTTTCTCCCCATGCTTGGTTGGTTTCCTCCCACAGTCCAAAAATATGCAGATTAGTCTAGTTGGCGTTCCCAAATTGTGATATGGTCTAGGCTCCCTCCTGACCCTGTACGCAGGATAGTGCGTTATAAACGCTGATATCCATTCTAAATTTAACCTGGTATTACAAACAATGCATACAGTATGTTTGTATTCCCATGTTTTCAGTCACTGCTGACTGTGCAGTATAATTGGTGTTTAGAGACTTATTGTACAATTACTTGCCAAAGAATCACAATTTCATGGTTGAAAAATCTTATTTGCACCATACACTGCAAAACATTTCCAAATAAAACTTAGAAAACTGTCTGTGGTTTAAAACCACATTGTAAAACAAGTAATCACAGTTCATGCTCTTTGGCAGCAGTTCGTTTAAATTGTGCTAAGAAAGCCTTCTAGCATTCACAGAGCAAGTGAATATTAGCAAACCACATCCTGAAATGTCATCACATACACATACTATCTACTCCACATAAATGCCCTCGTGTTATCTTCTCCTGACTGAAGGAAATGGTGAAGTTTATTTCCTACAAAAAGAGCAGACTTGTACAGAGATATCAGACACATTTCTGGCCTTTTATTTCAACATGAACCGCTAAGGGAAAACAGGAACTTGTTAGCACTCTATTGAAGCACCCAAAATGAAGGTGTTTCAACAGACTTACACTAAACCTTAACCATCCAACCATCGGAAGAAATTTAAATAATATAAAACCATGTGGAAGGAAATGAAAAATCATATGAAACCACTCATATTCCTGGTGCAAGTGCAACAGTGATGGCAGATGCCTTTTATGATTAAAACTAACCTTGTAATTCTTAAGTCATCAAAATACAACAACATTTGTATTTTCCAAATTCACTTGTGTTTATAAGAGCCAACTTGGTTTATTAATTTAAATGCGTGCATGCATGCATGCATGCATGCATACATTTATGCGTACATTCATGCGTACATACATACAGTTTTCTACATGGTTTCCCACATACTGTATATATTATATTATATTATATTATATTATTTTATATTATATTATTAAAAAAACTTAATTTTCTTTCATTACATGTGAAATTAATGATTTCAAGTATTGTTTTTAAATTTTGATGCTTATAGCTGATAACTCAAAAAATATCACAATATATTAGAATATTTTAACTTTGAGTAAATTGCTATTCACGCATTAGAAATACTATGCCTCTCTTAGTCCTCTGGGGTTGGTCCACTGTGTTTCATCATGACCAAAGTCAACACAGATGTCTACCAAGAGATTTTACAGAAATGATGACAAGCTTAATGGAGAAGCAGATTTCTTTTTCCAGCAGGATAAAGCACCTGTCCCCAGTGAAAAAAAATAAAAAAACACTAAATGTTTAGCAAAGAATCTATAGGCTCTTGCTAAGAGGAAGTTGAGAAACAGCAGACTCAATAATAATAAAAAGCTCATCTGTATTGCTGAGTGCATAAGTGAACATATTAAGAATTTCTTTATTGCAAATAATTTTTTATTGATATTAGGAGGTATTCCAACACCTTGAGATATAGGATTTTTTTTCATAAGCTGTAAGCTGTAATCATCGACATTAAAACAAAAAAGGCTTAAAATATTTCACTTTACTGTATATGTAATGAATCTAGAATATATTAGACTTTAAATTTTTTAAAATTAATTTTCAAAGAAAAAACTTTTTCCACAATTTAATTTTTTAGATATCTATATATTGCAATAATATAATAATTTTTGTTTACAAAACATAATTACATATTGAAAAGTTTTGCTGTCTTTAGTATGATTATAATATTTTACAGTCTAAAATATTATAAAGAAATGTGCAACTACAAACCTGTTTGATGCCTACCTTTATTCTAATGAATAGTCATGTGTAACATTGTCTGTATGTTTGTGTGTCATAGTAATGAGGTGTGTGACTCAAAAACTATAATGTGTCCGCTGTGCGATAAGCCATGTAAGGTCTGGCTGCTGTCTGATACATGCACATATGCAAAGGTATTCTCACATAAAATCAAAATATAACACATATGGTTATACRGTTATGTCCATAAGTATTTGGACAGATATTTTTTCCTTCTTCTTCTCTGTATACCACCACATTGGATTTAAAATGAGCAATTATGATGTGATTGTGAAGGGGATTTTCATATTTCATTTGAGGTGTTAAGAAACAATGTTGCAATTACAACCATTTAATTGTTTAAAGTCACTCCTTTACAAGCTCAAACGTAATTGAACAATTGTTAAATTTGCATTTAACAATAGCTGTTCATAGTTCAAAGTTAACAATTTGATGCATTCTTAAAAGAAGCAATGCAGTGGCGAGCTTAGCGATATCAAAAGGCCTGGAAGGCCCCAAAGACAACTAAAGTGAATGATTGCAGATTTCTTTACTTGATGTAGAAAAACCTTTTCAGTTGCAACAATACTCTTTTTGTTTTTTTTCAAAGTCTAGAAACAATAGACACCTTTTGTGAATTTACATACAGTGGATTTACCTCAAGATAGAATCTACTGATTACACTTAAGGCTTGTTATTGATATAAAACATGAAATATATATATATATATATATATTTTTTTTTTATATAATTCAGTCAAAGCATACCATTGAGGAAAACATGAACTTAAAACCAATAGTTTCTTAAGGCAAAGAAATGCAATATTCCGACCTGACAATAACTGGACTAAACTGAAGGCATAAAGAGCCAGTAACAAGCAGTAAAGGCCTGGGGAAACAGCTCGAAGGAAAGAAATTTGGTTATGTTAATAGTTCTTCAATTACTCGAGCTTGTAAAAATTGAGAGACTTTGTAATAAAAAAGTTTTTTTTTTAAAAAAAGAAGAAAAGTTGTAATTCCTAAACCCTTGATTGGTTTTAGGGGTTTTGGGGTTATGGATTACAAACATACTTAAGCACATGGATGGAACACTCCCTAAATGAGGTGGATTTGTACTTGGTTAGTGGTCAGAGACTCAGACTTAAGGGCTCAAATGTTACGTTTTATCTTTTCCCTTTGTGCAGTTGAGCACATTATTTGACAATGAAGGAACAGTCGCATTTGCTATGTTCATGGCAGTCTGGGGTAAGATTATATTTTTTAAACCATTATAGCATTTCTGTTAGCAGTTGGAACACTATGATAAGTTCTGCTATTTCCTTTAGCTACTGTGTTTCTAGAATTCTGGAAGCGGCACACAGCCTCGTATGTCTGCGAGTGGAAAGTTTTTGACTGGTGTGAAGAAGAGGTATGCATGACCCACCATGGCTGAACAGTGGCCACAACAATTAGGGCACTTTACGTTGCAGCGAATAAGTATCAACCGTCTCTTTACTTTTATGCAGGAGGAGCTAATACTGGAGATAGTGAATAATCCTGACTGCAAGTCAGTGACGTTCAGTCACTCATACCTGCGCAGTACGTTAATAATGGTGCTAATGACACTCATGGTGAGGAAATCCCACTAATTTCTATCAAAGTACCTAAAGTCTAGTCATAACWCAAGCGCAAGCGTTTGAAGCAAGAGTTATATCTTGAAAGTCTTTTCTGAGCTGATTATATAATTGCATACAATGCATGTGTAAATTGTGTGTGTGTGTGTGTGTGTGTGTGTGTGTGTGTGTGTGTGTGTGTGTATGGGTGTGGTTGTGTGTGTGTGTGTGTGTGTGTGTGTGCGCGCATATTCACAGTTGCTGCTGATCATTGGATTGGCTCATGCCCTTGTGGTGTTCAGGGTAATAGCCAGTGTGGAGTTTGCTAAGCAAGAACAATTCCCTTTTCTTAGTGAAAACAGCTACACAGTGGCTTTGATGCTTGGAGCAGTGCTGCACTACCTCACAATAACTGTCATGACTTGGGTAAAACAAGAAGAATTTTTAATTTTTTTATTATTTCTATCTATCTATCTTAGGACCATAATGAAAATCTATATCTTAGAATATCACTGAAGCCTTACCTGTATGTCTTTCTAAATGGTAATTTAGCTTTAAAGAAGTATTTTATCATCCACGGTCTAGTAAACCAGTCCAATTACACTCTCTCTTTTCATTGTTTTGTTTCTCGGCAGGTCAATCGCAGAGTGGCATTCAAGTTATGTGAATTAGGTAGTTGGAAAAGATACTCTGATAGTATATTAAGTATAACCGAGTTCATTGGTTCATTTATGCCTTTATTTTGTAGAGAAGGTGATTTCACATGCTGCTGTTGAAAGGAGCTTCACAGTGAAGATGTTTACTTTCCAGTTCTTCACTCTTTTCTCCTCACTTATCTATACAGCATTCTTTCTTGGCAGGTAAAAGACAAAGCAGAATGACATTTTTAATAATTTGGTGAAGAYCAACGTGGCTCTTCAGAAAGCCAAGTAGATACTAATTCATTTTGTATTGTTTCTTGCAGGATAAATGGACATCCAGGTGGATATGTGAGGATAGCTAGAATCTGGAGATTAGAGGAGGTGGCCTCATTATATCTAATGACTAATAACTAATGTGCATACCTTTTAAATCAAGCTGAACAAACTAATGTTGAATCTTTACCAAGTATGACACTTTCTTGTGTTTAGTGTCACCCTAGTGGATGTCTGATGGACCTGTTCATTCAGATGGGCATCATCATGTTGCTTAAACAGTTCATTAGCAACGTGTTTGAGTTTTCAGGCCCGTAAGTTGGCATTCTTAAACTGTTATCTATATAAAATGTGTGATTCTTTGGGAAAAAGGGGCACTAGTCACTTGTCTAAATKATCAAATATGTAAATCCATATTTGTGTCTTTGTATTGACACATATTTTATAATAGACATGTGGCAAATTTTTATTTTTATATCAACGTGTATTCAGGTTTCATCGTAAACCATGATGTGCAGTGCACTTTATATGTGACCTTTCATTATGTCATAATTATTACATCGATTACAGCTGAAAACATTTTAAAATTAGGATAAGTTCCTGTATTCTTGGCAACATAACATGCAACAATTCATTATGTACTGACTTTGGGAAATCGAATAAGTTCAAATAAGCAAATAAGTGAAGATGTATTGCCTAAAGGCATTTGGAGTGTTTGTTTCACTGATCTTCCAAATTGAAAGGTGATTTTTGTGAGGCTTCTTTCAGATTTAGGTATCTAACCGACCGATGTAGTTTATGCTTAAAATACACTAGTGGTATATAAGACTAATACATTACCAACATATGGCTGATGGCTATCAAGAGATATTTAATAGTAATGCCATATATAAGCTATTTACTCTCTCCACAGCTGGTTCAAAGGTTGGCTAAAAAGGCGACAGAGTCGTAAGATGAGGAAGAAGGTCCGGCAGTGTTCAGAGAAGAACTGTGTGCAGGGCACAGGAGGCACTGATCTGTGTGACAACTGTAAACTTAGGGACTTGCTCTGGAACTTTGACCTTAATAATGTGGACTCCTTCAGCCTCTTTAATGAATTCTTAGAAATGGGTACAGTCACTTTGGATTAACACCATGGATTAACTATGGATTAAATTTTCAGTAGTTGCTTAGTGAAAGTCTCAGTGTATTTTCCCTCTTCTTAGTACTCCAGTTCAGTTTTACCACCATCTTTGTGGCTGCGTTTCCCCTGGCTCCTCTGCTTGCTCTGCTTAACAACGTCATTGAAATCAGATTGGATGCCATTAAAATGTTGCGCCTGGGGCGTAGATTGGTGCCTAGGAAGACTAATGACATCGGTAAGAACAGAAAAAATATATTAAACTGTCTTTGTAAGTTCCGGTTAAATTCTGCATACCCATTCAGCATTTGAACATTGTAGGGGTTTGGACGGACGTATTGGAAACAATTGGYGTGCTAGCTGTCATTGCCAATGGACTGGTGATTGGCATATCCTCTGATTTTATCCCTCGGTTAGTGTATCGATACCACTATGGACCCTGCGCTAATTCTAGTACTAGTGGTGTCGAGTAAGTGAAACATACAGTATATTCTATACTTATTACAAAGAATACTGTAATTGCCAAATTCATCATACACACATTCTCTCATTCTCTCTCACACAGATGCATGTCTGGCTATATTAATGATTCTTTATCTATTGCTGATACAAAAGTCTTTTTACCCCAGCAACTCGTTCACAAGGACAGGAATGTGACACACTGCAGGTACTGTACTGGTACATCTTTATTTCTAATGAGTGATTTTCTTTATCTGGCACTCAACTGTACCATAAACATCAGGGTCTTTTGAGATGTTTATTGGTGGTGTTGTCACTGTCATTGTTTTTATAGTTATAGAAGTTACAGGAGTAAAGATGACTACACATTGACCCATCAGTTTTGGGTCATTCAGGCAGTTCGCTTTGCCTTCGTCATTCTTTTTGAGGTATTAAAGCTAAAAATAAATGGTCACATAAAAAATAAATGGTCATATTTATTTTTAATAATGATATTTTTGATTTATTCTGTTTCTTCCCCAAATTGTAATGGACATTTGTCTAAGCAGCATGTGGTGGTGATGTGCAAGTGCATCGCAGGGTGGTTTGTCCCCACTTCTCCCTTAGAGGTTAAAAATACGAGGCTGCAAGACAAGCTTGGACAACTGAAAGAACAGCTCCGGTGAGTGAACAAAATGAAAACATTATACATCGTAGGTTTTTATACCATAATCCTTAAAGTATCTCTATGTAGCGGCATAGTCAACAAATTCAGCTGCTCAGTATAAACACTTATATAAATAATTTGTTTTGCAATAGTTTTTTTGCTTTTTGCTTGTTTGCAAACGTTTGGGCACCTGTGCTCAAATATGGGCTATTATATTCATTTAATTTTTTATTTAAAAGAGGTCAAAACAACCATTGCAACTATTTCACGCTTTGGTGTCCACATTTATGGAAATATATTTTAGGGAAACAGATATAAATTGCTTAAAAACTGCTTGAGTGTTACTGTGAATTGACAAAAACCTCTTTAGCCCTCTAGACCAGTAATGGGCAAATTACATAAGTCTTATAGATGAGTAAACATACAGCTACCAAAGGTAAAGTGTTATTAAAATTTGAAATCCTCCCTTTAATTGGTAAAAATAATACATTAAAATGTACTTGAATATAAAGTGTACTGAGCTTGTATTAGCTTAGAGTAACTTTGACGTAATAATCAATAAATCTCTAATAAACTAACCAATTCCCCCCCCTCTTCTTTAAATACAACACACCACTATCATTACTGTATGTAATGCAACGCCATGCACAAATGTAGTGGAGTAGAAAGTACAGATTTGTTTTAAACATTACCTAATTTAGATTTTAAATGTAAAAAAAAAATCTGCACATTTACACCTGTTTAGCCTTTAAGTAATTTTGAAAGAATGTGTGCAAGATTTAAGCATGAAGGTTCATGAAACATTTCATTTACTTTATATTTGATATAATAAATTAAACAGTGAATACACATGCACAAGTTTATACGCCCTTCTTTTTAAAAAAATTAAATCTTGGAACTTAACTTCGTTCCCATTACACTTCACTGTCATTATGCATAAGAACTGTACAGCACAATTTATTTGATGATTTAAACTTTATGCTAACACAACAAATGCACATGCACTTCAAGCAGCTCAATGTTGGCTTGAAAATAAATGCAACTGATGCAAGCACCTTCGGAACTAATGTCTGAAATGTCATTAAAGCGTGACCTTCAAGGGAATACGTGTTTAAAAAAAGAAAGAAATAGAAAATAAATAAATAAAAATCCAGCAAAGGCCTGTAGGATGGCACATTAGTTTTGTGCATCATTTTACAATCACAAAAAGGTTCAATCCAGTGCAATAATTACAGTTTCACCCCTCTGTTTTTAAAATAATCAAATAAAAATAAAGTAAATTGTAAAATATGGAGTAACAAAAAAGATTAATTAAATTAATGGTCAACTGCAAATGTTGTATTTACTTCTGTCTATTCAAAGAAACCAACTACATGTAAAGATAATTTGCTTAAAGATTGTTTGCATAAAGTTACAATTGTAAGTGATTTTAGGATGACAAAATTTATCACGAGGACAAACTCTGTTTTGAGTCTGTTTTAATGAGGACTGTTTGAATACACAGAATAGTGAAATATTTATTAGGATGGGAGGATAAAGTGGAAATAACTGAATGGATAAATCTGTTGGAATAAAATAAGTAACATTTAGGCATATATAATAATTTTGTACCTCTAGATTTTGGCTAAACTGAATGCATAGTTCATGATTGTCCTCATTTCAGAATAAATGGATTTACATTATTCCCAAGACAACAACATTTTAAGTACAAGTGATAAACTTCAGTGAATTCTTCAAACCGGAAAACAGAAAAAAAGAACAATCCCATCAGGATGAACTGAACTACAGTGTCTACTCTCATGGAACCGATTCATTATCCTAGAAGCAGAAGTAGAACAAATTAAGTTGTTGTTGTTGCTGTGCACAACTGTTAACTTACTGACTCACTGATTCTATTTGCCAAGTTTACACTATTTGTTGTTTTTCAATAGTCCACTACATTTTTTTACTACACTGAATTTACAATGAACTGTTGAAATAAAGAAATATTTTTTTCTTTAGTTTCTTCTGTTTTTAAATGATTTCTTCTTTTTTTTCCTTTAAATTTTTTTTTATTTACATTTAATCATATTTATAACAAATCATAAATTCTAATAATTGTTTTCAGTTTTTGCTTTTATTACAATACAAACTTGGGCCATATACTTAAATAATCAGGAAAAAGTACACCCAAAAAACTTGCCTTGGCTACAAAAAAAAAAAAAGTTTTTTTTTAATTGTTTTTTTTTTTAGGGACAGTGCAACTGAACCTTGTTACACAGAAGCAGCTGATGAAACACACATAAAGCATGTAGCAAAAGCTAATTTGCAGCTCACATGCCTGGTTAGGCTTTTAAATAAAATCAAACAACCCAAACAAATGACAAACACAATTAACGCATAACAACCAAACCGATAAAAACAAGACTGTATGCATATACTGTATACAGTACGAGTGTCCACATGGTTATACTGTATGTTGCATACCTACGTCAAAATTGCATATGTGTTACCGTGAATACAAGTATAAATCCAGCACTGGATATAGATCCAGCAATCCACCCAAAGCTGCTTTGAACTGCTTCACTATTCTCAGCTTCTGTGTTCCAATTTTAACTGTATTCTAATTCAATTTGATGAAAGTGTTCTTTAAGGTGTTCCAAATTTTCAAACTGAAAAGAAATTAAATTAATCAAAATTACAATGAAATTGTGAAGTGAATCCACCATGACTCAGTTCAATTAAGCACTTAACTTATTTCAAACTTTTCTCAATACAATCTTTACCATAAATTACAAAAACATGATAACCAAGATATAAACAAACATTAGTGATGGGTCATTCATGAACGATTCATTCTTTTGGAATGAGTCTCGGAGAGTGGTTCGTTCATTTTCTACTGGCGCGCATGCGCAAAGCATTGCAAATCCTCCATAGGTTATGTACAAGAAACTGAAATGATTGGTTACCTTTGAGTCTTTTGGTCCGAATCGTTCGTCTTTTGTCACCGGACTCCCATAGACACTATGCAGTGCAATATACAGGAAACAGAATTGAACGTTTTTTCTCAGTGAGTCTTTTAGTCCGATTTATCTGTTCTATTCTCATGTGACTCCCATAGACACTATGCAGTGCAATAGATTCAACAGAACAAACGACTCGGACCAAGAGATATGAGAGGTGAGCTTCTCATTACATTAATTGTAATATTTTCCTAACTGGAACTATAGCCAAAATGTGTGTACGTAGAAGTGTTGGAGGTCTGTACAATGCAACATTGTATTTTATTTCTGATTAAAAGAACGAAATCAACTAAATGACTCCAAAAAATATTTGTTCATTTTGATGAACGAAATTCAAAGAACCGAGTCACTAAAATGACCTAAACTTCTCATTACTAACAAACATACCGTGTGCCTTCCAAGCAGGATTCAGGAGACATTAAGAGACTTATTTCAAACAACACTTTTCTCCATCTTGCACTTTCAACACACTTGCCACCTCATGTCTTTTCTGTGATCAGACAGCTAGTAAAAACCTGACTGGTAATTGTAACGCTACTCATTTTCTCATCTATGTAGCACAATTTACACATTATCATACAAATCAAATAAACATTTTCAAATAAGAAGAAAAACAAATAAAAACCTTCCGAAATGTGACCAAAAAATACTCAGAAGGAATATAAATTTTATCTGCGGCTGCTACAAGTCTCTCTTGTGCTAAAGGCCAGTAAAAGGACTCACCACTTAAATCATAGTGTGTGTCCACCAGTGCCCACTACCAATATCCCTCAGTCCACACCAGCAGGAAAAACGATGTTCATATCTGTTTATGGACCTGGGTTTTAGCCATATATCACCACTTAACAGATGCAAAAACAACAGGGCTTTTAAAATATGTCCTTTTTCCTTTAATATGTTTTTGGCTTTGCTTGAAGTCCATTAACCTTCCAGCAGGTTAAATAGATTAGATGAGCTCATGCCCATAAGCGTTCAATTTTGGTATAGTATTCATGGTTGAAATATGGACAAAAATACTTGATCAGACATTGTCCAAGTGGAATGCAAAGAAACCATAAACAAAGTAGTCACATGGAGACTTACCTTTTGTCTCTGCAGCTGCAGCTGCAGCTTGGTTTTTCTCTTTGCCCATAGATTTGTTAGTTTAAATTTTCCTTTGTACTGAAATGTAGTAGTTTAAATGAATCAACTATGAGTAGTGTTAGAAGCAATAGACAAATTAACAACATATAGTCATCTCCTTTGTCCCTGGAGCTGTAGTTTGAAGCTGGAATTCCTGGACTTATTTGGTAGTTGATTGTTGATTTCTTCCACATTAAAATGAAATTGTTGAAAATGTATGCTCATCCAGTCAGTATTAAGGAAAAAAATTAAGCTGGCACAGAGAGTGAAATAAAGAAAAAATAAAACACCAGGGTGGAGCCTAACAAACCACCACGGCACTTGGCAGCCATCTTGAAATCAAGAATGTTTCATACCATTTCACTTCTGTGGGGCTTTACAGTACATACAGTATCACACATTAAAGATAATAAAACTGAACAAGGTAAAACTTTCTGATGAAAGTGGCTCAGATCCAATTTTCCTAAATTATTCTTTATCTGTTTTTAATGGTCTAGCCAATGGCATTAGTCAGTCAAGCTTAGAAGATCAAACACACACCTATCCAAGGTCATAAAGATGTTCTTTATCGAAGAAGAGTTTTTTTCTTTGCTTTTTGATCTAATAATACAAGTTATCTTTATTTGCTGCCTACTCTCTGAACTGTAAGAAACTGTACACATTTACAACATTTGGCATATCTTTATCTAGAGTGACTTGCATTTTTGTTTCGTTATACATCTGAGCAGTTGAGGATTAAAGGCCATACTCAAGGGCCCAACAGTGGCAACTTGGTGGTGCTGGGGTTTGAATGGAAATTTCTGATTGTTACTCCAACGCCTTAACCACTGAGCAACCCTTGTCTAAACACTACTCAGCATGACATTTTAGTGTGGAACATTGGATGATTTACCTACAGGTACAGCAAAACAGTGGCCTGTAAGCCACCCCCTACAGTTATAACAAACATGATAAAGTTTGGTATAAGACAACAAAGCTAAGCACTAAGCACAAGTACCCTCATGCATTATTAATATACATGTACATACATACTGACACAGCATAAGTAAGAAACTGAGATGTAAATGAAAATGTATTGCATGTTTGCTATGGAGCACTATACATCAGAGGAACGATGTGCTCAGATAGACAGGAGTACTTAATACACAATCTTCCAAAATTCTTCTTACAACATATTTTCACCTGAATAAATGGTTCACTGTTATTATAGGTTACATATTATTTTAACAAATATTTCAGGAAATCAGACTTCAAAGAATAATTTAGAAACTAAATAAAGAGCCATAATTTCTGTTTATTCTGTCATAAACCGTTGGAATTTTGCCTTTCTAGATTCAAGCAATGAATAACAGCAAACATTTTTTTTTACATGCCAGTGATGCATTAGTTAATCAATTAAAGTCAGAAAAAGATTTTATGCTCATCCTGTGTTTTCTCTCCATATCCAGTGATGTGGTGATGTTTTAATTGAATTATTATTAGCGTTTCCGCAAAGGCCACATAAGGAATGCATTTAACAGACAGTAATAAAAACAAGTTAACAAGATGTGAAATGTGTAAGTGAAAGAACTGATGGTTAATTCATTGAAGTATGTGCAGACAGAGATCAGTGGACTGAAGAAGTAATCTCCAGTGAGTGGCTTGACCACAGGATAACAAAGATAACAACCTGTTCTTACTTTAAATCAGAAATTGACACATGGACAGAAGTATCGACACCAGCGATACTGTATTTTAGAAAGTGTGCCATGGTTTTCATTATACGTATATTACCTATGAAAAGTAATAAGAACTATTAAAAAATAGCCATAGCATTTAAATTCTGTGCTATATTTCATTTCTGACCTATTTTTAAACCATATTCTATATGTCATCATTAATGAGTGGTCATAAATAATAATAATAATAATAATAATAATAATAATAATAATCATCATCATCATCATCATCATCATCATAATAATCATAATAATAATAATAATAATAATAATTACCAAAGGAAAGCTGCCGAATCATCATCATCTTCATTGTTCAGTGTCAAACAGTAAGAATACCGGCTTAACCAGTTTCTGTTTGCATTTGACTTTTTAGATTTGTTGCTTTTTACATCATGTGTATGTGGATGGATTATTACCTTGCATTGTATTGCCGTAGGCCCATGGACACAGAATTGTTCTGTTTATGAAATAAAAATATATTCCTATAGAGAAATCACAGGCATGTGATTACAGGTTTGGGTGGGCTTTTAAAAGTGGCTTCCGCTTTGTTAAGATGCATGCAGTATATACCTACAGTATAGAGAAAGCACAGGCATGTGGTTACAGGTTTGGGTGGGCTTTCAAAAGAGGCTTCCGCTTTGTTAAAATGCATGCTTAAATGGCTGCTTTAGCTAATTTTGGGAATGGATGATTTAGACAATATGTCCATTTTCATATCTGACAGGAAAAGTACAAATGTTGCATTCAAGAAAAAAAAAACTATTGTTTTTTTTCCTCATATATATGAATATAATATATATATATATATGAATTCTCATATAAATTCTTTTTATATGATTCTGATCTGTGGGCATATTCTAAACAGATTATGATGATGATGAGGAGGATGTTTTATTATTATTAGTAGTAGTAGTATTAAGCACTTTACTGTTATGCCTTTGTTTTTGAAATATTCCAATCTTATTTTCAGTCAGAGGAATTATGTGCTCAGACAGACAGGAGTACTTAGTACACAAATTGCCAAAATGCTTCTTACAACATATTTTCACCTGAATAAATGGTCCACTGTTATTATGGGTTGCATATTATTTTAATAAATACTGCAGGAAATCAGACTTCAAATACTCACTCATTCATCATCTATACCGCTTAATCCTGTATTCAGGGTCACGGGGGGTCTGGAGCCTATCCCAGGAAACTTAGGGCACATGACAGGGTACACCCTGGCCAGGGTGCCAATCAGGTCACAGACACACACATRCACTCACTCATTCACTATGGGCAATTTGGAAACATCAATTAGCCTAACCTACATGTCTTTGGACTGTGGGAGGAAACTGGAGTACCCGGAGGAAACCCACCAAGCACGGGGAGAACATGCAAACTCCATGCACACAGAGATGGGAATCGAGCCCGGACCCTGGCGGTGCAAGGCGACAGTGCTAACCACTAAACCACCGTGCCGCCAGACTTCAAATAATTATTTAGATTTCTGTTTATTCTGTCATAAACGTTTAGCATTTTACCTTTCATAACTCAATATATTTTGAGCTTGATTTAGAACTGTAGAGGCAACTTTTGCTGTAAATACTTTAACCTCCGTCTATTTATTTTTGCTAAAAAGAAACACACGTGAGTTTAGATAGAGTTTCAGTAATATATGAAGTAGAAGATGTCAGCAGGTTGTCGATGTGAAGGGTGTTTCCAGGTCAACACGCGCGCCGCACATGATCACGTGACACGCGGTTCAACTTTTTTTTTTTTTAGTTTCACTGCGCAACCTGTGCGCACCTTGTCAGTGGGTCTATGCTGTTATATGAACATTAGCTTATCATTTTAATCATACGCCTGGTTTACATGTTGGATTTGAATACGACTGAGAAGGTCAGCGTGGCCGCTTTATGAAGGCGTTAAGAACACGATGGGATACACGGGTCTCTTCGTGTGTTTAATGTGGATCCAGTGTGCACTCATGATCGGAGGTGAGACTGAAAATTTTTCTTCTGCACTGTTTAAATGTTTAAATAAACCTAAAACTTGAGCAAACTCAACCAGCGCGTTATTTATTTATTTATTATAGGTTAGGTTTAATATAATATAACATATGGCTTTGACTTGGTTTAAGAATATTAAGAATTATGAGTTTGACTTGGAAAAACAAAACAGAAGAAAAAACTCACCATGACCTTCGTACCTTCGCAGCTGGAGAACGAATAGTAACCTAACACTACTGTAAGTGGTTAATGAATGATGGAGTTTATCAGTGTCTGCACAGGAGCACTACACCGTGTGATCATAACCTTAACCTAGATTTGACAACACTATATATATATATATATATATATATATATATATTTTTTTTTTTTTAACCTTACTGCAGGTGTGATCTTTAGCACATCACACCAGACACACTGCTGTACTCTGTCAGTTGTAGCCTCAGTATATGGGATGTCTAACACCCAATGCTGCCTGAACAACTAGATTGTTGGGTCAAACCTGTTGTCACCTTCTGACACATATTGTTGTTAACATACCTGAAAAACTCAAATGGTACTTTAGCTAGGAAAGTCAACAGACTGGTTTAAACCAGTTTTTGTCATTATGTTTGATTAATGCGTGTGTGTTAGCTAATATATATATAGGCATTAATACTGTACATCAAATGTATGTTTTCCCTTTTTATTCTATTTTCCCATCCCCCTGCTCTCAGCTCTTTTTTGAATAAATGTAAATGCACACAGGTCTAGTTTTGCCTGGATTGTTAGTGCCCTTGTGTCTCACCTTTTTAATGTTTGTTCCCTAAAAAAAAAAAAAAAAGAAAATCCCTGAGTGTTCAAGAGACGTTGACGGCCTACAATGTGTAAATGTTGTGTGATAAGATACGAAGCTAAGAAATACCTTGTGAAGTTAATAAGAAGAACGTTTAGGAAGACCACCTGTCCTAATTTTCATTTAGCAAGCTTTAAAATTCAACACTGTTTGACCAGAGCCCTCAGTCTGGAAAGGAAAGCATTAGAAAGTTATTGAACCATGCTCAGAGCATGTTAGCAGTGCAAACAGACTTCCCTTTTCCTATTCCATTCTGTATGCTTCTGCTTCTGCACTCATATGATATGATCTCAAACATGTGCTCTCAGATAAAAAAGTTGAGAGTATATATACACTATATCTCAGCCAGTTTACTATGTCTGCTTTGACGACATGTAAAATTGTAAATGCTAAAACATACTTTTTTATGTACACCGTATTTTCTTTTAAAATATATGCCCCATACTCGTCCTCATCCTGTGCTTCCTTTATGAGTTTGCCTTAGAGTAATCAGAAGAGTGCCAGCTCTCTTGTACATTCAATTTGTAACCATTGTATTACCATAAAGCACAATGCAGTCAGTTGTGTACAATACTGTTTAGACAATGTGTAGTTCCACTTGTAGATTTGACTAAAAATATTTTTTGCACATTTCAACATAATTTGTTTTTGCTTTTATATTTAGCCAGCATTGGCAAAATTACAAATACCAAAATGTTTTAAGCAGCTTCTTTGCTAATCATGAAGACAAAAGAACAAAAATTATTTTGATCATGTTTGGTCTTAACAGGAAAAACCCCCAAAAAACTTCAAGCTTCAAGGTTATAGCTTTAATACTGTAAGTAAACTTGTAATCAGTGTACAGTAGCTGGTCTGAGTCTTACTGAGTCCCTGCAGTGGATGTACTTAACAGAAATAAATGTGCTATAAATCAGGGCTGTGGCCAGTGACAGATAGATAGGAATCAGACAGGCTATCAGACAGATAGATAAAAAGGTTATCATGTCTGCTGATGCATACACACGTGGACAAAATTGTTGGTACCCTTCGGTCAATGAAAGAAAAACTCACAATGGTCACAGAAATAACTTTAATCTGACAAAAGTAATAATAAATACAAATTCTATGAATGTTTACCAATGAAAGTCAGACACTGCTTTTCAAGCATGCTTCAACAGAATTATAAAAAAAAATTAACTCATGGAACAGGCCTGGACAAAAATGATGGTACCCCTAGAAAATACTGAAAATAATGTGACCAAAGGGACATGTTAATTAAAGGTGTGTCCACTAATTAGCATCACAGGTGTCTACAATCTTGTAATCAGTCAGTGGGCCTATATATAGGGCTCCAGGTAGTCACTGTGTTGTTTGGTGACATATACATATGTCACCAAATATACCAATATGTCATTGGTATATATACATACAATGGATTACTGAAAGATAGTTGTTCATATAATCTACAAATGTTTATTATGTAATAAATTTCAACAGAATGTTTTATACTGTGATTTATGACTTTATCTGTTCATATAAATGCCCACACATGCTAATAAGTTACCAAATATATTATTCCAAAATGCGTTCTACTTTTCAAAGTGGTACTGTACTTTGAACATGATTTAAACATTTTTCTATACATGTAGCCAACATCCCAAGGACTTCGGAAATATTATGTTTCAAATATCATGTACTGGCTATTTTTATTGGCTAAGACAAGTGCAAGTTTAAAGCTGTCTTATTCTATCTGTATTCACTCTAGTTTACGGTACTTTAATCAAGTAGGAATGTTGCATGAAGAACATGATTATGTTATTGAGATGGTGTGGAGATTTAATAAATTTCAGACAATGACTGCCGGCGGCTCAGTCTTACAAAACTCATATTAATAGAGTTTTCCTACTTCATTAAAAAAAAAAAAAAATCTTTTGTCCACATGAAAATGCATACATATCCTGTCAATAGCATGTCAAACCAAGAGGTGGCGATATAACTCAAACAATAAACCACAGAGCCAGGTTGCCCAAACAGAAGCTTAAAAAATAGTGATTCCTGTGTGCGTCACACAGTAATGTCAAACAAAAGAGATACTGGCACACCCTCACAGGCCAAGATCTCAGTTTTCTCTGTCCATATGCCAGCACTGAACACAGAATTTCTAAATAGCTTCACCTTTGGGAGGAGGTTAAATAATGTAAAAGATTTGGCCATCACAGTTAAGGGCTGTCAGGTCAGRSTTGTTCTCATAATGTAAACTGATGTGCAACATTACAGAAAAACATCATCAACAAAATAATGTCATAGTTTCTAAATAAAACAAGGCAGATAATAAAACAGTACAGAATTGAATGTGCTTAACAAGAAACAGATGTTAACACAGTAATCATCATCTTCATTTCGTCAACAAGTTTACTGAGTGACTGAAGAGGAGTCATTTTCAGAATATGGTGACAAACTTGGACATTCACTTACTTGTCATACATATTTTGTGAAGCCCCATATCATGGACATTACTGTATAACGTTCATCACCAACAAAATTTCTTTAACTGTTTGTTATTGTCTACATTTTTTCCCCCAAAATATTTTTTGAAACTGAAAAGTGTTTGAAAAATAGGTTGTCCTCTAAGATTTTAAAGCTCAGAGACTCAGCATACAATATAAGGTCTATCTAATTATGTACATTTTCACCATAAAATATAGTTTTATAATATAAAATAAAATGCCTTTCATATCACTGGTGTTAGCTGATAAATATGAATAATTTTGGTTAGCCAATCAAAAAGAATGTTAACACACGTCTGACACAATCCTTTTTGAATTTGAAAATATAGGTTTAAATGTTGCTCAGAATGTCACCTATAGTGGTGTTTGAGATTCCAAGCTTGCATAGGAGTTTTACTTCGTCCYTTTTGTTTTAAAGGAAGCCAGAATATGATGATGCATAGACTGATARACTGAKYATGTCATTTTTATGATGATGCTTTATTCTTGTTTATATGAATAGGAAGTTCTATATGGATGCATATACAGTAAGTATTTATAGTGGCTACAGTAATAAGTATAGTACAGGAAATAAAAAAACAGGACATTTTAGACAGACATTCTTCATCTGATGGTAGTGAAACCATTAATTATATGGTTTTTATATATTTCAATATACTGTATGTTGTTAAAGTACTATACCAATGATGTTATGTTCTATGTGAGAGCATGTGGTGTTAGCGCGCTAGGTGGTTGTATAGAGCCCTTATGCAGAGCGTCAGAGGGAAGGCTGTGTGTGTGAGAGTTTGGTACTAAGATAACGTCGGTTTATTAATGGAATAAACTCAAACACAAATCCCCTGCTTTCTCAAAACAACCCTAATCCTTATCTTTCTTTCCTTTTTTCTCTTTTCAGTTTTCTCTTTTATTTTCAGTTTTATCTTTTCAGTTTATCTTTTGTCTTCTTCTTTTTTTTTCTTTTTTTTTTCTTATACCGGAGCAACGCTCCACGACCTAGTGCTTCCTAAATGTTCACACGTCTACTGCTTTGTCTTGGGGGCTTATATAGACATGCATCCAGGTGTCATGCATTGTTCTTAATATAAAAAAAAATGCATTGTTCTTAATTGCCATTATGGGAGTGTTGCCTAGTAACAGCATGAGGGGGTGGCCACGGGTCTGCCTGACTGGAAACCTGTGGACCAGCTGACCATGGGTTTGCCTGCTGCAAAACCCACATTGTTACAGATGGATCATTATTTATTTATTTATTTATTTTTACATCATGTGGTTAGCTGAGTGCATGTGCCTCACAAACCTAGGCAATATATTCCCAAGATCCTCTATGAGAAGGAAGCATGCTAGTGAACACAATGTGATGCTCTATGCAATGGTCTATTGAAAAATCTTGGGACCATCTACAGTATTTAACATAATGTAACATCCACCAGAATTGTTACAGATCAGCTATTCCCTGAGGAAAGTGATCTCTTTCGGAGTATAATGACCTGCCATACTCCAAAATTATTTAGGAAAGGTTTGAGGAACATGCCAAAATTCATGGTGTTGACTTGGCCTCCAAATTTCTCAGAGCTCAATTTGATTAAGCATCTCTGCGATGTGTAGATTAATAGGCCTGATCCATGAACTCACCTTGAAACATACAGGACTAGAATGATCTGYACCTTGGTGCCACATACATACAGTACAACAGCACACCTTCAGAGGTCCATGCCTTATTGAGTCCATGCCTCGATGGTTCAGTATGGTTTTGGTGACTCACTCAATGTTAGGCAGATGATATTTATTGTTACAGCTGATTGGTGCATTTTCTAATAATTTTTTTTWATATTCTATTAATTGTTGAAATACTTATTAGCAGTATTAATGATTATGAATAATGTAAGTAATGAAT
This sequence comes from Clarias batrachus, assembly GCA_003987875.1. Lineage (NCBI taxonomy): Eukaryota > Metazoa > Chordata > Actinopteri > Siluriformes > Clariidae > Clarias > Clarias batrachus. Next base: position 55,559 of record QMIH01000503.1, read on the forward strand.
TGTCCACAGTATAACTTGGGGCAGAATTGGACTGAAATTGAATGGAGATCTGGAGAAAATTATTGATKATCAGTCTCACCTAGAAAATAAGGTTTGACTTCATTCTCCTGCTGTTGCCTATTAACAGCCAGACCTGACTCACAAAGAGCTCATTGTTTTAAAGAGTTTATTGACCTGACAATTTGTATGAGCTTCTGTACCATATATATATATATATATATACCTATCATAGGGTAATATTTAGTGATGATGTAATGTAAAAGATTTATTTACCGAATTTTTTAAACTAGGACTAGACGTAACCATGTGAAATGTGAAATTCCCTGACATAGACAGCATGGCCAGTTTTGCTCCTTGACTCTCAGCCACACAGCTATGGCACAATTGGGACTGAAACTTGCCACGCTCCAGTGATACCCTAAACAAATAGATTTTAAATCWAAAGTAGTGACACATATTTCTGTCATTAACTGTCAACACATTTTTCAGATAGAATAGGAATGTTTGTCATTCATTTTATTCATCAGTAATAGTAATATAATCTATAGTACTTAATTTTTCTGAGTGTGCAGTTTTTACATGGTACTGTTTTCTCCTTGCTAATGCATGTGTACTGTTCTTTACATTCAGATCCCCTTTGTAGCAGAATTTTCCAATTTGTGCCCAGCAGCACTAAAACGGATGTGTGGGAAAGCCAGGGTTCCAGTGTTGAACTGAACTGTACTGTTCTGATCCATTTCAACAACAAYAGTGAGTTTGAATGTAAAGCCCATCTGCATTGGAACAAAAATGGAGAACCTCTACCCAGCACTGGATCCTTCACCCAGAACAATTCACAGTGGTGAGTGCCGGTGGTGAGTAGTAAATCCCAGACTTTAATATTTTTTTCCCTTTTTTTGTTTAATGTTCACTCCGAAAAATATTTTTAATATACAGTACTGTGTGTCCTACGCACATGCAAATAAGTCCTGTAGCACAAGGATGCGCACCAATTTTGATTTATTTTTTACATCCTAGAACTAAACTAGGCACTTCGAGTCTTAGTGGCCTTGCACCTCCTGGGTCTCCGATTCCATGCATGGAGATTGCATGTTCTACCCGTGCTTGATGGGTTTCCTCCGTGTACTCCGGTTTCCTCCAACAGTCCAAAGACCAGCAGATTAGGTTAATTAGTGTTCCCAAATTGCCTGTAGTGTGTGAGAGAGTGTGTGTGCCATGCGATGGATTAGCACCCCATTCAGGGTGTACACCACCTTCTGCCCTACAGTAAGTCTCCTGAGATAGGCTCCAGGCCCTCTGTGACCCTGTATACAGGATAAAGCTGATGAGTGAGTTAACAATACTGGATTTTGTGAAAACTATGAAATAAGACTTATGAGATTAGGTGGACTAAATTGTTGGGATTATCAACAACAACAGTCAGTTATTTTAAGACATGAAGTTCAGCTGTTCTGGAAAAGTTCATGTATTATAAGAACAGTATTATCAAGTACATTTGCAAAACCTGTTATGCACCATGATGAAACTTTCTCTCATGAAGACCATACCAGGAAAGCGGAGAAGTTCACTTTTTACAGCACCTCAGATTGAAGCATCAATCGCAGACATATCTTACCTCAGTATCAACTGTTCTAAGGAGATTATTACATATTTTGGATGCCTTCAGCATTGTTTTACATTGTAGAAAGAAATAAAAATCAGGATAGACCATGGCATTAAACGGTTTGTCCAAGCTTTTGACTGGTAGTGTATGTTTAAAAATACTACAAAACGCAGTAAGCAGTAATTAATGAAACAAAATCAACAACTGGTGTGATGAATCTTTGCTTAAAATATAGTCTCAGGTGTAATTTGTGCATTTTAATAAGGAAATTAGATGCTGGGTTTTAGTGACCATCCAACAGAACCAGGCACAGTCCTACTGAGGACACCTACATACTGTACATGCAAAACCAAGAGGTTTTTTTTTTAAGTGTTTTTTTATACGTAATATTCTACTTTCTTTTCTGGCCTACAGACACTTTCATGTAAGATTTTTTTTTACTACCAAATACTAATGCTGAAATCAGTTTTCTCTTTTTTTGTACTGACTGAAGTTGTGAAATAAACATTTATAACATCTAGAGTTTTTTATACATATAAAGAAAAAAAAAAACAGTGTACTGTGCTGTGCTGTTATGAAATGGACTAATGCATTAAATACATATAAAGTCTTGACTGGATGGAAAAAATGACCTTTAACCGACCTTCACAGGTTCACAGACAAATACCAACTGATGTTAAGCAGCGTTCTGACTGTAAGCCTTAAAGAAAAGTCAGATTTTGGTCTCTACTCATGTGAAATATGGAATAGTACAACAACCTTCAGGGTTCAAAGGACAAGTAAGATCTCACATACTTATTTTTATCATTGATGATGATAGTCCAATACTGATGCTGGTAATGACTGCGTAATATGGTCTGTTTTTCTTTAGTTTATCATAAAATATGCAGCATTTAATTTATTTTAAAGTTTCTTGTGTACATATTTGTAATAATAATTATGACATTTCCCCCCAGCTTTTCCCAATCACACAAGCGCAGTGTTGGCWTCTCTGATTTTGTTTATAATCTTAGTCTTGGCTGCTGTAGTGTATTCAAAATGTCATCTSAACTTCAAACTCTGGTATAAAAACTCATATGGGGAATATGAAATGAATGGTAAGCCTATAAAGAGTGATGGATAATGTTTTTTTTTATTTAAATTTTTCAGGACAGAGTATATAACAACATACATTTCATCATGTCAATGATCATTATGTTCATTTTTTCCCATACAGATGGCAAAATGTATGACGCTTACATTTCTTATATAAATGATGAGAATGACCATAAGTTTGTCAATTTTATTCTGAAACCTCAGCTGGAGAATAGGTGTGGGTACAAGTTACTTCTTAATGACACAAACATCCTCCCTGGAGCAGGTATATTCCTCAGGAATGTAATAACAGAATGCCTTACTGTCAGGTTAGGCAAATTGATTTATGTTTACTATATGTTGGGTTCGGACAATTTCAATATTACTTTATGTTAGAATGCAGCTACAGTTTTCTTTTTTTAAGGAATTTTATGTCTCTTACCTATGCAGTTTACGGCCAAGTTGTTATTATCGTATACATTTTTATTTTGCTCAGAGCCATCTGCAGAGTTGCTTATGGACATTAGTCGCTGCCGGCGGCTCGTTGTTGTGCTGTCACAGGGGTATCTACAGCAGGAGTGGTGCACTACTAACTTCAGGTACAAATGAATGCTTTGCTGTGACATGTTCATAATGACTAAAAATAATGCAATTTAAATTTAAATAATGCAATTTAAATTTATATCAGATTTTGATTATTGTTGCAAACAAAGAATTAAATAGAGAATTTGACTTTTTGGTATTATTTTAACATGGAAGAGAGAATTTGTTTGTTTGTCTCAGTTGGTCTAAGGTTTTGATCTGCGTTTAGACAGGGCTTATTTCACCTGATGGAGCTGTGTCGGAAGCCCATCTTCATCGTCTTTCAGTCTCAGAAGAAGAGTATCTGTGTGGACATCTGTCAGCATTTACGAGATCACCAAGCACGAATCACAACTCTTATCTGGGGAGCACATTCCATTGTGAGCCCTCTCATACAGTATTACACACATCAATTTGGTTTTTGCAAAAAAATGTGCCATTATTTTTCAGCCACAGTCCATAACTATGCTGGGACAAAGTGTTAGCTGAAATATTACCAGAACGGCTACAAATATCTTATTTTTGCAGGTTAGCAATAGTTGTGTCAGTGAGGGTGTCAGGAAGKCGCTCTAATGCTATGGAGTCAGACCCATTTCATATTTCACAGATAAATGTCAGGTAACGTTTATATATGTATCACCAAATAGATTTATGAATTGTGTGAAATATGAAACTGATCTGACTCTATAAGATACAAAAGAATTATACTACTTATATGTGAGGCCTTCTGATCTAAAATATCCCGATCTATCGTGTATATTATATATATTTGTGTGTATATACATGTATATATACAGTGGAACCTTGGATTACGAGCATAATTCATTCCGGAAGTGGGCTCGTGTTCCAAAACACTCGTAAACCAAATCATCATTTCCCATAAGAA
>QMIH01000503.1:59745-129188 GCA_003987875.1 Clarias batrachus
CCCCAAAAAATAAATACATAAAAATAATTAATGCAATCTATAAAATGAAAATAAAACAAATTAATCTGAACTTTACCTTTAAAAAAAGTACAAATAAATCCCTACAGATAAGTGTTTACATGTGCGCCCAGGCGCTGTGTGTGTGTGTGTGTGTGTGGAATTAGCCCCTAAACCTCGCCTCGTTTTACACAGTAACACTCCTCCTCCATCTCCCCACCTCGCTTTTTAAGTTTCACAACAAACACACACACACAATGGAAACATTTTAACAGGAAAAAAAGAAATCTCTCTGACACTGGCGTGAGCACGGAATCACTGCGGTAAAGAAAAAAACAAACAAACAAATGAACCAGCACCTTACCTTTGAAAAGAATCGCGACAGAACAGAGTTTCTGTGTGTTTGTGAAGCCGGGGAGGGGGTGAAAAGCTGAGAAAGCATCTGTGTGTGTGTTCATGGTGTTTGCATGTGTGTGTCAGTCAAATTACGCGCACACACACACATAAGAGACGCTGAAAGAGAAAGGGAGATGTTGATTATGCAAGTAAGAGACGAGCACTAAGACCCAGCAGGGGAGACGATTACACACAATTCCGCAGYGCAAGAGTGACGCTCGGTATCAAAATAAGAGTCTCATGCGTAACACATGATACTCGGCGCTTGTAAACTAATACTTGCTCGGTTTCCGATTAAAAATTTATTAAAAATCTTTGCTCGGTTTGCGGAACACTCGTAAACCACGTTACTCGCAATCCGAGGTTCCACTGTATATATACATACATACATTCATACAGTGGAACCTTGGATTATGCATGTTCACATATTAAAACACTTGTAAATTAAAGCAAATTTCCCATTAAGAAATAATGGAAACTCAGATTATTCATTCACACAACCCAAAAAATAAATACATAAAAATAATTAATACAATATATAAAGTAAAAAAAACAACCCTGCACTTTACCTTTGAAAAAAGTAAAGATAAATCACGACAGATAAGTGTTTTTGTTAGTGTTTGTCTGCGCCGTGTATATGTGTGCACTCACGCACTGTGTATGCATATGTTTGTGCGCACAAGACCTGTGTATGTGTGTGCGTTTGTGCGCTCACATGCTGTGTATGTGTGTGTTTGTGTGCGTATGCGCTTTGTATGTGTGTTCGTGTATGTGTGTTTGTGCTACACCCTCTCCATCGTCTCGTCTTACACAGTAACCCTTCCTCATYTCTTATTTGAGAGCGGGGAGGAACTACTATGTGGGAAGTCACACACACGCACACACACAAACGGAAACAATGCCTCATCGGGAAAATTAACAAGAAACATCTCTGACACTCGAGTGAGCACACACTAACGGACTCACTGCTGTAAAGTAAAAATACAACAAATTAACCTGCACCTTAACTTTGAAAAGAATTGCGACAGAGCAGTGTCTCCGTCAGAGTATGTGTATGTGTGTGTGTGTATGTGTGTGTGAAGGGTAGAGGAGGATGAGTGTGTGTGTGTAAAGGGGCACGGTGACCAATGATGCGCACACACATAACGGAAACAGGCTGACAGAGAGCCTGTTTCCGCTRAGAGAGAGAAAATGCATGCACACACGTGTGTTATAATAAACAGTACACATATACAAACACTAAATAAAAGACGCTTTACATGCACAGACATGGTCACAGTATTATAGTAAACAGTACCCGCGTGCACGGATGTTGATTATACCAGTGAGAGATGAGCACTAAGACTGGAGACAATTACCCACAATTTCACAGCGTGAGCTCAGTTGTGATCACRTGACGCTTGGCCAAGACTTGCTTGTTTTTTAAGTCAAAATGTATTAAAATTTTTGCTCATCTTGCGGGACACTCGCAAACCGTGTTACTCGCAATCCGAGGTTCCACTGTATATACAGATACAAATCTTTTGTCATTCACAGGCCCCATCATCTGGATTTTGGAAGGCACTAGCTTTGGCCATGCCCCGTAAAGTGGTGTTTCATAGTGAGTTGATTGGAGACCCCCAGACTCTGCTCCAGGGAGATAGGGACCCCATGCTCACTGTACAGCCAGACTACCTGGACTGCACACCTGATCCAGACCCTGCAGGTGATCTGGGTAAGAACATGAGTACTGGTTCATCTGCTGTTTGATCAATTTGTTCAAGTTTACSTTGGTACAGTATTAGACATACTATACATGCTACTGTACATATTACGTGATAGGAGCTCATAGTTTTGTTTCATATATATGCCTAGGRCAACTAAACTTTCTCTATGTTCCAGAATGATATGCGATGTGATATATGATTTCAGTCCACTACTCTGTTCTTCCATAGGCATGCGGTTCCCCATCTATAAAGCAATGTCCAGGGACCAAGTTCTGCCAACATCTTCTGAGCCAGTGACTGAAGCCAAAACCTCTGAGATTGATGTTTCTGACCTGGGCTCCAGGAGCTATGCTGCCCGAACAGATTTTTATTGTCTGGTTACTGATGACATTTGAACCTGTAGCACTTACACCTTGTTCTTCTTTCACTCCAACTTGTGGTCATGGTTTTTATGGTTCAAAACATTTACAGTAGATTTGACACGATTACAGAAACACAAGTCATTTACCAGGGCTTAAGTTTATGTAAAGCACCCAACATCTATGCCATTACTTTTGAATTTAAATTTAAATCATTTTGATTGCTTCTATGTAAAAGTCTTATATTTATAATTATGTTAACTAGTAGTGATACAGCAGTATTGTACACACCTTTTACTTACATTTACCTGTCTTTCAGCAACAAACTTAATGCAAAAGTGCCAAAGTGCAAAACATTGCTAACATTTCATAGTAGTTCTTGTACATAGCTCTTATATTTGTATATACTTCAATTAACTGTTTCCAAATGAATTTATTTTGTGGGTTATTTGTTGTTACAAGGCATTTCAGGTCCTTCTTGTGTTATTTTGGATGGCACACTATAGCAGGACACCAGATCCTAAACGGTCAACCCCCAGCCACAATGATTTACATACTCTTTTTTTAAAGAACCAATTGTAGAAGTGTGTGCCAGGCTTCATTTGAATTAGATTTACATTTTTGAWGGCCGGCCTGTGTGCTTTTGTATAGTCATGTGAAGTGCACGAAGAACTAAATCTTTTTGAACGAAATCATTAAAGTATACTGACTACCGGATTACCTACATTCTTTTGTCCAATTTGCAAATCTACGTGCATTGTCTGCTCTCAAAAGATGAGGCAAAATATATTAGACATTTGCAGACTTTTAAACAATGTGCAAGTGTTAAACTGCAGATGGCAGCACTGGAAATKAATTCTGAAATTGATACACTTTTATTCAATACAATGCTGGAATAAAGCTGAGAGTATCAAAGTGGGTTCATCATGTTGAACACAAAATTCCCCCAGTCATAAAAAAGCCATGGCCAAACATTTGTTACGACCATGCATCTGTAGCATATAACTATGATTGTGTATCAAATGGCTTTTCTATACTGTATGTCGCACTCTGCAGTGTACAGTGTACAGTGTACAATGTATATAGTGCATACAATGCCTTGTAGTGTATATCACACAAACTCATCACAGGACACACATCAAACATAGCTTGTGTTTACACAGCAGAGTCCTTTCTTGTATTCTCCATAGCACACACAGCTAGTCAGTGGCCCACCAGTTGGAGGTCCCGTCCACGCAGAGCTTAAGAGCCCTCTCTGTGCACAGGGCTGGTCTGTGCATGACATAAAGTTACTAAAAAAAAGAAAAAAAGATAGATCTCATAACAGACTCTGCCAAACCCTTCAATACAAGACTTTTCACTTGTCTGCATACAGTATATCTGATGCATTGATTAAACATGCACACTCACTTCGCTCCCATCTCCAGTTACTTAAATTGGTCTGCAATGTCTCCTAGGTAACTGTCCATTTCCAGAACTTGTTTACCCAACTTTAACATCATTTGGTTCAAAGCAAATTGTTTTTTTCCCCCCACATACACTTGCAGCTTAACTGCAAGTCATCTGTTGTTACCACTGCCTCAGGGTGTGTGCATAATGCATAATACTGTACATAGTGCATATTATAAGACTTTCACCTACCTTTGTAATATGTCTGACTAGTGCTTATCATATATTAAGTGCCAGGCAGAAAAAGGTCACCGCTTGGATAGATAAGAGCCTTCCATTGGATAATTACTGCAGTTGTTAGTATGTTTTAGATAGGAGCTAAGTTAACTAGTTTATATAGTAACACTCAGAACCATCTCCAGGCTTTTTAGCTGCTTGCAACTGCTTGTCAGCCATTTTGGGGTGTGTGCATGAAAATGGCTGTACTGTACTTCCTGTATAGTTAATACCACACCTTTGTCACACCCCTTGAATTAAAGCTGAAAGTCTTGACTTTGCTGACATCTTGAATGTTTCATTTCAAATTTAGTGTGCTGGTGTAAGCCTTGTTACAAAAAAATGTATGCCCCTTGCTGTATGCACTGGAAATTATTTATAAAGATCTGAATGCTGACTTCCCCTCAATGTACATGGGGTGGAAAAGAAGAAGTAAGATGAGGGAAGAAATCTTTGTTCCCTTGTCAGCAGTACAGGAAACATCACTGTCATGCAATGGTTAAATAGCTCTGTGATCTACATTGCTCCTTCATGTGATGTTGATACTGTCAACAACTTTGGTCAGCATAGGCGTTGACGTAGAGATGAAGAAAAAAAGAAAGAAAGAAAAAAAACATCCCAGTACTGGCTCTATTGCTGTTGACATTAATTTTATGTTTCTATTATGAGATGTGCAGGTTTGTTCAATGAAAAAAAAAAGTCTCTGATCTACAATAACCTCTTTATCCTGGCCAGGGTGACGATCTGAAGTCTTTCCTTGGAACATGCATATACATGTTAACACCTATCTAGATGAATTCCTTAGCAATTTAGGATTTTAACTGTCAAATCTACGAGACTATGATTAATTTTTTTTTTTTTAATGAGGAATAGATATTTTTGCCCTATTTTCTCTGCATATTATTTTTTTTTTACCTGTAGTTACTGATCAGAAGGTCCAAGCTTCAGCTCCACCAAGCTGCCACTGTTGAGCCCCTAAGCAAAGAGTGCTGTATCATGGCTGACCCTGCTTTCTGACCCCAGATTCTTAACATGCTGGGAAGTGAGAAGAAAGAATTTCATTTTTGAAATGTGTGTGTGGGTGGGGGAGGAGGACTTTGGGTAGGCGGCACGATGGCTTAGTGGTTAGTCACCTTGGACCACCAGGGTCTAAGTTCCATTGCCGGCCAGGTTTGTTTCCCGCCTCTGTGTGCATGCAGTTTGCATGTTCTCCATGTGCTTGGTGGGTTTCCTTCGGGTACTCCGGTTTCCTCCCACAGTCCAAAGACATGCAGGTTAGGCTAATTGCTGTTCCCAAATTGCCCTGAGTGTGTAAATGAGTGTGTGTATGTGAGCCCTGCGATGGACTGGCACAATCCATCGTCCAGGGTGTACCCTGCCTCATTTTGGTATTTTGGTAAGTATTAAAGAAACAGATACTGTATGCCCTAAGTCATTGTTTAAAAATTGCCAGAGATGCAATGGTTTGAAAACATTTAAAAGGCAAAAGCACACTTCTTGTTCTGTGATTAGATAAAGCCACATATCCTTCATGAATTTTCTCCAGCTAATCATATTGAAAATGATTGCTTATATAGTACAGTATACTGTAAACCAAGTTGAAAAGAATCCCATTCTGTGGTGTTGTCCTGCAGGGTTGGGTTTTGTTTTAATTCTGGTTTCTCTTAATTCTTCCTTATTTCACCTTTAATTTCTCCTTATGATTAATACTCATAAGGAAATCTACTGTATATCTGGCATTTTGTCAGAACTACTATAGATATATGGATGGTGACTTGTGGCACACACACAGACACACACACACACACACACACACACACACACACACACACACACACACACACACACACACACACACACACTAATGGAAACACTGCAGGAAACTTCGTTAACAAGAAACCACTCTAATGACATTCATGCGCACATACACACTAACAGAATCACTGCTTTCTCTCAGAGACTRGATCTTTAATAAAGAACCTCTCTAATGACACTTGCTTTTACTTTATGTGTGCGCACACACAAGATTTCTCTGGTGACCTTGCATTTGGCTTCCTGTGAAGCATTACAGATATAGTACTTTATGTTAAAGATATGTTCAATAAAGGTCATTTTGTAATACTGTGTTGTTGTAAATATAGTTGACCACAGCAGGATTACTTTTTTTGCAAATTTGCATGAAATAGATCATTATGCCTCACTGACAAATTTACACACACAGTAGTCAAGGCTGTCACAAGCGAGAAATATGACATGAGAAAATCTAACCTGACTGCTGGGAAAATTAGTTTTACACACAGAGGTGTGTCAGACAAAAGTAGAGCGACTGGTATGTAAGATGTTGCAACACCAATAGACGTTGATACTATTATCCCACCAGGGGTGGGGGTTACACATAAAATTTTGTGCYTTTTGTGTTTTTGTGCCTTTAACAGGATGATATGCAAAAAACTAAATGCAAAGCGAACTTTATTTTTGTGGAATGTGAAATTATTTTCCATGAACACATGGAAATCAATCAAACTTTTTCTTTAAAAAGGCTGCTTTTTTACATAGTGTCAGCCCAAAAAGACTTATTGTAGCCTCAAAAGTTACCTATATGCATTTAAAAAAATATTAAATTTGTATTTACTAATATTAAATATAATATTTGCATGAATTTTAGGAACATTTTATTAATGTGTGATTTTGGACATAGTGCATGTCATGGTACAGTCTGTCAGGGTGGTGGTTGGGAACCTCGAATGACGTCAGCACAAAACTTTCACTGTCTTCTACAGCTGAACAAATTTCTGTGTACGTCACTGACTGGTGAACCTCAAAGCAACTTTAAATAATAAGTGGTGACAAGGTCAGAAAAGAACCTAATAGATGTTTAGATGTCACTGTTGTTTGTTGTTGTCAATGAACAACAGTACTCCCATGCTTAAGGATACCTTTAATTCACAAGGAGTATCCTACAACCAAAATTCACCTTCTACCTCAAGAATATCATAACTTTTTGGCTAGTTTTAAAGAATGCATTCACCAAGTTCCTATGTTGAAAAAGCAGAATATTCATGTCTGAGCAGAGCGCTGGTATGTAAATAGAGCCAGGCCATCATGCACAGCACACCCACCTGACAGGGCTGAAGAGGTGTGGTAGGACAGGGAACAAGCAAGTGAAAGAGAAAAAAGAAAGTTGAATAATTGAGGATTAAATTGGACAAAAGGGTGTCACGCAAAAAAATCCATCAGATCATATTTTATTTGTTTTTCACGAAAAAAAACTGTCACAAATAAGAATGTCCTTTTTTGCAAAGTGCAAAATGAAAGATACAGAGCATGAACAAGACTATTGCTGAAAAGAAAATTTTAAAACAGGCAGTGTGTATTAGGCATGGCCTTGAAAAATATTTCTACAGTATTTGGCAAACACACACTAATAATTTTTCCAATACAAATTCCCCAAAATATAAAAGTAATTACAATATAAAGATTTGAGAAAGTATTAAAATGCATAGAGTTGTTCCACAGACACCCATCTAAATATACATACCAACTCCAACCAACACAGTACTGTATATCCCAAATATTCAGGTTTTATAACAAAAACTTAAATGAAAAAATAATTTTCTAGAAAAGTTTAGACATGGTATTATCGCTAAAATGCAGTATCATTTATAGTTATTTAAGGATGCAAAATATACATTATCACATCAAATCAGGTTTGTTTGATACAATAAAATAACTAATCTACCACTGCCAAGAATTTAGCCAGGAATTGTATGACACTGCTGTATAAATGTATTAGGTAAAATACAATTATGACACACATGCACACACTGAGCAACATTTAGATTTTTATCTAAGGTTATAATACAACATAATAAAAAAGTCTGTTACCATGTGCCAGTTAGAATTTACATTCTGCTAAGTTTAGCCTATTTGTAGCCATGTCTCAATGTCTTTACTGCAAGCAGTGCAATCATACTTAAAAATTCAGTAAGATGCAGGGTAGATAAGGGTAGGTAAGATAATATCTACTTGACTTGACTTGATCCCCATGTACCAGAATGGCAAAAGATGACAAGTCATTAAATTGTCCTCTTAAATGGCTGACATATCAAGGTAAATACCGTTTAGTGCTAGGCCAAAGTGCTACATTTAAGGCTATCCTAACTAGAAATTCCCTTACTAGACAGTAAATTGTGTATTGCTTTATAACCACTATGCACAGTGAAAAAAATTGAGACATAGCTCTTTACTTATAGGCTCAGTATAACAACACAAACCAATTTACAAAAAAGGCAACTCTGGAGAACATAATACATTGTTTATAAAGTGTACAATATTTTATACACTGACATTTTCACAAATCCCACAACCATGTCCCCAAATATAATTTCTGCTGTTTAGAGGACAAAACCAGTCAGAGTAGTTTAAAATTCAAAAACATRTCAAAAGGAATCACTTGAAATACCAAATGATAAGATATGGAAATTTCCTTGCTATTGTGAAAACAATTGTGAAGATACAGAATAGTCAATGATCTTCCTACACACTGCTTAAAGTAGACAAAAAACACAGCTGGTCAAAAAAGAATTCCCTGCTGATGAAATAAAAATTAAGTATACAGGAATTTAAGGTGCATCCTCCATCAATCAAGTCCATGATCATGTGCCTTGGTTTTCAGATGTCCCTTTGTTCATGCACCAGCCAAAAGTCATAGTTGAAATATTCAGCTATGTTATATTTTCATTCCTTATTTACATACACACACTTATTTCCACACAATTCCAGTCTTTATTTAGAAGACCACGTCTGAAAAATCTGCTTTCTGGAATCCTTTCTGTAAATAACAACAACAAAAAAAAGGCTCATAAGTAAATTACTTACCAGTAATGTGATTATTTGATCTTACAACAAGATTATTATTTTGTAAACTTGCACAAAGGTATACATAAAGGAAAATAAATCATGAAACAGATTTCATTTAGCACACAAATATGGTCAACAGCGTCAAAGCAAAAGCTCAACATGGTCAAAAATATGYCACATTAATCATTTCATTTTTAGTATAACATTAAACAAAAAAAAAACTAAATAATTACTGCTTATTAATAATAGCTCATTTATAATGCACTATCAAACTATAAATGTATTATTATTATTACCCAGTGTTTATGAGTCATGTTTAGTGGTGACTTAGATGTTAATATACACTACTCACAATAAGTTCCTATAGGGATATTGTGAGAGACTCAGTGGATGCCATACATACGGTGTTTGTTTCACTTCAGACATTTTTAGGATAGGGAGGCAATTGTATTGAGTGATAGACACACCTCATTTTGTGTTTTCCATGTAATGGTCTCATTGTGTACAGGTCTGCCTTGTATATTGGGGCCAATACCAAAAGACAACCCTTTTSAATGTGGCATCACTTTCATCATTCTGTGGGTATAAAAAGCTGGTATTGTCAGTGAGTCATTCCAAGTTCATCATTCAAACAGCCATGAGCACACAACGTCACTTAACGGACGAGCAACGCCAACTGGCCGTGGCGCGCCGTCGGGTCGGTGTCAGGCASTCAGATGTTGCTCGTGAACTTGGTGTGTCTCAACGTGTCATCAGCAGACTTGCATCAAGACACAGAACTACTGGCAGAGTTCATGATAGATCCAGGAGTGGAGCCCCACGAGTGACATACCGCAATGATGACCTACAATTTGTCTGTTAAGTGACGTCATGTGCTCATGACTGTTTGAATGATGAACTTAGAATGACTTACTGACAATACCAGCTTTTTATAMCCACAGAATGCTGAAATTGATGCCACATTGAAAAGGGTTGTCTTTTGGTACCTAAGGACCTATGCACTCAGACATCGTTATGCAATTGTCACACAGCTGCAGGCCTGTTTATGAGATGTGAGGGGTACTAGGCTTTCCAGACAAACCATTAGCAAACGACTCCACCGCTTTGGCTTGAGACGACAATTGCTGGTGACTCCACTGACACCAAGACATCGCCATGAACGTTTGCAGTGGGCACAAGACCATGTGACCTGGACAATGCAGCAGTGGTCTACCGTCCTGTTCACTGATGAGTGTCGGGTCACCGTTGCTGGAGAAGGTGAGGTGAACATGGTTCCCAGGGTTTGCTTTGGTGGAGGAGGTGCAACAGTCTGGGCATGCATCACCAGTCAGCGCATAACATATTTGGTTATTGTAGATGGCTCAGTCACTGCACATACTTACCTCAGGGACATCATAGAACTCATCATCATCCCCCAATTCCGCCAGCACACCCCCAACTTTCTGTTCATGGATGACTATGCTCCACCACATCGTGGCAGAATTGTCACAGCTCGACTTCAGGAAGTTGGAGTGCCTCATATGGTATGGCCATCGATGTCCCCTGACCTGAACCCCATAGAGCATGTCTGGGACCAGTTGAAGCAGAGACTGGATGATCGTACCCCACCCCCACGTGACCTGGCAGAACTGCGTGTAGCACTTGTGGAAGAGTGGAACGCAGTGCCTCAGAACAACATCATGAGGCTAATGAGGAGCATGAGACGTCGCTGTCAAGCTGTCATTGCGGCAAATGGTGGAAACACCCGCTACTGACGTTGTCAATTTTTGTTATTTAGGGCTATCCTTGTTATTGTCTAAATTTTTTGAGTAATAAATATTAAACTGATGAAAATGGTGTTTCTTCTCATACATTGTTAGTAATATCAAAGGGATCGTTTAGTTATTTAATTAAAATTTAGAGCAAATAGGAAAAGCACTCATGTAGATAACAATATCCCTAACTTATTGTGAGTAGTGTATATTACTACTTATTTATTTTTGCATAGAACCTGTATAATTTTCCAGTTTTCATATATTGATTTGCTACTGTGTGAAATTGAGGCAAACTGTTGGGACATGCTCCTGAGGAAATCACTTGACAGGTCTGCATTACGACTCCACCTATACTTGACAAAGCACCAGCACATTTATACACGCCCTGTGCTTTTGGTGTGCTTGTCTGTGTGACTGTGTGTGTCTCTGTGTATGAGTATGTGTCCTGTTCCAAACCAGTGTTTGTAAAACTGGAAAATGACTCCAGGGCAGGGCGGAGAAGCATGTCTAAAATATGTTGTACAGTAAACCCTGACACACAGTCTTTCTCAAACATGTTAATGCACAGTCTCAGGGATGAGCAGTTACTTTTTTGCAACTCGGTGAAAGACACACAGACACAAAAAATCGTCAAAGCTGGCCACTATAGTAGGCCAAGCATGGCAAGCAAAGGGCCCAAGGTCACTGACCCAGCCCCTAAACTCTCTAAAATATGTAGGGCAATATTCCTGCATGAATAAGGTTGAAAAGCTCACAACTGTATTTTTTATATACCAACAGTAGAGAAATTTAGGTTTTCCATAGATCATAAACAGGTTATATCTAAAAATTATAATCAGCTTTTTATTCAATATCTCTGGAACCTTCGGCCATGTTGGAATTGCTTCTAAGTAGATTGCTTCCTGGAGGTCTTTGAAAGATTTTTTAACGGTGTACTTAACAGAGATACCTTTAAGAAAGTTGTTAATTATTTAAAACCTTTTTGGTGTTCAATCCATGTTGGATCATAGTCTGGTTGTCTACTATTAGTGTTCTACTGCAGCCCTGGAGGATTTTTAAATAAGCTTGAGCTGCTCAGAAAGATGAAGCCTGAATTTTTACCAGGACAAGAAAATCGTGTCAAACTATATAATGCCATCAGGCATATGCTACTGTAGCTATGCTGGCTGTCTATTTCATTCCTGAAGCACTACAGCCCATCCCAAGCACCTAGCGTGGATGTGTCATGCCTGCTGTTAATCCTGAGAATARTTTTTCATGACACCAAAATGGCAGCTGGTTTTGGATTCAGACACTATTTATTCATAATTACTGMATTATAATTTATTTTCCATGATTTGTTGTATTTATATTAATTCATGGTTACTTTATCAACATTAATTTCAATTTCATTATTTTGCTTACTTTACTGATGTGGTTTGTTCATTTATTTATTATTTGGCAAATATATACATTTGTTCCTTTTATTTATAAAAGTATAATAGTATGATGGTGGTAGTAGTAATGATAGTATGAGTAGTATTCAAGTATGTAGAAAATGGTAAATAAATAAATAGTTTCTCTAAACCGCACAAAGAAATGCACACAAAGCATGAGGTAGCCCTAAAAACTGCAAATTTATGAGTTAAAATATGGGTTTAAAAAGAATTAATCCAATATATCAACTTTGTATTACCTTTTTGAATTCTTTGTGAAGTTTTTTATATTGGTACAGGTTACAAAGGACTGTAGCTGCTCCTCTGGCTTGCTTCTGTTTGTTTGGACTGAAATGAAAAAGGAAGCATCATTAAAAAAAAGTAATCGGAATTTAATGGTTCAAGAACATCTCACATATGGTGAGCTTCCAAGTATGCGGTTGTCATTGCACAATAGTAGATACTCTCTGTTACAAGTCAGTGAGGGCCTCATACCTGCCATCATGAGAAGACTTGATGCCCACTAGCTTGGGCAGTCCATCAAAGTAGGATATGTCCCGTGCAGCGACCTCACTAGAGCTTACAAGGTTGTTAAGTGCACCACAGATGTTTATAACTACATCAGGGGAAGGGCTCTTTTGCATGCCATCAACTGGTAATATTTCCACTAAGTGTGATACCACCTTAGGAGCTGAAATAAACAACAAAACAAAAAAGTACTCTTTTATGAAGGCAAACTAGACTTTAGCATTTCAATAAGACACTTTTTCATTTTCTTTTACTTCACATTAAATAAGAATGAGACCTTGACTCACCCAGAACGTTTTTGTCCCTGCAGTGACGGGACAGGTTCCTGAGGAAGCCAGTGAGAGAACGCAGTTCTATATCATTGCCTGACTTGAGTTTATCCAGAATTGTAGGCAACATACGTTCCTGTTCTAAGGCAACACGACTTAGAATGGCTGGCCACTAATTGCATTAAAAAAAGAGAGGATGTTTGGATTAACAACAAAACATAAGCAAGCTTGAAATGACAGGATTACATGTCTTATAGTAAATATTTAATACTAATTATACATGTAATATTATGGCAAAAATGTATTTGTAATAATTATTGTGGTTATGTATGACATTTTTTCATTTATTTGTTCATCTGTACGTTTGTTTTGTATATTTGTGATATTTTGTAGAAAAGCTCAAGGGGTCAGGTGTGACTAACCTACAACATATGACATATACAACATATTACATGAATTCAGGGTTGGGAAATGGTTCTCAAATCTCAGGTTTTTGCCTTACCCTTTTGTCTCCAGCAGTAATATTCTGCAGAGCTCCCGTTGCAGCCTCTCGTGTGGTGGTATTTGTTTCACAGCGTGTAATTACATTATTATACAGGCTGATGACCTTAGGGTGCCACAGCCACTCACTTCCCTTAGGCACCCGGGACACCTCAGCAAACGTAGATAGATCCTGATTCTGAACCTGTGTGTCAGAAAATAAATAAAGTTGTCAAACATCCACCTACTATGCCGATTACAGTGCAACAATGTCTATAGCATGCACATACACACCAAGTGGAAATGGAAAGTAGAGTATAAAATAGAGAAAAGTGAATATATTTACTTTATTCATCTCTAAAAGGAAATGTGGAAATGTCTCTTACATCTTTTGCTTTCCTGCTCTGAGGAGTGAAGCAGCCAATAGGCTCTCCTCGAGCGGAAACCTGATTTCGAGTGCCCTCCAAGCGCATTATGACGGATGGGGGAATCTCATCATATAGCTGAAAGGACAAGTTCCTCAGCACACACATAGAGTTCTCCACTCCCTGTCACATAAAGGGTGACCATTAACATGATTGATTTACATACTGTAAAATTACAAACATATTTTTCTTATGTATTTGGATAAAACGGGTAGGGCATAATAGGTTATGGTCATGGTTATGCTTGTCTTTTCTCTGAGCTCACCTTTCCCTCTATTCTGGTGTCTTCAATTGATTTCTGAATGTAGCCTACCAGGGCATCGACTAGTCCAGGAGTGTCCCTCATCTGCTTTCGGGTGACAGGGTTTATCGAGCTTAGGTTTCTGCAGTGAAATAGATAAGGGCAGTTAGTGAGAAGGTGTTTGTAGCTTTTATAGCTGTTGTTATTTGGTGGGTACACAGGGAAAAGAACACAGACAGGCAAATCAGACGATGAGAACAGCGCCTCAGTAYATATTACAATTATGTAAAATTACTTGTAATTTTCTAAGACTACAGGGTTAAGGATTGTTTTTTGCATATGCATGAACATAGAGGCACCTGAGGCATCCKGTAGTATTGCAGAAGATATCTGCTTCTGAATCATTGTGCTCAATTATCTCTCTTTCTCCCATGCCTGAGAGAGGAATCAGTATTTCATCCGTCAGCTTTGGAAGTGTCTCTTTTGCCAGCTTCTCTTTCAGGTTGTCTTTAGAGGAGAGATTCCATAGAATTCCTAGATGGATGGATGGATGGATGGATGGATGGATGGATGGATGGATGGATGGATGGATGGATGGATGGATGGATAGATAGATAGATAGATATGTTATTTGTTAGTTATTGCAATTTATTACCCAATTACAAAAAAAAATATCACAAACAAAATAAAACCACGCAAATATTGTTGTATGCACCTGTGTATTCACAACACTGAGGTATTCATTTTAAAATCACAATTATTTGTAAGAATAGAGATCAAAGCTTGTCTAAAGTTTCTGTACAAAATTGGTTATAAAACACCTCTAATACAGCTGAAGGTTTTCTGTGTCGTAGAGGGATTTGGAATTACAAAGAGGTTTAACCTGAAACCTTTCAGAAACATATGTGGTAAACTACTCCAACTGAAGACTGTACTTTTCTGATCTCTTCTGGTTATTTTATTGAGGCGTTTGCTAAGATCATCGACCTTAATTACTTTGTAGCAGAAAGGAAGATGAGGCAGCCATATGCATAGTGCATAAAGACAGCTAATCTGAAGAAACTTTACAACTTGTAAAAGTACCGCTGCCAACTGTAAATCTTATTCACACAGAACCAAACCATAGCAAGTGCCTGACTCACAGATCTGATTAGATTCACACAAGTCAAGACAACGCTGCTTAACAGTCAACACCCTTTCACTGGGAGAGTACAGCCAACGCCCCAGAGAACACACACACACACACACACACACACACACACACACACACACACACACACACACACACACCTGCAAAAACTGATTTATTCTGTAACCCCTCCAAAAAACCTGCAAACACCACTTATATAGCAAGTAAAAAATACTGTGCAATGTTTTTGCCACTTATGCATTCATTAACTAAAATTCATCAAAAGAGTGTTTTATGGAACCTCCTGCCACACCTCTGAGGATTGCAGCTTATAACACTAGTGCATTAGGTACGATTTTGGAGCTGTATAACTGTTATCACTTTGTCTACCTCTCCACACCCATAGTAAAGTCCAGTCTTTTCCGAAGCTACCCAAGGCCAACTTAGTGACAGTAGTGCACAACAGCGAAAGGATAAACACAGGTTCATGCAGTAATTAATTTTCTCTTTCTAATTTTCTGATTCAAAATAAGCCCCTGCAAATTCCCACTTACTTCAATCCAACCCCATTATTAATTGCTATTATTAATAATTAGTTAATTAGTTTAGACTGTGAGCTACAAAAAGCTCACCAGTAATGTTCTTCTGGAGTTCATCATCTGGTTCTTTCAGGGCCTCCAGAAGCTTAGGGATTCCTCCAGCTTCAATGAGAGCTACTTTGTTTTCCATGTTCTCGTAGATGAGGTTTCTGGCTGCTCCTGTGGCATATTGCTGCACCCTTTGAGATTCACTGTTAAACAGTTGAACTAGTAGAGGTATACCACGCATCTGGTTCACCTGAAAGAAATGGGACAAAAAACTCATTCAGCACATTATATTACTTGTGCTACCTTATTAGACTGGTAGGAAAATTAACCAGCTCTTACCAGCCTTTTGGCATCTTTGTTATGGTAGCACTCATGCTGGATGTAAGCGGCTCCAAGTGTCTGTAGTTCTTTGTCTTCTGAATCAAGGTAGTTTATGGCAGTTGGCATGTCCAGAGAACCCAGTCTGTGTGACATATAGATAAAAATGTGATTTTTTTTTAGTTTAAAAAAACTTTTTATCTATGCTTTTTCACCCAGAGCTATGAAGCAAAATAACATTTATGCCTATCTGATATCTGCATATATTTATATACCTATATTTTATTTTATTATGTTTATGTATGTGTGTTTACATATGCACATTTGTGTGTATGTCTGAGAATGTGTATGTGGAAAATATGTTTTCAAGGGTGTGTTGATTGTGAAAAAGCATAGTTGGACCGGTTTGGGTGTGCCTCCCTACAGTCTCACTCATCATACACACACACACACACACACACACACACACACACACACACACACACACACACACACACTACATAGGATGACATCAAACACACACATGCAGACCAGCCAGGTGAGTGAAAGTGAATTTGTTCAGTGTATGACCCGAGGTAAACATCCTGTTAGACAGGTTTGAGGGCCAAATGTTCTCACTGCATTTTGTCCATATTCATATCCACTAAAATGAAAGTGTTTTTTCCTCTGTAAAATTTTGAGACTTTTTGTTTTACTTAAATATTTTATTGACTTTGTAAAAGAGGAAGCTAAACCTACTTTATGTTTTACCTTGTTCATGCGATTGCKCTTATGCGATCGCTCTGAAGCATCTAAGT
This sequence comes from Clarias batrachus, assembly GCA_003987875.1. NCBI lineage: Eukaryota > Metazoa > Chordata > Actinopteri > Siluriformes > Clariidae > Clarias > Clarias batrachus. Next base: position 76,672 of record QMIH01000503.1, read on the forward strand.
AAATTATATTTCAAGTTGTAGAAAATCATACTGAAACCGTTGCTGTTAGTTCATTTAGTTAGTGCCTGAATTCTATTTCATCCAACCTAACCTTCAGGGGCAATGAGAAACATCTGCCTGCCAAGATCTTCAACAATGTCACAATGTGATGATTGTGCATGATGTTGTATTTAATATAAATTCTGTTGTCATATGGTCATTGTTCCCTTTTTGTCTTTTGATTCCATAAATGTTGGACCATCTGCCTAACAGTGCTACCTCGCTGGAGATGCATAACTAAAGGAGTCTGCCTTGGAGCAGTGGCTAATTGAAAAGAAACAAGCACCACTGATGCCTCTCTCTCTGGCTGGCAGGCATGTTGTTGCCACAGAGTAACAGGAGGTGTTTGTGAGGGTATATTACACCAACTAGCCACCAGGAACTGAACACAGTCTAACTACCCTCAGATTCTGGTTACTGGTTCTGAAACAGTGTAATGTCACCACCTACTGTAGGGTTGAATGTCTGTGGTGGTAAGCACAGTAGCCTACAACATATGGAATGTAAAGATCTTATAATATGTGTTCACACTCAAAAGAAGACCCTTGCTGGTTATCTGACCTGCACAGACAGATGAGTAGCGTGCCATGACTCACACCATAAACTTTAAATATTTATTTTTCTATAATATCCTTGGTAAACAACCTTGTAGCTACAACTGTTTTCATCAACTGCGTGACTGTTAGAGAGACCAAGTACAAATGATGAATCTTAAATAATTAATTAAAAATTTTACATTCTTGGCAAAATTGGTGGCCTCTGTATAGCATTTGTGTGTATGTGTGATTGTGTGTGTCTCACCCGCTCAGGTTGCCCATGCTGCCCGTCAAATCAACGCCATCATACACATCCTTCCCTTTCCCCACACTGATCATACTCCTCATGGAGGGAGCACGAGATATCCTTCCTTGCTTCATAGTCAGGTTACCTTGGGAGCCATTTGCACCCATCACAAAGCCCCCTGAGGTGCTGCTTGTCTGCATATTCCCCGCTGACACAGCATAGCGATTCTGACGGTTCTGGGTGATCCTGTTGATGGTGCGCTGTGAGGGGCCTTTGTAGGATTGACGTACATAAGCCTCCTCCTCCAAGTTCATTCCAGGGCCTCCGTTACCAGCCAGGGTTCCGCTGAGGGAACGTCTAATAAAAGGCAGAGTCGCTGAAGTCTGCCTTGCTCCAGAAGTGAAATCATTGACTGTGACAGTGGAGTATGGGTGTGAAAACGTGGCTGCATAACCGTTGCTTACATTATAACCAGCCTCCTGCCGCGAATAGGAGGCATCCTGATCTGATCCCAAGCTTCCCTCGCTGCCATTTCGCGTCATCCAATTGTTAACCTGTTGCTGAGCCTGTGGCTGCAGGCGCAGTGAGTGTAGCGACGCAATCTCTGCGTCAGGATCCCCACGGCCCATGGAGCGCATTGTTGTGCTCATCTGATACTGCTGAGAATGGCTGCCTTGGTATCCACCCCTCATGGTACYCATTCCTGCCATGCCACCCATGTCATCTTGGCTGTACATCAGTCCTCCAGCAGCTCCTCGACTCATCTGACCTCTTGTTCCAAAATCCATGGCTGAGCGAGATGAGTAGCCACTGCTGGAGTGCTGAGAAGCACGGTTGGCCTGGTGAAGATCAAATGTGAGATCCATTAGYTCTATGCATTTGAAATGCCTTGTTCAAGGAAACACAAGTATTGAAGTTTTCTTAGAGAAACATTATGAAATATCATGCTCACAACATAAGCTATCACTACACTCACCCCATGGTTTGTCTTATTGTACTCAGTTGCATGAGCACAGAATACATTTTTGAAAATACATTTCATTAWATCATAGAAAAGGTCAAATAAACAAAACAAAATAACATGGAATTCTCACCATTACTGGTCTGGCAGCGGTGGCGTACATATAGGATTTTGAGCTGAAACCAGGATTGTAGGTCTGGTATTTCATCATTGTGCCAGAACCACTGTACTCTACCATGGAGAGGGATTCAGAGAGATTTATTATAATTAGTCTTTAAGTTACCTACTGTAGGCAAATAAGCATTACATTAACACTCATAAACTGTGATATAAATAAATGAAAAAGCCTTTGGAATTGTTTTTCCTGTTCCTGGATGAATATGGCTACAGTATGAGAATGACTGTGGTTAAAATGCTTATATCATGTGACTGAATTACTTCCCTTTCTTAGCTCCCATATGACATAAAATGTAAACTGGAAAAAATGCTTGGTACAACCATTCTTACAGAATCCACTGCACATTTAAACAGGATAAACACTATGTCTTGGAGTGCAGGAGGGGATGAAGTGCTTTGTTTGTCTTACAAGAAATATATGTTTGCTACACAAAACTCATGTTGACATTGAAGAGCAGAGGTATCAGAAAAATGGGTCAAAATTACTAGGATGAAACAAACAAATTATGAATGAAACAAATACCTTGCACAGATCAACTATAATAATTGAAACTAACAGGAATTTGCATCATTCCACATTACTAACCACATAAGACCCAATTAACAGTTCTCACAGTGTGTATTATTACTACAACTTCTTGTAGTTTAACTTACTCTGAAGTCAAGCATACTGTAGTTCTACACACTTCAGATTACTAGGATAAGAGATAATTTATGGTACACCAGCTGCAGGCATTGCATGGCCAATCTACAAGCAGTGGACTTTCTAAGACCAACATAGTGGATATGAAATATATTATTTGTGTCATTTTAGAAAGGAATAACTAGTAAACATAATTGAAGTATTTACATGTTTATCATTCATTATGCATTTGTGTCGGAGAGAGAGAGAAGGACAAAGAGAGAAAGAGAGTGTGAGAATAAACGCTTTCTGCTGGGCGAGGTAAGGGCGGGGCTGTTAATAACAACCTGACAAACCGCAGGCAAGGAGAGAAGGGGCAGAGAACCGGTTTAATAGCTGTGAGCCACTCCTTCTATCCCTGCCCAACACATAGATTCAACAAACAAACAAACACACACACACACACAGGCACACACGCACGCATACATGCACGCACACACTTTAAGTAACGACACCCCACCCACTGACACACCCTACTTTTCCATATACTTAAAAGCACACAAAATTAAGCATACAGACTTTTATACATAGACAAATAAACATTTCATCTCTAATCCCAGTGTTTCTATATATATTGTTTTTTGTTTGTTTGTTTTTTTACCTGAAAAAGCGCAGTTAAACTAAATTATTTATCTCTTACCYAAAACTCATGGTATTTCACTAGACACTTGTTAATTSATTTAAGAATTACTTAAACAATACTATCTCTTAAGCAACAGCATTTTCCTTTTCAAGGTATGTATCTCTTGATTTTGGCCAAGGGCCCAGAAATGTGCGGCTGTTCTGACATGTCAAGGCTTAACCTAAGCTCTTGAAGTTTGTACTGGGTCATAGCAGTCATTCTCTCTACCTATTACGACTGAAAATTTTATCCTTTTATATTTAAAATTATATAAAAACATAATACCTGTTGTTCATATGACATAACATCTGTAATTCCAAATAGTGTAGTTCTCATTTTTCATTTTCAGTATTTGGACATAAAATACTGCTAGTAAGACTTGTTGCAAATACACGTCACAGCAGTATTTTACCTGCCAAAATGTTATGCAGTTTCAATACACCCTTAACTTAAGCTTGCATTGCTGTTTTATACAATTAATACATCACACCCTTCGATCTAAAAAGAAATCAAAACAATACACTGCAGGAACTGACTTGTTGCACTGAAAATGTACACATGAAAGCACAATTGTTATTAAAGGCAAATACACTGTATTAAACATTTTTCAGAGCTTTGATTTTGTATTAAAAAAATTGCATTCCTTGAAAACCAACAAAGAACCCAATCACAAGGTGAGAGATTTAACTTACTCCCCCACTCATTTTCACCCCAAGTTCAAAAATACCAAATAAAAGGCTAGGGAGCCTGTTACAACCTGTTCATCATTAATGGAGCATGTGTGCGTGTGTGTGCGTGTCTGTGTGTGCGCGTGCGTGTGTGTCCAGCAGGCAGGCAAGAAAACTGCACTCACAATAGTGCATAATAAGACAAGACACTACTTAAGTTTTCAGTTCCTCTAAATAAACCTGACATGAAGTTTGTAGTGCCATACCTTATTACAGTAAAAATATTTGCCATTGTCACACAAACAGAAATCAAYCCTAAAACCCATTAAATTATCCTTCTGTTCCTGCCAGACAAAATGAGCTTTCAGTGAAAGTTGTTTCATATCACTGCAAGCCACTATTTCTGAGAGCAGTGCTATTTTTCATACCTGTGTCACATACTAAGAGCTGGGGAAATGTTTGCGTATTACAGATGCCAGAGCAAATTTAGCCCTTCTCGTTATTAGCTCTACTATTGGTGTTTACATGAGATAATTCCTGACATTACAAACAGTTTACTAGTTTATTTATTAGCACAATTGTTCTTAATTTATTAGTAAGCAGTAAACTATAAATATATAGTTTAAATGTAAATAAATATATAAATTTCCTAACAAACTCATAAAAGTTTGTTTTATTTTAAAATGGCATGTCCTGCATAAAAAAGCTATCTAGAGGCAGCAATCATAAGAGCACGGAAATTCTATAGAAATCAAGAATAACAGGACAGCAAATATAATACACAAGAATAAAGACATTCATCAATCAACACAACATAATTGACAATTTTGATGATAGTACAGAAGACCTTAAAGAAAAGCAAGAACACAATACAATAAAAAAACCCTCCTGGATTAGTTTAATGATAGAGCGTAAACTTTATTCTCGTGTATGGAACTATAATAATGCACCTTTGTGATTTTCTTTATTAGATACGATCATGACCGAGGTGTCTCACAAACATCCGGGTTAGCTAAAAAAGAAACCCGTTGAAAATGTCCGCGTTGACTCGCTGCTGCATCCGACGTGCGACTCATGTTCTCCAGACACGAGGAAGAGAAACTGGCGCCGTCTGAATGCGGCTTTTGRGTATTTCATGATTATGATTTATTGTGAAATAAGTTACAAAAGAGTACAACGTTCAGTATACGGTTGCGAATCCCCCTGCCTTGTAAGAACGGTCTAAACAAACAAACAAACAAACAAACTAACAAACAATAGCTCACAGCTCTTAGAGTAAACAAAGAAGATGTAAGCAGTTAATGTTGGCAGATATGAATAAGGTTATGAGAAAACTGAGTAAAAAGTAAAAGCGGTGAGCGGAAGGGTGTTTCAGGGTGGGAGCAGGGAGAGAGAGAGGGAGAGAGAGAGACACACCTGAGGTGGGATACTGCGAGGAGGAGATGGTGGCGTACTGCGAGGAGCTGGCAGAGGTGGAGGTGGTCCGCCGGGGCAGTGTGGACTTCTCGGCTAGTCTCATGGCCACCTGCTGCTGCACGCGCTTGGCTCGCGCTGCTTCGTCCGAGTACGCGGCGCCGCCGCCGTGAGGGAGCTGCGTCTCCGGCGGCACGGCGTACGTGCTCACGTTGGAGCTGTTTGGCTGTAGAGCCGAGAGAAAGACACCCTCAGACGCCAAGCTCATGGCGAAACCGTCCGTCCAACTCAGTAAGCGTGAGAGGAAATAAACCCCAAGCTAAACGCGTCGAGTCCGAATGGTGCGTCGTAACGCGTTACCTCAGCATTGATGCTTAACCTTTTGTGACTATGGCAATGCTAGCCAAAGCGACGTCAGAGCTGCTGAAGTGAACTTTGTTCTAACAGATATAAAGAGAGACGTGTGCATGTCGCAGGTAGAATGGGTGGAGTCTGTGGCTGACTCACATGTTACCTGATCCAGGTTGAACTACGTATAAAGCAGAGACCTGTTTGTGCCTGTGCCTTTTTGGATCTTATAGAAGTTTTATCTAATGTGAATTGCCAGCATTACCAGGATTCCTCTCATAATAACAATGCGTGAACGGTGCGCTCGTTTACTGTTATCAATAAACAGACAACATGTATATAAAACATATAGTACTTCGTGTATATATGTGTGCGTTCGCGCTCATGTGTGTGTGTGAGAGAGAGTGTTGGACCAGATGTCCTCCACAAAGACAGGAATATCTGACAAGTATGATCCTGCTCAGAGGTTTAAGTGAACAATTCTGTCAAAGAGCCTTACAAGAACAGTAATTTACACAGATATGTAAGWAGTAAATACGTATGCATAGTTTTATAACAAAAATATATGAACCGAAATGTGTTGCCATTATTATGACTACTGTTTGTTCTTCTTTAAACATACCTAGAAGTTAAAATGTCTGATTTTTCGAGATGTCTGATTGTTGGTCAATCTGTCTCAGAGAGTCTTGTACCTTTAAGAGCAACAAGTCAACTTGAAAGTCTAAGTCTCCGAGACAGATTGACCAACAATTTCTAACAAATATGAACAGGGTTTATCTGTTAATAATGCATTAGTAGTACTTTGTTCAAATTTGTTAGAAATTGAGGTCCATATATTTTATCATAAAAATCTCTTTACTCTCTTTGCTTCATGTATGTCTGAGTGTATTCCAGCCTAATATACTGTATAAAATGTATTTGCRGTATAGGATTTAAAGTTAGTATTCACAGTTTACATGCTTGACATCTTTTAAATGTAAAGTTAACTAAACAATGTTATATGTAAATCTCATATGAATTTAAACTGAATTAAAAAAATTGTCTACTAAAATATTTTGTAACTTGTCAGGATGTTTGTTTTGAATAAAACATGGACCAGTCTGGTTGCCATGGACTGGGAAAGTTTAAACTTGTACGAGTGTTAAAATTGTACTTCGTGGTTATCTAAAAATGCCACAATCTAATGTCTCTTTTTTCAGAGGAAATATCCACACATTCACAAGAAAATGATTCCAAACTGTATATATAAAACAGAAAATCTGTTGTGACCTACACAACTAATGCATTTACACACAAAACATTATTTATACTATTTCTATGAAAGAATATGAATCTTAGCCTGTTGATTTCCAAATAGTCTATGACCAGTACAGCATATWATATATAAAAATTGTTAAAAATAGATTGATATTTTTTTCTTTCTCTTAAATTGTTATTACAACCTATTATAACTCTTCCAGGTATGAGAACAACTTTAATAAATTGAAACCTTAAATTTATGCACATGCGGTACTGTACTTGGTCTACCTAATAACAAAGCATGTTTATTGACTCCAATATTATTATTATTATTATTATTTTCTATTTGCATGTTTCAGAAGTGAAACTGTCACTTTAAAACGGAATAAATGACTCATAACTAGACAGTGTTTACATATTTTGACAATCTTTGCAATCTAAGTGCATACAGAGATAAAGTGACAGAATCACCAACAGAGAGCGGGATTAGTTCTTTTGGTATTTATAGGTGTGGCCCATGGGTTGGCTTGTTGCACTTCTGTCTCCGTTTGTGCCTGTTGTCTCTCCAGTGCCTAGCAACAGAAGTAGCAGTTTTTGTTCCTGCATCAAACCTAGTTAAACCAACCGTTTACTGCAGTACATGCTTTTTTTTTTTACTTTCATGTAAACTAAACAAATCTAAACAATTAATAAAGCTATAGTACCACTCCCTTATGTTCTTTTTAGTTTTGAATTATGTTCGGTTATTTTAGAAATTTATTTAAAAAATAAAATTTTTTGTATAACAGAGTTTTAAAAATTAATTAAAGGAGTTAAGGAGATTTATTTAACTTAATTTGAGAATCCAGTATGCACCTTGCAAGTCATTTTGGGTTTTCCTTGTATTTGATAAACAAATAATAACAAATACAACCATAAATGTTTCTGTCACCATGATTTATAATGTCACAAAAATATTCTTAGTATAATTCAATATATCAAACAACTGAACATTAAAAATATTTGACCAAATTATTTTACTCACCATTAAGTCACGATATTATATGACAAGATATAAAATCCAGTTATAGAAGACAATTTCTGTCTCACTGTTCTGAGTGCTCTGTGAGAAACAGTCCTCTTCTGAACGTTACTTGAACTGACTACAGTTCTGCGAGTGCACAACATATAGTCACAGGCAACTCCCTAGTGAAAGCATGTATTCACTTTAATTATTAAAAAAAAATTGGAGAAGAGTGAGAGAGAGAGATATGACTCAAAGTAGGTGTGAAGGAGTAGCAGTTTTGGGTGTGGCAGGGACCGCAGCCACCTTTACCTCGACTTCACCGAACACCCCCCTCCCCTTCTCCCCAGCCTATGTATGGAGCTCGATCAAACAGGTGTTAAAAGCAGTCATCACTCAAAGGCTCTTGAACAAGGTGAAAACTGAAGGAAGCCTAAATGAGGGTCATGGCATTTACCCTGGCTAAAATGYTTCTAAATTAGTGAATTTTGTTAATCTACTATAAYATGTACAGCTAAAGAAGACATTTGTCATGAAGTTGGGTCTGTCTGTACACCTGACTCAGAATTTATTATGCCTTCAGGGAAAGGAGGGCAGTGCTGAATGTATCTTAAAGAATGTTGTACTACCTTCTTCCACTCAGCATGTTCAATCACTAATGGTAATAAATTTGATTCATTGAATTTATTTAATATTATCTACTACAAATATCCCAAATCAACCAGTCAAAGTGCATCATACTTTATATCTTTACAAAGTCTGCTAAATCAACATTTTTTTAAAAATCAAACTTTTTATGAGTTTTAAGCCAAATTATAATAACTGAAACTGTATATTAGTGGTATTTTGCCTTGGTCCCACACCTCTATAATGCTCTGCTGCCCCATAATCAATGAATATGATCTACTAATAACTGTAGTTTTTAATCTTCTTGATATTGAACAGAGATTTCTGGATTTCTGGACAGTATTTTAATAGATTATAAGATGCATGAAAATTACTTAAATATTTGGAAACTAAGGTGTTTAGAAACTGCACAGGTAAACAACTGTATCTTACACRAGATGAAAAGAACGTGCTTTCTCTGAATAGTGTTTGTACATGTTCCTTTACTTTACAGGAATTCAATGACAGTATTACTGATGATCATTAACCAGCAAGCTGACACCTCAGACATACAGTATACCATCAGTCATGACAGCTCAGCATAAGGACTTAGTCATGAAACCATTTACACTGATATTATGTTTATAGTCTTGACTGATTCGCTATGAAGATGATCTCTATGATACCCATAGTACAACTGGCATTCATATGGTCTGTCATATAACCTCTAGATAAATGTGTTTTATAAGCATAGCAATCTCAAGTCTTGTGATACTCCATGATTAACTTGCTTCTTGAAGAATATGACATTTCATATTTATACATACAAACTTATGTGATCATGACCATCAGTGATGGATTTAGATAAGGTGTAAACCAGCAGAGCACCTCCCATAGAGATATCAGTTCTTACCAAATCTACACTTCTTATCAAATCTATAAAATAATTTTATTATTTTGTAATGTTAAAGTTGCACTAATAGGAGTACAGAGATGTATCCATAGTCAAAAGACATGGATCATTGGTTATTCAGAAATACATTGTTCCTTAGGTACTCAGAAATGCAAAATAATTAGGTACTCAGAAATGCACTGTTTTTGCATTGTGACAGGGGTTTAAATCCACATTGAGACATAACAAAATGCTTACCACTTCCACGTTTCATTTATAGGCTTTCAGTTCGGCCTGGCCATGATGATGAAGAATTTGGTAAAGATTCTTAATAAAGGTTTTATTATTATTATTATTATTGTTGTTGTTGTTGTTGTTGTTCTTTAGGCCAGATACATATATTATTATCATAGATTCTATAGCATAGAATCTATGAATGATCTAGTATCACAAAGAGGCAAAACAAATATAGCACTATCATCAGTTCAAGAGACAAAACTTAATTTCGGGTATGACTAAATGTTGAATGGTCCCTGGGATATTATGACTAACTCTGAATGAATGAATGAACAATTTTCATTCTCAATCACAACTTTATGTATACAGGACTACACATTGAAAACGTAATATAAAAATTGCTAAAGTGAAAGCTTTCATAATATAAAAAATACTAACATGAACAATGGGAACAGCAGAGACAGACTCAGTGAGTCAGAGACATCATTACCACAAAAGAGGAAGAAGAAAAAAGACATGCAAAGGATTATCTGTTTTTAGGATCCGGATAGCTAACAATTGATATTTACAGTATGAATTAGATTTACCCAGTGTTGCCCAGTTTTAAACCTGTTAAAAACTTTTGTACATACTGTAGTATTTTGATGCTTTAGCTTTGATAAATTCCTTAAAGCTAAGTGTTCACATAAAATTTTCATTAAAGCAAAGGACTGCAAAATAAGGGAGGGGATTAGCCAGATTTGCTGTTTCTGGTAAAAGTTCTTTGGTGCTTATTGTACGGTCATTTATAATATTTTATGTTTTACTGCGTTATTACAATGTAAGGTAGAGTCCTTAGATATATAGAACAATCTGACACTAATACTAATAATCTCAGATTCCGTTCTATACCAAATATATGCTAAATAAAATCTTTTGAAAAAAACATACTTGCTTAAATAGTATTTTATTACAGAAATATTTTTTACGGTGAGGAATGTAATGAGGAATGTTTAATGAAACTAATTGAAATATTATGAACATTTTCTTAAAATGAATTAAACCCAGATTTTTGCAGTGTCTATCATATTTTGATAAATTGTAACTCCACCCAGTTCCCTCAGGCAAGGGCTGTGTTTATTTAAATTTTTCAAAAGCAGTTGACTTTTTTAGTCCATCAACTTTGGAAAATGTATCTATTAAATAAATGTATCAAGTGCATCAAAACTATTCTCTGTGATTTTATTCACAATACTTTTTTTTTTTGTTTATTACAGGGGGTCAGTAGTGCAAGCTACTGTCTCAGTCCACAATTACTTATCAGGCAAATCAATAAATATACATATAAATATGAATATGAATATAAATATGAGTAAAAATATAAATCCTAATTGTTTTTTTTCTAGAAACAACTATGTTCTTTTTTACAGATAATATATATGCTACTGCAGTAGAGAGCCTGTGTGCAAACATACGTGACACCTAATGTCAGAGGGTTGGTTTATCCAGTTTTTCTGCTTATTGATCTGGGCCCTGACAAGTAAAAAATTAACTATGGTATGACAGACAAGAGCGTGACACCTTCTCAAAAGACCAAAGTTCCATACCATGCTCACAAACCTCTACAAGCCGTTTTATGTTATTGGATTTTTACGCATTAAATTATTTTCTTAATTGATTTTACCGCTATATAGAGGATAAAATATCTTTGTTTTTGTTCTAGCTACGGGCAATGGAATGATGCCCATCAACCATTACTTCACCAGGATAATGTGGTTAATGCAAATGAAATTTATTACAGTACTTTGTTTTTCTCATAATAAATGCAGAAAGTTTTTCTCATGGTGTGTATCAATTTCAATTGCACATTACAAGCCAGTGTGAACATACTTGTGAGTGTGCACTGTAGTATAGTAAAAAAAGAAAAAGGAGGGAAAACATGTTTWTACAGAACAGGTAATTCAGCAGAGAGAGACACACAGAGAAAAACAAACACAAGTTACTATGATAGCAGAGATACTGTCATGTGCCACATTACTCAGCTCACCCCATAAACATCTTACTGCAGACACTTACTAACTCATGGCTCAACTCAGTACAATAAATCTCTTCAAAGTTTTCACATTTTTACATTGTCAGAAACATGAAGCRGAGTCGTATCTCCTTAGCGTGGTAAAGTATCACGCTTAACTCTACAGTCTACATTATATCATCAATCTTTTTGTTAAGAGGAGTATAGAGTATCTGTACCTCCCACAAGTAAATTCTCCTGGTGCACTAAACAAAATTATTCTGGTCTTGTATAGCTTTTATATACTGGTGTCAATTTTACCAAAATACATTAAGCTTGTATTGTATCAAATTCTATTTAATTAGTTTAAACTAAACATACAATTTGTCCCATTTTTACCATTATTTACCATGATTTCTTTTTGTATCTTTTACTCAAGTATAAATTCTGCCTTTAATTTAAATCTGTTAATAGATAGATACATGTTTACAGATATTTACAGCAAGTTACAGCAAAGTGCCGCTAATCATCAACCCTTGATTAATTGATCATCAGCAGGTGTACAGACCTTTATAAAAGTGGGATTTTTGGCAGTTTGCCRGTCTGGAGCATTCAGGTGTGTAACACTATGCCAAAAAGGAAGGAAATAAGCAATGTTCTTAGAGCTCATCAATTGCTTATAGGGTTATATACCTTTTTCAAACAATTTTGAGTTCAGCAATCTACAGTGAGAAGGATTAGTCACGAGTGGAAAGCATTCAGAGACAGTTGCCAATCTTCCTAGTAGTGGATGTCTTAGCACATCCACCCCAAGGTCAAGTCATGCAGTGCTCAGAGATATAAAAAAAAAACAAAGAGCTACATTTCAGACCCTACAGGCCTCACTGAACGTGTTAAATGTTMAAGTCCATGAGATCACAGTTGTTCGGAAAAGACCGAACAATTACCAGTTGGGCTTGTTTTGCAGCCACAAGACCTGKGCACCTTGCAGTCATTGAGTTGACCATGAACTGCTCAGTATACCAGAGTATTCTAGAGGGAAATGTGAGGCCATCTGTCCTACAACTAAAGCTTCGTCAAAATTGGCTCATGTAACAAGAGAATGATACAAGCACAGTAAATCTATATGAGAATGGCTAAAAAAATAAAAGAATCAAGATTTGGGAATGGCCTAAACGTTGTTATGGGAGCTTAAGAGAGCTGTGCATAAGTGAATGCCCCAAAATCTCATTGAACTGAAGCATTGTTTTAAAAAAGAATAGGCCTAAATTCCTCCACAACGATGTAGGAGACTGATAAAGTCATAAAGGAAACAATTCCTCAAAGGTRTTGCTACTAAACATTGATCTACAAGCTATTAAATCATGGGGTATTTAGTGTTGCCTACATGTTTTTTTTTCTTTTTGGTTATATAAATAGCAGTTAAAAAGTTATATGTATGTTCCCGACTGACTTAAAGAATATGGCTGAGGTGTGGATAAATGTGATTGTGTCTTCAATGAACTGATGTCCTTTTTAAGGGGTATTCCCTTTTCACACTCAGTATTCCCAGAATAATAATCACCATGTATAATAAGGCATAATTTCTTTTTGACAAGATTTATAACAGAGTAGTTAATTATAGGGACAACCAACAGGCAATAACTGATTGCTCATCAGAGAAAATGCTTCGGTTTTCATTAATTCTTTTAACAGATTTATGTTGGTGATGTGTGTTTCAGGTTTAAGCTAGGAGGTAGAATGGAAGGATTTTTAAGCTAGTCTGGATTTCCACACTGTAAACCCTAATGATCAAAGTAATTAAACCTATTGAGTACTGTTAACTTAAATAATGACTCAAATTAATAGACCTTGATGAGTATTTAGAACTTTTTGATATTCATGAGTTTGTAGAAATGACACTTTTTAAGTTAGCTGAACAACTTTGATATTTTAAGCCACAGTAACTGTCTCCTTAAAGTTCCACTAACTTAAAATCTTTCAGCCTAGCGATTTTGTGTCTGACATCATCAATGCACATGTAAATTGCCCACGTTGAATTGTTTTGATCAAGATGGTGGATTGGTCTGTCTTTGCATGATGCTATAAGTATAATCTTTACAAATCTGGGGACCCTAATGTTCATGTTTTTGATTTATGTCATCTGATTGTCGACAGTTTGGTGCTCTCTAGAGTTATGAATAGAATGTGTTTAGACGTTTACACATGAAAGGCCCGGGTTTGATTCCCAGCCACTGGATAAAGTGCCTGTCCCAAGCCCAGATAAAATGGGAGGGATGCTTCATGAAGGGCATCTGGTGTGAAACTTGTGCCAAGCTTGGTCCACTATGGGGACCCATTGCTGGGAGCAACCGAAAGACCAACAACTAAAAAAAATCATAATTACTATTAAATGAATGAGTACAACAAACTGTTAGTTCTGTTTACTTAAAATTGAAAACATCATTACCGTCAACTGTAACTGATTACCTCAAATGATTTGAGTTTTGCCAACTTATTTTGGTTTACAGTGTAATAGTTCTAAGAGGAACAGAAAAAAGCTTAAATATTCATACTTTTGGACTGAGCAATAACCAAGACGTTACGTCTCCCAAGACGTAGATTTGGTGGGAGCATAGTCATCAAAGGATTTGTAAACAAATTGATAAATCGAAAATATATAGTAAGCAGGCAAGAGAGGTTAACTGTATGAAATAGTGGTTCCATAAACTGAGTTTGTTAAGTTTGCAAAATGACATAGGAGTGGAATGAAGAAATGAAACATGACTCATAGTCATGCGAGTGAAAAACTGCCATGGCAGAGACATTTTTAAGATCATAGGAGCACATCAATTTACTGTATGCTTGAAAGCATGAAAAACTGATAAATATCAAACAACTTTGACCGGATGTTGTGTAAATTACATTGGCATGTACAGTCACCTGGAAGCATCAAATGCTTCATTAAGAAAGACAGAATGCATATGACATCAACTGAGTCATTTGAGTTTAGGTGGCACTCTCCCTTCCTGTGTCATCGCTACACTAGAAAAAAAGCTCCATGTATATAATGGCATGATGAGTCATGTCAGCCTTTTTGGCAAAATCAACATAGTGCTGCAGACTTCACAGAACCAGGTGGCAAGCCTTGCGGATTAGAAAGTACAGCATTTAGGAATCATTTGATGTCATTTTCCCTCTGGCAGAGGCAAGCCTTTTGAAGGGATAAGCTTTTACAAAACATGAGATGAGGAGAGGGTGTGTGAAATGAAACTGTTTCGGCATAATAATTTATCATTTTTTTCAACAGCGAGAAGTGCTCTGCAAATGGCAGGTCATATATTTGTGACCTAGTGTGAACTGAACCTAGAGAAACAAAAAGTGAATCCTTAAGAAAGTTATTATAACTACGTATCCACTAAACAATTAAAACTCTTACCCAGTGCCACCAAGTGGTGGGCAGAAGGAATATCATGTTTCTATACCCTTCTGGCCTTGCTTAGGTCAAGTGCACAAAAAACATTTGAATATGTCATCTAATTAATTTAATGTTTTCAAAAAACCTCTATAGCAACACGAACATTTTTGTAATTCCTGTCTCTTTAGCCACTGGTATGTAGTGGTGTAAAGGGTCAATGAGCAGCATGAAGTGAAGTGACATTCTTTTTCCTTGTTCTGCAGATGCTCAATGTTTCTTCATGAAGTATGTATAAAATAAAATATTTAAATAAGGGAATAGAGAACTGCTTGGCCCTAGTTATCTAACTTGTGGTTCGGCCTAATCGTTTACTTCCTAATTTAAATGCTAGGTATGTGACATCTGTATAACAATTGTGTTCCTTTTTTGTCTTTCCTTGCAAATCATTAAGAGGTTCATTTTAAGGCAACTTTTTACTACAGCAAAAAGTGCGAAAATTATGTTGAAAATGCTTTTTGTGTATAATTACTTTTACTCTAAACACTGACTTGTAAAACTGCCTTCCTTGTTTTTACAACTAGTTACAGATACAGTATTAAGATGTCCTTAGGTTAGTTTATAATAGGGTAAACGCTTTCCAATCCCCAACACGTGCCACATTTCTAAAATGATCAAGGCGCTAAAAATATTTCCATCTCATTTCAAAGATGCATGGCTTACCTTTTGTTATTTCCCTGCTTCTGTTGATATTTTACAAAATCACCATTTGATGCATAGAAAACATGTTTAATTTATACTCTAACTCCATAAGATCCTTTTTTCCCCCCTCACTCTATTTCTTAGAGTTTAAGATTGTACCTAAACCATGCTATTCTAATTGACCAAGTCATGTTCTAATTATATATATAATGTAGCTTGTAATAGTCATGGTAATTACATAATCTTATGATAACTACACATATATCCATCTATTATAAATTAGTTTTCTGTTTGTTGTTTGACTTCTATTATTACATGTACTGTATTATGGTGTCGTATAATCTACACTAGTGGTCAAAAGTTAAGGATTCAATAATATGACCTTATCTCCCATTGATTTTTTAAATCTGAATTACAGTAAGTTGGTAGACTCTAAATGAACATATCCTCTGCAGCAGAAGTAAGTCTTAGTCACGATTTTCTGGGATGGCCTTCATTAGAGCGAGTTTCGTCATAGCATTTGGTGTTTTCTTGCACAGCCACAATTGAAGATAATGCAAGTTCTTGCATTTTTCTGGATGGACTGACCTTCTCCTCTTAAAGTAGTGATGGACTTTTTTTTCTCTCTTTGCTCTCTGTTATTTCATAGTTTTGATTTGTACAGTATTGTTCTACAATGTATTACAAAATGAAGATGTGTCCAAACTGATATTATGAGGGATATTATTTATTATTTATTGCAAAGGGATAGAAACAAGATTTTTTAACTTATCAGGCCAGAAAGCAAATGTTAAGTTAAACTGCCTCAAAATACCTGATGTCCTAATTACTCGAATTAACCGTTTAGTTTCAAATGACACCTAGCAGTGCTGTTTTGATACATGTGCGTTTTCAAACAGTTAATCTCTTGAAACATTAAAGTGTACATCTTCGAGTGTCACTGCAAGTCTGTAAGCTTTTATATTCTACATTGTCTCGAATTATAGTTGTTTGGGAGGAGCTTTCCCTCAAATTTACACACAGCCATTTAATGTCCAAACAGTTCTGCCGTCGTGTTTCTTCTTTACTGTCCACGCGCCTCATTTCCGGTATTATACCGCTGGCTCTAGCTCCTCATCTGATGTTCAGACTAAAGGCCAGGGCAGAGAGAATGCCGCTGCTGACTGCCGTTAAAAAGCAGGGGCACGTGACCGCTTTTTCACTCCATCAGCGTTTTTACATGTTTGCTAGAGAAGCCCTAACTCTGTTCAAACTCAGGTCTATGTTTAGTGACCTGAATACGACTGGAGCGCTCATGATCCGTTGGTGTTTCATCTCCGTGCTGTTTCTCTCTGTTAACCTGAAGCAGGTGTGTGGAGTTTGGCCCATGCCGCAGCGCATCACGCAATCTAATCAGCGCCGTGTGTTAAACCCCCAGCTGTTCACGTTCAACCACGCGACCGATTCAGCCGCTCGAGTCGGATGCTCTGTGCTGGATGCTGCATTCAGAAGATACTTCAGCATCATTTTCCCCGACTTTCCAGATGGAACAGGTTAATGATGAACACAAACCACAGATTTATTGTAGACATACTTATGAGAGATATATGAATATTTTTTTTAACATACAGGATCTTAATTACAGACAGATATTAGCTTATCGCAAACTACTGTATGGGAAGATATACAGCCTTTTTGATTTATTTATTTTTTGTCCATGATCAGGTTTCAGTAATAGTTGTTCTGAGCCCAAACCATTTACAGTGTCAGTGAGTGTCAGAAGTGGCGGATGTGATGAATACCCAGATGAAGGTTCAAATGAAAGCTGTGAGTATGAAAATAACCGACACTGAGGCCAAACACAAGAAATGCTCCCAAAATAAAGATAAATAACAAAAAAAGTTATAAATAAATAATAAATAAATCTGTTAAAATTATAAAAAATACCCGATTCAGTCTCTTTTAAATATATATATATATATTTAAAAAACAAGAACAACAAACAAACCATTTTCAAAATAATTAATTAATTTAAAAAAATTCTAACAACTATAGACAAATGACCTGGAAGCCAAATGTAATAAACAAAACAAAAATGAAAAATGCAATTTTTAACACCAGTGGATTGCTAAATTTCAAGTAAATGGACAGGTTCGAGGCATAAAGTTGGTCACCAATAGAATCTTGTCCCATCTTCACAGTCAGGCCTTTATGTAATCACATACATTTCATTAGTTTATTTTTTTCCCCTTCACAAACACACAGTTGTGAGCATGTAAGTAACTGGCAATGAGATTATACACAAGAATAGCTCAGAATTAGATAAATAGATAGATGCATAATATGGATTATAATACACCCTCTTCCCATTCATGTGAAGGCAAATTTTCAATAAACCTAGGATTCAGTAAACAAAAACAAGAACAGCAAACAAATTACAACTACAGATCTATTTTTTCACTGTAGTTAATAAATACATTAATAAATGAATAAATAATTTAAATTTCCTAACAAGTTTAACCTTATGACCTGCAGGAAGGTAATAAATGAAACAAAACAAAAATGAAAAATGCAATTTTGAAAAAAAAACATTCTGTATCAAGAAAGCAAAAGCAAAAAAACTATTTTCACATATTCAGTTTTAATTTGAACCTAGTGCTTCTAAAGTGCACAATTTAATGCAAAATAATCAAATTAAGCATTATTCATGTTTTTCTTTTCCAGATAACCTGAGTGTGCTGGCAGGTCACGCTGTGCTCAGAGCAGAGTCAGTGTGGGGAGCCCTGAGAGGTATGCTGTTTCTATTGCTATCTTCAGCGCTAAACCCTTGTACTCAAATGTAAATGTTTTTCTTTCTTGATGGTAATTTCTTCTTCTTCTTCTTCTTCAAAAAAGAAACAGGTTGTACTTTTGCTACATGTTAATGGAATTACTGATGTAGTGAAACCACAAACACGCCTAACCCCTCCCCACCCCTTTTGTTAAACCTGCCTTCCTAGAAAGAAAGGCAGAGCTGAACCAACTGGGGGTGAAAACTATTTACATTTATTGCAAGTTATAATTTGATTAAGTTACTGTGTACATTCTAGAAATATTATAGAGTTCACCTAAACCGAACTTGTTTTTAAAACAGGTTTGGAGTCCTTCAGTCAGCTGGTGTACCAAGATCATAACTTAGTAAGTAAATATACTCAAGGTGACACCTTGACAATTAATTATAAGGAATAAAAATAATAATAAAAAAACAGTACCACTGTTTACTGTAGGTCTTTATTAACTGCATGTGATGTTTACTTTACCTTTATTTCTTTATGCAGTATTATGTAAATAAGACAGAAATTGAGGACTTCCCACGATTTCCATTTAGAGGGCTTTTGCTAGACACCTCGAGGCATTATTTACCAGTAAATGCTATACTGAAGACTCTGGTAAATACATTTTTATTTCATTATGCGTACTTATTTACCAGTGACGACTGGCATGTAAAATCGACATATATATGAGTCACTACCTAAGAATTTATTTCTTTATAGGATGCCATGGCCTATAATAAATTCAATGTATTTCACTGGCATATTGTGGATGATCCTTCTTTCCCTTACAAAAGCCACAGTTATCCTGATTTGAGCAACAAGGTATGTCAATTCTGGACAAAAGGTAAGGGGTCATGCAATGGAACACTGCATGTGTAATTTAGTCGGATGATTTCTACTTCATCAAAATGTAGAATTTTCTAAAGAATAGACAAGTTCTCAAAGATTATAAATACGTTCCTTTTACAATTTAAAACTAATGCTGAAACTAATAAACAAAATGGCAAGTTTAAAATATTTAAGCCTGAAAATTTGCTCAAACATCAACAAWAGTCAAATACAAAACTGGGTAAAGTTTGAACATTTAATTGCTTTTGCCTGCATATTCAATGTAGTTATGGTTTGCAGTGTAAAAAATGCTCTTTTTCAAAATAAATTGTAAATGTATCACAATTTTTTTTAAATTATTTGTTTGTTTATTTTTTCATGCACTTTAAATCTATAAGTGAAATTGGACAGTTTAATGTCAGAATATTGTTAACTGCAGGAATCAGATAGCTGTTAAAAATATTCTCACTTTCAGAATTTGTAAAATTTCATTTATACTGTCATTTAACTGTCATTTAAATATTGGTATTTCTGATTTAGGGAGCCTTTCACTCTGTGACTCACATTTACACGCAGTCAGATGTGAGGAGGGTGATCGCTCATGCAAGGTTCCGAGGAATCAGAGTGGTGCCAGAGTTTGATTCCCCAGGACACACGCATTCATGGGGTAAAGGTATGAGTGTGATTTTTTTTATTACAGACTTGGCATGATTTTAGCAAATTCTCATAAAACTATTTTTATTTTAGACTGGCTTCAGAGCATCTAAATAAAGTTTCATTGTCATTTTTTTCTCCTTGTGTTCTTTCAGGGCAGCCAGACCTGCTGACGCCCTGCTACAAGAGAACTGTTCCCACTGGGACATTTGGCCCGATCAACCCAACGTTGAGATCCAGTTACCAGTTCATGAGTAGCCTCTTTAAAGAGGTAACCTCTGTATTTCCTGACTCCTTTGTTCATCTTGGAGGCGACGAGGTTGACTTCAAATGCTGGTAAAAAGCTGCAGAATTTGCACTGTTGTTTGAGTGTTTTGTTTAACTCAGAAAAAGTTATCATTGAACATCCCTGTGGTCTTATATATAGGAAATCAAATCCTAGTGTGCAGGCATTTATGGGGAATATGGGCTTTGGAGATGATTACACCAAACTAGAGTCTTTCTACATGGAAAGGTAAATGATGAGAAAGAGAACAGTGCTGGGATTGTAACTTTTTCCAGATTACTTCCTTAATACAATATAGAAAGATGACGTGAAAAACAACTTTTACATTTTTTAAATAAACTAAGTATTTAATATAAACTGTAATTGATCTACAGTATTTTATTGTAGTATTATGAACATCACAGCTGCTTTTAACAAGACATCCATCGTTTGGCAGGATGTTTTTGATTATCACAAGCAAGTAAGTTCCCCATTCCCTGATTTCTACTTTAAAGCTTCTCACAATTTATTTACTTTATAATGCAAGCAAATCACTTTGATCTCCTCCTCACTAGTCTAAAGGGAATGAATGAATATGTACACTCTATACTGTATGTTCTAGAGGAGGGCCAAATATGTGGTGGAGGTGTGGAAAAGAGGATGCTACTTGTGTAAGATGCGGCAGGTGACCAGGGCTGGACTGAAGGTCATCTTGGCGGCACCATTCTATTTGGACCTGCCTGGACCCACACACGACTGGGCTCGGTACTACAATGTGCACCCTCTCTCCTTTAAGGGTCAGACATTATGTGCAGAGTGACCTGTGTGTCTGTTGTGGTGTGCTGTGTCATGCTTACAATGCAGTGCACCTTCTGTTTAATCTATGTRCTTTGTGTTTAATTGTTTGAACCACGTCCCAGGATTTCTCACATCTTGCCGACTGTCCATGGCATTCCTTCATAGTCACAGTTGTTCCTAAGTCCCTGTTTGGTCAAGCTCTGGATAATGACGGAACTTAGTGGAGAACAGCCAATGTGTAGTGATGGTAGTGGGCTTGGTGAACATGGGTTTATATACAGTATGTAATTTCCTTTTATTGCCACAAGGTGCCTGCAAAGAGTCAACTTTTACAAACATTAGGTTATTTACAACCACATATTTATTTGCATATTTAAGCTCATAAGAGCCCAGACCCATTTTTTACTTGGCACCTTGTGGAGTATTGTAACACTGCCTAGGCAGACCACATCAAACATATCACAATTAAATGAAAAACATCACATGGGATTTTCCCTGACAATTGTTGTGTTAAAAGCCTCATGTGTCATACTTGCTCCTTTCTATTTTTGTGCAAAACCCAGGAGTCCATCTGAAAACTGGTATGTCATGTAATATGTTGCTTTCTTTACGGGCATGCAAATCTTTTATTAATAAATTATTTTTTAATACATTTTTCTGTTATGTTTGGAAATAGTAAATGGTTTTGTACATAATAATTGACTGATTATGATAGTTACTTAAAACAAAAATATGATTGACTGATTGAAAAACATCAAAATGTCCTAACTATTACAGTAATTACATCACTATATTGGCTCTCACTTCTTTCCACACATAGGAGAAAAAAAGCTGTTCCTCTCCCTTCTGCTTGTCATGGAATCCAAACCCGCCAGTTTCTGTATTTACTTTTGCACATACCCACTCACATTTTAGATTAAGCATGATGAGTAACGTATCTCAAAATATATTAAATAATAATTCTAATCACAGAACCATGCCACTGGCATGTTAAATGCATTTAAAAACATTTAAATGCATATGGTGCAACATGTCATGTCATCGTTCGCAGCATGGCAGTGAGAAATAAGCACTTATAGTCAGGTTCTTAAATATTGGAATAATATATTTTTGGGATTTTTTTTTTTTTGGCTTCTGTTCACCATCACATTGAATTTGGAATGAAGCACTCATGCTGTTATCGAAGTCAATATTTTCATATATAATTCAAGGGGTGTGACAACAATGTTGCCTTAACCATTTCGAAACTATAGCCATTTTTGTACACACATCATTATGAATGGAGCAAATGGCTCACAAGCAGTTGCATGGCCAGGTGTGGCTTGGAGACCATTTGCATTTGGTAGTTGTTGACTCAAGCTCTCAACATGAGGTCCAAAAAGGTGTCTTCATGCGAGTGAAGGAKATCATCATTATGCTAAAATAAATAAAAAAATAAAAAAATAAAAAAATATATAGAGTGGCCTATACAACGGTTTAGAATGTTCTTCAAAAGAAGGAAGTAACTGCAAAAGGTCTGAAAGAACATATAAGACACCTATAGTAGATGACCACAAAAATTATTTTCATGAAGAAGAACCTTTTCACAACATCTAGCCAAGGGCTCTCTTGAGAAGATAGGTGTGCCATTGTCAACGTCTACAGCTCTTGTGTTTTTATTTTTTTGGTTTCACTATAGAATGTTGAACTCCAAATTATAACCCTTTCCAGATTGATGTGCAGTAACAATTGCTTCATTAAGACCATTGCTTATGTCTTTCCCTCTTGGCATTGTGTTAACACACATCTATCTGAATGCTCCAGAGGCAAAACTGCCTAACCCATGCTTTTATAGAGGTCTACACACCTGCTGTTGATCAATTAATCAAGGGCTGATGATTAGCAGCATCTGGCTGTACCTTACTCTCTGAAATGCTATGGAAGCAGTAAGGGCCTACTTAGTAGAGTCCAATTTTTTTGCTTTTTCTTTTTTGGCTTCATTTCTGTTAAATAAATAATGGCATAGTGAAATAATTAAAAAAATGTTTTACATGTAAAATTTTATGATGTTGTTTGTCTGAGGTTGTATTTTCTTAATACTAGAACTTGCTATGATCAGATGATTTATGTTGTGTTTTTGCACAAAAAACACACAAAATTAAAATTGGGGGGTACTAACTTTTACACATGACTCTACACTCTTTCTGTACACCTGTACATCTGATCATTTATGCAGGGATACAGCGTAGTGTCAAAATGCTGAAACCTGGTGGCTCATGGCATTTAGATATTTAGCTTGATTTAAAGCTAGTTTACCTAACTGAACACAAACTTTGTTCTCAAGCACTTTTGACCAAGCAGTCAAATATGTTTCGGAGTAGTGAGAGCAAACTCTGACCTGCAGTACTACAGTACTTTTTATTGTGCATGTCTTTGTGTCCAGGCACAGTTTATCAGAAGAAGCTGGTGATTGGTGGTGAAGTCTGTCTGTGGGGAGAATATGTAGATGCAGCCAATCTCAGTCCACGTCTATGGTGAGAGAAATGATGCTTGAAACTGAATGTTCTATACAAAATAATGGCCTCAAAGAAACATATAAAAATCAAACATTTTCTTTTTTAATTAATTAATTGTAATTAATAAATAGCAAAAAAAGTATTAATTAGTTTTAATCAATACACAGCAAAAAAATAATTAGTTAATTAAGTGATTTATGCTATGTTTTGAGGCCCCGAGCGAGTGCCGTTGCTGAGAGGTTATGGAGTAATGAAGAGCAGACGTCCAGTGTGGTAGAGGCGTTTCCTCGCCTAGAGGACTTCCGCTGTAAAATGATAAGGTACGGCCAAGGCACTCAACTCAGCATAAGTCTTTCTTTTCAAACTGAATTAACTTTAGCATTGATATTTTGTTGCAGTTTTTTTTTTTTTATCTCCTTTTTCTCTATGTCTAGACGTGGCATTGAAGCAGAACCTCTGTTTATAGGCCACTGCAAACATGAATTTATTGGTCCATAGATTGCATGGATCAGGACAAGAACTGGAGAAAATCCTATATATGAATCTTGCTGTAATTGCATGGTTTTAAAGGCATTTTTATATTTATTCCTAATGCATGAATATACCAATTTTTTATTGTACACGCTATTCTAAAAAAATAAATGAGGAGAAAATGTGTATGATAGCTTTATAAAGGAAGAAATCTTATTTTAAAGTTATGTTTAATCTTAATTTGAACTCTACACTATTTTGCATAATCGATTAAACAATTCTCATATTCCTAGCAACACAGCAGCTGATGATGAGCTTGATTGTGATGTGTGCTTAATTAGGGCATAGTGAGATGTGAGTATCTTGAAATATCAGACTTAAAGAAAAAGTTTTTCTTCATAGACCACAATATGGAAATACATTTTGAGAAAAGTCCAGGACACATACATGTATGTAATTAAATATTTTTTAAAAATGTCTTAATTTTTTTTTTAAACTCGTGTTTACAGTAAACATGTTCCTCAAACTTCTTGCTCCCTGGGGTCTTTTCCCCGTTCATCCAGTCTTTGTACGTATGTTCCATAACCTAATTGACTGACTCAGCAACAGTTCTGAGTAGCCCCCAATAAACCTCTCTATGACCTGTTCAGCAGTAATGTAGTTGTTTAACGTAATTCCCAATAATATTTAATTTACTTGCTAAATGAGCTTACATGGTATTGATCTTTACTTAGACGATTGATTTTCTCATTGCTGGGATTATGATGCTGACAGCAGATGGCAGGGATTGGCTAATCCTACAAGACCTAACGTTCCCTGAACCCTCCTCAAACCACCCTCCTGCTGGCCACTTGTAACCTCAGCTTAAGGGGTTCCAGACTTCAGAGCCCGTCCTTTGTATCAACCACTGCCAGGAATAGTCTATTTGCTATATAAGAACTATACACTGGTTACCTGGCAACATTAAAAACATTGACTGGTGAAGTGAATAACATTGCTTATCTCATAACAATAGCACCTGTCAAGGGCTTGGATTTATTAGGCAGCAAGTGAGCAATAGGGTTTTAAATTTGATGTGTTGGAAGCAGGAAAAATGAGAAGTATGTGAGTAACTGTGACCTGGGCCAAGTTGTGATGACTGAATCACATCTCCAAAACAACAGGTCTTTTGACGTGTTTCTTCTGTGTATTGATGAGTACTTACCTCTTTTCCAAGGAAAGACAATTGGGGAACCAGTGACAGGGTGATGTATTTTCAAGGTTTACTGATTCATGTGGGGAATGAAGGCTAGAATGACTGGAATCCCACATAAGAGCAACTGTGGCACAAATTGTTCTGGCTATAATAGAAATGTGTCAGATCAAACAGCCTTCTGCTGCTTGCTGTGAATGGTGCTACATAGCTGCCCTGTGCCCACCAGTGCTGCCCTGTGCCCACCACCAAAAGCAACTACACTGCATATAAACATCAAAAATATACCATAGAGCAATGAAAGAAGGTGGCTTGCTCTGATAAACCATGCTTCCTTATTACAGCATGTGGTTGGCCAGATGCCAAGTGTCACTTACCTGGGGAAGAGATGCTACCAGGATTTATACCAGGAAGCATTGCGTTGTGATGCTCTGGCCAATGTTCTGCTGGGTAACCTTGTGTCCTGTATTTATGTGGTACACTTTATGTAAGTACACCTATTCAAGTACACTTTATTCCCTGACAGCAGTGACCTTTTTCAGCAATGAAATCCATTGTTCAGGAATAGTTTAAGGAGCATAACAAGGATATCGAAGACCTTGAAATTCCCAAGATTTCAGTCTGATTTCACTGTCTATGAAGTGCTGGACAAACATGTCTGATCCATGAAGGCCTCACACATTTGCTTTAATAACATTGCAACAATAATGATATATAACTATATCATAAAACTAACTAACTGTTTAGTAATTACATGCTGTTTAACTAACCAACTAAATAAATAAATTCATAAACACTTCTAACCCAATAATTGTGCAAAACTGTCCTTAAATCTCAAAAGTGGCCAATGTCATATCAAATATGAAATTGCCAAGTTCTCTTTTGTTTTAACAATTAATACTTCAACCCTGCAGATGACTATAAATAGTGCATTTATTTAAAATAATTATTTTGTGCTTAAGCCTTTTTTCGTCAATGCAGCATTTTTGAATAATCTCCATTCATGTAGCTTGAAGACAAGTCCTGTATAATCCCAAAACTTGGCCAGAATTCATGATGACTCATAGAGAATTAGAAACCCCTGTCTTATCTTTTTTTTCATTAATTCATTTATTTTTAACTGAACATTATTAATAGTCTTGATGAGATGTTGGAGTTAATGCTTTAAGTAATACCTATTATGTGTTTTACATGTACAGTATAATACATGTTTTAAAAGGACAAAGAGAAACTGTTGGTGATGCTATTTATTTTTTTAAGATTCTCTTATGTTTTGTTAAGGAGTCTTATATAAACACAGGATTCACACACACACACACACACACACACACACACACACACACACACACACACACACACTAAAAGGGTAATCTCACTCTTTGACTATACAGTATATGACATTCAAAGAGGTTACAACCAAAGCCGCTTAGCGTGATGCATGTGAACGCACAACAATATAATTTAATTGGCATCAAACAGTGCTGTTAAAGTAAATTATTAACAGGAAATTATTTTACTGTATTGTTGTATATGTATTAACAACTGATAAATTACATACCGTGGTACTAAACTGACACCTATGTTGGACCTAATACGATAACACGCATTACATAAGCCGCTTATAAAACAATTAAGCATTTTGTCTTTTATGAAAGACGAACAAGAAACAAGTCCTCAATCACAACATTTAAATTTCCAAATTCATGGACTAAAATATTCTTTAATTAACACACTGTTAGTCTATTTGCTTTTAAAACTACCATACAGCTTGACTTTATTACAAAGTCAAGTCAACCAAAGAATGATTCTAATGTGCACCAGACAAAAGCAGTAATCAAATGACATTAATTGAAGCATCCTCTATAAATTCTGCAGTAATGCTATAAATGTTGTGTTAGTAACAACAACCAAGTAAATTAGGGCAGAAATAAAATATTATAGTAAATCAGAAATGCTTATTTTAATAAATTGACACTTAAAATACTTTTTGCTTGTTCTGTCTACTCCCTAGTAAAGATTAAGTCACCCTCTGTAACCTCTCAAGTTATGAGGGGCATTTAATAAAATTTGTTTTTGCGGTTCACTGATGGTGACAGCACGTGGTTTGTGTGCAGATAAGTCATCTGGCCAAGAAAATATTTGTCCAGTATATAGCAGTTAGTGTTAATCTCATTGGTGGGTGGCTTTTAAGTGTTGTTGGATCTCCTAAACAGTCTGAGAGTCGCTGAGCCCCATCAGAAGGCTCAGGAGAGGAGCAATCTGACACTGATCCGCTCTCAGGCGTTTTGCTGATGGCAGCAGCAACCCGGGCCAGCAGCAGCTGTTTACTGTCAGAGATCTAGGTCAGGCAATGCTTGGGTAAGGGTTATGCCTCTTCAGTATAGGCCTTTTGGTTTAGCAGGTGGTGTCCTCAGGAACATTCTGGAAACTACTGAATTTATTGACAAAAGTTAGACTTTACCTAAACTGATTTCATTCAATATTTTTTTCTTGTAGTACGAATAAAAAATATGTATAATTTTAACAATAACAAAAAAACAACAACAACAATAAATAATAATAATAATAATAAACTTGTCACACTTGTTTGCTACACACATTCACATAATAGACCGTGCACATATAATGGCAATATCATTCATTCTCTAAAACCTAATTATCCTATACAGGCTCATGGGAGGTCTGGAGCCTATCCCAGTGGACTCAGGGCATAAGACGGGGTACACCTTGGACAGGGTGCCAGCCCATCACAGAGCACAAGCATGCACACACTTACATGCTCAATCACACAGTATTTGAAATTTAGAAATACCAATTAGCCTACAGTACCTGAAGGAAACCCACCGAGCACAGCGAGAAAATGCAAACTTCATGCACACAGACCTGAAGCATGAATTGAACACTTGAACCTGGAGGTGCAAAGCCACAGTGCTAACTAATAGGGAATGGCAATATTGTCATGTAAAAAAAAATCACTTGGCTCTCACAACTCATGGCTCTGGTACAGGCAGCCTATGATGGAAACTTTAAGGTCTAGTCCAGGCTGTAGAGTTACACTGTCAGCACTGCCCAGATCAGATCCTAAACACATTAGCAATCTCTGCTGGAGAAGTTGGTATTGTTGGTTGTGGTTGTGTACCAATCATGCAAGCAGTTGAAAAGCTGTTATCATTATCATTTATGATAGGAAGCACTTTAAAATTTGTTATATGGTTGATAAGTTATATATATTAAAAAAAATTTATACTACTGATTATCACCGTTCATAATGTGACTATTTTGAGACATAGTTTATAATCTCTTTGCTTTCTCATAATCTCTGCTCTGCCCATCTAAGCAAGTCTTGTCCTGAAAAGCTACTAGAGAACATCACGCACAACATCCACCTGCCTGTTACATAAACTCATCTAATGCCAGGATGTTGTGACGCGGCCACTTCTCACCTGCACGCACAGCAGACAGAGTAAAGCACCCAGTTGTATCACTCGCATGACATCAACAAAAACAACGCCCCTGTTTAGACTTTGTATGGCAGCTCACATGGTTCTGCACGTGTTTATAAAAAATGGTGTAAAATAAACCTCATGGCAATGGTAAACCAGAATCTATTATAGTGGTTATACTGGAGGATTAGGACACAATTGAATTACCCAGTCAGAAAACAAACAAACAAACAAAAAAAGTGAAAATACTATAAGAGGCATTCAAGTTAAAGTGGGACTTTTGATTGTATCAGAACAGAGTTATACCAAAAATATAGAAAGTTTGCTCAGTATGCTGGAGGCATAATCAGATTTTCTGCGTCAGACCTGAAACTCCTTTAATGCCCCTAACATGTGGAAATGGCTTGGGTCATAACTGTACTTGGGATGTGGCAGCCGAGTTCAGGTAATGGTTCAAGCGGTGTTCATGAATGATTGTGTGTACAGTTCCCACAGACAGATGTATCCATCACTTATTTATTTAGTTTCCTCTAAAAGTAGAGATCTATACTTGTACAGTATCCACCCTTGACAGTGTACTTGTATCCACTAAATCACAGTGCTCAAATATGCTCAGAAGGCAATGATTTCTTCCATCTGTTATTTAGTAATAAAAGAAAACACAAACACACAAGTAACCGCTATAACTGTAGTATGTGTTATTCATTCTGAATCCTACCACCTGCTGCCCTACACACATCTGCTTGTGGATTAATTAGCATGCATGGATAATAACATTTTCAGAGTTAGAAACATGCAGGTATGAGGAAACAAAATAAAGTAAATAAAATTAAGCATTCATTTGTTTGCGTGCACATTTCATATTTTGAATTGCCAGTATGCACAGTTTTTTCTACTGTATATAGCATTTGCAAAACTGTTTTGAAAATTTATAAACTCTATTAATTTATATAAGTACATAAGTTACAGTACTATCTATTCATCTACAGTATCTATCTATAAAACTCTCACATAAATCAAGATATAATTTTAATTTTGAACGCAAACAAATACACTAGGCTTGGAAATCTTTTTTCTGTAATGTGAAAAGTGAAAGCTCATAGCCAAATACTGGCCAAAGATTAGCTGACTTGTTTGTCAGTTGCACAAACACAAAGTGTTTATATAAGTATATATATAATTTTAAAAAAAAATTTGTATTAATGCACATGCCTATCTAACTAGTTAAACAAACTTTATTATATTGTGTTTCATACCAGTCAATTCACTTAGGTTTCTGGGCAACAAAATACTTGCTCTAGGTAATATGTTTTCACATTTTCACTTAGTCTAGCTAATGTATTTTTGATTTGTCTTGCTGATGCTGTTTTCAAGCAAATTTGTAGGAGCATGATTGGTGTGAGGAATCAAATGAAATCAGTCTTGAGAACTAATACACACTGTTCAGTTAAGAGTTTAGTTACGGCTCCCAAACAAGCCCCCTTTACTAATCTGGATCTCTAATCTTTTTACACACTAGTTTAACCCAACAGAGAGGAGCCTGTTGTAGGAACAGAGACATCAGCCAAAACAAATTGAGCATTACAGGGGATTTTTTTTCCTTGCAGAAATCATCTCCTGGTCAGTTTGCCTTTCGCCTCTAAGCTGTTTGCCTTTTTAACTGAAAACACTGTATTCTTTTCTTATTAGGGTGAAAAACACTGCCAATGTGGATTTACAGTACTGATTGCTAGTAAACATATTTGGATCAAACTATATACAGTATATTAGCTCTATTAGCGGTATTTCTATGTCATGTTTATGGTCCTGCTGTAATCACACTATCATGGGAACGTCCCACAGGTGAACAGGGTGTGATTGTCTAATTGTTGTGTGTGACCTGCCTCTACGCCAGTCCTTAGTACACCAATTCAAAGAAAAAAGTAAATCACTGACTTCAGCCATGTAATTGCTAGTAAATCAGGCAGAGGTCACTAATTAGGCAGACTGAGATCCAGAGAGCAGCCACCATATGGCACCAGGCTGGGCTGGACTCAGGGCCCTCACTGTTCTTTCACCCTCACAGTGACTTAATTGCCCTTCATTTCCACCCCCTTTCCAACGGGGTCTTTGTTTGACTTAGGAGAACACATTTTGTGGTAGGCTAAGCTGCTTAGCAGACTAAAGATGTATGTCTTCATGCCAGCTATTTCCATTTAGGTTGTGTTGTTAAAATTTTGCACTAGAGGACAATTAATAATATGTAAAAATGTCAAATAGGCAAATAGAAACATTAGAATAGGCATACAGGGTCATGGGTTGGGCTTCGAAGAAATGACTCATTGTGGAAAATAGTGGAATTTATAGTGGAAATATATTTATAGTGGAATTTATAGTGGAATTTATAGTGACTCATAGTGGAAAATGCTAAGGATTAAAAAGTGATGAAATGACATGAAACTTTAGAAAGAAATAATAAAACACACTCCAGATACAGACAACCAACACAACTATCCCTTATCCATGGGGTGATGTGTGGTTCCTGCAACATTATATCCTATGAAGCACTCCCATCTACAACAACAGTAAAAAAAAAAAAAAAAATTTTTTTAAATAAAGTGAGTCATTTAAACTAATAACTAACAAAAGTTTGTATCTGCATCTGTTTACTCATGGAACAGAAAATTAATGAAAAGTTAAACAAATTAGTAATTCTCTATTTTCTCATGAACTGCAAAAATCAGAGCATCTTGACTTTAGACTAATTCAACTAATATTTCTCTTTATTACAGTTTCTGTTATCAGATTATATAATCTAATATTTGAAAGAATTCTTGGAAAACCTTATTAAGCACACTTCTAGATATTTTACTAATTTCAAGATATTTTAGACAAAACTTTTTTATAATCTAGTTTTTTTTTAGTTCTTTTTAGTTAAACCATTTATTTTTAAGCTTGCATTTACTTATATTTCAAGAACAGTGTAGTTGTGATGTGTCTGAATTTTTTATGTAATGACTTCACATTGTTAAATGTTAGATAACCTTTCTTTTATTCAAGAGATTGTTATCTGCTAAGGTATGTTAGCACTCTGTTACCCACCATACGAAATGATGATTGAATGCTCACATATTACAGATCAAAACTTATAACCAAAAACAAGCTGAACAGAGAAAAAACGTTGGTGAGCAAACTAAAGCCAAAGTCCTTTCTTATTTATTTTATTATCCATTTTTGGATGTACCTAATGCCAAACCCTGTGACTGATTGATCCACCCCTAGATGGACAGTAAAGATTAAGAGGATGACAAATGGGCATTTGCTTACACAGCGCTTGCTGTTAATCCCCTTGTCTTCCTTTAGGGAGCCCGACTGGACAGGGACTCACACTTCAGCATCACCAGATGCAGGATGAGCAAGTGACCTAAGCAACAGGCAACAAGTTCTACAGAACAAAACAAAGTGAAGTGAGATTTTCATCAAGACCAAAGCCACTACGGAAAAGTAAATTCACTGGGCAATCAAGCCTCTGGAGACAGCATACATATTCAAGCAACTCGCCAGACTTCTCTTTTAACTTTCATTAATAAGGATAATGGAGGATCCCATTTTGAAGATATCCATGATGCCATCCACATCCCCTACTGACTCATCTAGGAGCAGCTCCACAGAGGAGAGCCATGGAGGTGAGTTAAAAAGCTTCACACTGTTCTTTCCACCAGAAGTCTATGCTTTACCTTTAGGTTTGCTTTATACTGTGCAATTCTCCTAGACCTGTGCATGCATCTTTTGCCTTCCATCTTTTGCCTTGGAACAAATAGAAAAATTTGAACTTTCCCAAACTTTCCCAAACTTTCATTAAACATTAGAAAACAACAAAAAAGTAATGCTTCTGTAAAATTAAAATGTTTAAAATGGTTCCTTAAACTGTGCACAAAAATAATTGTGTCTAATTGTGTGTAAATAAAAGTTTTTTATGTCTACAGGCAAAAGTCCGGCTCCTGGTAAGAGCTTGAGTCAAGGCCTACTGTGTAAGGTGTGTGCAGACACTAGCAGTGGAAAACATTATGGGATCTATGCCTGCAATGGCTGCAGTGGCTTTTTCAAACGCAGTGTGAGGCGTAGATTAATCTACAGGTGAGGAGAATAACAAACAGTTCTACAAAACATGGAAAGCTTTATATTGCCTATATCTCATACTGTTATAATAAACTTGCAGGTGCCAAGCTGGTACAGGTATGTGTCCAGTAGATAAAGCTCATCGTAACCAGTGCCAGGCGTGTCGCCTAAAGAAATGCCTTCAGGCTGGCATGAACAAAGATGGTAAGTTAGGTTCCAGATGCCCATCAATTAATAGATTTGTTTTCCATATTTTCTTTACATGGCACTCTTTTTCGAACTCATCACTTTCTTCCCCATTAGCTGTGCAGAATGAGAGGCAACCGCGAAGCACCGCTCAGGTCAGGTTAGACACCCTCGATATTGATACAGAAAAGGAACACCTAGCCACCACCAGGGAGCCCACATCCTCTTCGTCTTCATGTTCTGTCATAAGCAGACCTTTACTGGGCTCCTCAATTAGCTCCAGCATTAACTCCAGTGGCCCCAGCCAGCACAGCAGCCCCCAAAACAGCCACCGCTTCATGGCCAGCCTGATGACAGCTGAGACTTGCGCCAAGCTCGAGCCTGAGGATGGTAGGGACACAAAGTTTGCTTTAAAAAAAAAAAAAACTTTTTTAAAGCTGTTACAATATATAATATTAGTGTAAAAATTGGGCCTTCCCAAAAGTAATGATTCTCTAGAATTATGTTCTTTTCCTCTGTATCTGCAGTTGATGAGAATATTGATGTAACAAGTAACGAGCCGGAGATAAGCTCACCAGAGAGCAACTCAACACTCTATCCCTATTCTGGCCCTGAGAGCATATATGAGACCTCGGCTCGCCTACTTTTCATGTCTGTCAAATGGGCAAAAAACTTGCCAGTCTTCTCCCACCTGCCATTTAGGGATCAGGTACAAGCTTTTTTTTTTTACTCGTCTGTGAACCCCAGCTAAATTTTTTGTTTGTTTGTTATTTACTCTTTTCTACCTAAAATCATATGTTGAAAGAAGACTCAAAGTACATATTTCACAGTAAATGTTAACGTTAATGTAAATTTCCATATGGAGCACTTACATATTACTCGTCCATGTACATAGATTTACAATTGTAAATTATATAGCATACACTAGAAGCTTACAATTTGTATCTGGCTCATTGTTTATATAGGTGATACTGCTGGAGGAGGCATGGAGTGAGCTATTTCTTCTCTGTGCCATTCAGTGGTCCTTGCCGCTTGAAAGCTGCCCCCTGCTTTCTCTACCTGAGCTGTCTCCTCCCTCCCAGGGTAAAAGCAGTCCCTGTGCTTCTGACTTGCGTCTCCTGCAGGAGCTCTTCAGCCGCTTCAAGGCCATGCAGGTGGACCCTACGGAGTTCGCCTGTTTGAAAGCAATAGTTCTCTTCAAGCCAGGTGGGTTTTCTAAACTGTGGTGGATGAAGAAGGAATAACTGTATGGTCTGTGTATGATTACAAAGTATTGAGAATAGCTCTTATATTAAAACAGAAACAAGTGGCCTCAAAGACCCAGAACAGGTTGAGAATCTACAGGACCAGTCTCAAGTAATGCTTGCTCAGCATATTCACACACTCTACTCCAGTCAAACAGCAAGGTAAGAAATGCACACATACATAAAGAAACAAATGACCTAATATACAGTACTTATACAAATATGAATACATATAGAAATAGAAAATGTAATCAAACCTTTTGTGTTCCTTAGGTTTGGGAGGCTGTTGTTGCTCCTTCCAGCTTTACATTTTGTAAGTTCAGAGAGGATTGAATTGCTTTTCTTCCACAGAACAATTGGAAGCACACCGATGGAGAAGCTGCTCTGTGGCATGTTTAAGAATTGAAAAATACTTGCTCTTTGGTATAAATCAGACATTTTCTATTGTAGTTATAAGCTGCCTCTCAAAGCCAATACATTTCAAACAGGAGAATGTTGTACACTTTGTTCCTGTTTCATACCAGCACTGATCACCACCATGATCAGACAAACTGCACTAGGTGGATCAGTTTTGCCTGTATGGACATGCCGGTTAACCAGCTATGACACCAACAGACCAACAGTTATAATACATCAGCTTGGATCAGCATTAAATTCATTCCAGTCTATCTTAACTTTTTGCAATTGTATTCCTAAAAAGTCACATTATAGTTTGTACTTTTACTACTGCTCACACTACTGTATATGCTTTTGTTACTATATCAAAACTTCATTTCATAATTAGTTAGATTACATAGCCTATCATTATTTAATGTATCTATGTAAGTTACCTGCAGTATTGCCTTTTCAGCTTTTCATAAGACAAATATATTTTGATAAAATCTTTTAACCATTAAACAAATGTAGTTGTTTTTCATCCGAAATCCAAAATTAATTTCTTGCTTAACGTATAACTAAGCATTTTATTTTTATTAAAACTTAAGAGTTTCCGGTCATTAAAAAAATGACTCTTTTACAGTGTGTAAAATGGAGTTTGCTCAGAGTCGCATGACTGCACAGTGGATAGCACTGATGCCTCACGATTACTCACACAGTAGCTCATGATTTCCCACTTTACATATGGGCTTCCTTCCCATTTCCAAACATGGTAGTAGGTGAATTGGCTATTCATGATGATCTTCTATATTCTTCTAATACCTATTGTATGGAAGTGTGCATAGATTTTGGAGGTTCTCCCTGTGCTATGCTTGTTTCATCCATGCACTCAGGTTTCCCCTACAGTCCAAAGACATGAGTTAATTTTTTTTATATGGTGTTCCAAAATTCCCTATAATGTACTGTATGAAAGAGCGTGTGTCTGTGCCTTGCAATAGGGTGACACCCCATCCAGGATGTCAGTGGCCTTGTGTGCAAACACTCCGGGATAATCTTTGGTTCTAAATGACACCAAATTTTCACACCAAATGTGAAAACTCAAATGCACAGTGTGATGTCTAAAGGCTCCCGTCAAAGCACACTGGCAAGGCTTCCACATCAGTGTTCCTTTTTTTATTGGTTACTGACCAGTGCTGCCAGCTACTGTAAACATTCTGTAAACATTCTGTAAACTGGCAAACTGGTCTCAACAATTAAATGCATAAGTATCAAATCTTCTCCAGAAACGCCCAGTGTGGCAAGTTTTCCAACCTAGCAGAAGCCACACCTGCTTCAACCAGTTTAATTAGTTGCTCTTGGCTTTCAGGAGATGATCAGGTGTGGCTTCGGCTTTGTTGGCATGAAAACCTGCACACACAAACACAAACACACACAATGTCCCTGCCTGGAGAAGATTTGATGTCACTGAATAAATGTGATGACGTGGGCACATGCGTGGCACAGGGAGGAATATAAAACTAGCTTTTATGTCCTGATTGCCACTTCAGTACTAAGACCACATATGGCAGGTGTGACATTCATTACATGAAACAACTTGTACAGACAAATTAATAGATAAATGAATTATATCTAGTATTACATCGTCATCATTGTAGTGTTTTAAAATATTTTGGTTAAATCCCATGATGTGCAACGCAGCACATATTTCCTAGATTGCACTTTGCCTTTCCCATTTGACTGTTTTTCCTGCTTTTACACACCTGAATAAATAGATCAGGGAAACACTGAGCTGTGTAGGACAGTGGGCTCTCCCTGACCCAGGGGGTGCATTAGAAAACTGATATTGAGGATATGGATATTATGCAAAATCATGTTTTTACAGATAAATGGTGTCACCCAAACACTATCACCATCACAATTTGGTCCTTGTCATTCAAACGAGATATTGAAAACGTAGCTACTGTGAGAACGACTACATTGTAATGGCTAGACAACTGGGTCAGAGCAACTCCAAAACTGCAGCTCTTGTGAGATGTTCCCAGGCCGCAGTGGTCAGGACATACCAAAAGTAATCCAAGGAAGGAAACCTAGTGAACTGGCAAGAAGGTCATGAGTGGCCAAGGCTTACTGATGCACATGGGGAGTGAAGGTTGGCCTGTGTAGCCTGATACAATAGAAAAGGTACTGTAGCTCAAATTGAGGACAGGTTAATGCTGATTTCAGTAGAAAGGTGTCAGAACACACAGTGCATTACTGTTTTGGTAGAAAAAGGGGAGACCCTCTCAGTACTGTAGGCGGGTGCTCATAATGTTATGGCTAACGACTGTATATTTTTAGTTATAGATTTATTTTTAAAAATAAAATAAAACAAACCTCTTCCAGCCCACTAGAGGGAGCAGTCCAACAAGGGTTTATGACTCTCACGCCAACTAAAAGCTTTAATACGCTATCTAGTGCACTACATGTCCAGTGAGTAGTGTAATAGGATGCGGTACATTTCCAAACACGGAAGTAGTGCTTATTTTAGCGGAAACGATGTTTGTGTACTTACTGCCTACGGTTCTCTGCCTTTAAAACATACACTTTCCTTTACAAATATATATATTTAATTAACATAAAATGTTTGGCAGGTCTTCAGGTTTGAACTATGAGATTCTCCCACAAACAGATCACGGAAATAGAAATTACCCGGGCCTGTTTTCATCCGGACAGTCTGAGTATAACAGCGGCTTCTCCTTTGATTACGTTCCTAAAATTAAAAACAATGATTTTACAGATGAAAGTCAAGGATTTGTATCACGCTTGTGCAACTTAATCGTTATATTTTTGGTTTTTCTGTGTACGCTCATCACATTTCCCATATCTGCGTGGTTTGTTTTAAAAGTAAGTCCTATTTGCATCTTAAACACTAACGTACACATTTGTGTGTCCCATTATCGCGGTGTAGTGTCACGTGACAGAAGCACATGCATAAAACCATGAAGATTAAGAGCTTTAGGTAAAGTGACTTTGACTGTGGCATTGTTGCTGGTTCATATGAAAATGTCATAATCAGCTTAATAATAATACAGGTTGTATGATTACACAGAATGCGTTTTTACTACACAAATGATCAAATATACATATTTTATTAAATTAAAAATACAAGGCAATGTTCTACACAAGAAGGCATCATCTCATTGAAATGCAACATATGACATAAGGTTCGATCAGAAACATGACAGTGATTCAGTAACATATATTGAGGTATAAAAACCTAATGTGCAGAAGGTATAAGCAACGACTTTCCTTCAAACTACTATCTAGATCCTTGATAAGCAAGCCAGAAGTGACACATGCTGAGAAGGAATAGGATCATAACTTTGAAAGGAACTAGACTGCATCCCACAAATTCTTTTCTGGATGACAATATAGTCAGCTACAATATTTTAAACCTCATATGTTACTGAATCACAGTGATTATTCCAATATGTCTTGTAATGTTGCATTACAATTTGATAATGCCTTGTGTAGAAATCTTGCGCAGGTACAGGTGTTCCTATTAATGTGACTGATGAGTGTATGCTGCTCACATGAGTGTGCTGATAGCAGCCAAAGGTCAATAACAACAATAAAAATATGGAAACATATAGCATGTGTTGAAATATATAGAATGTTATAGAAGACGTGGCTAACTGTAGTATAACATGTACGGTGCAGTTATACTGTAGTAAAGCCAGTAATTACATTTTATAGAAAATCACTGTTATAAAAAGATGTGATACTGTGTGGAAAACATTTGTTTGGAAACCTTAATTGTTGTGGTATAATTCAGTTTTTTTTGTTTTGTGTTTTAGACTGTGCCCAACTATGAGAGAATTGTTGTATTCCGCCTGGGTCGCATCCGACCTCCTAAGGGTCCAGGAGTGGTTTTAGTGCTTCCGCTTATTGACCAGTGGCAAAGGGTGGACCTAAGAACCAGGGCTTTCAACATCCCACCATGCAAGGTAGTAAGAAACACTCCAAATGACCTGTGCTGCACATTTTAGTTGGCCGCTGAACCGGTTTCTTACCCGCAAACCCTCAAAAAGGTCAAATGATCTGATAAAATTGTAACTTTTTTAACAGTAGCTAAGGCTTTCATTATTTTAATCAACAGTAGATTTTCAGATTCCACTTTCTTGTACCAGGTGAACACAAAAGATGGAGGCCTGGTGTCTGTCGGTGCAGATATCCAGTTCCGGATCTGGAATCCAGTCATGTCTGTGGTGGCGGTGCAAGATTTAAAGGCTTCCACACGTCTTACTGCACAGAATGCTATGACTCAGACTCTGGGCAAGAGAACAGTGAGAGAAATACAGACAGAGAAAGTCAAACTGGGCGAGCGTCTTGGGGTAAAAGATCAGATTTCTTCAATATTGTTTATTGACAAAGTTTATTGTTAAATTCTTCTAGGTTTTACTGTGCATGAGAATGTTATGCATTAGTAAACATTAGGGGTGAGAATACCCAGTCACCACCTGATACGATATTATCACGATGCCTAGGTGTCGATGCGACTAAAATAGTGATTCTATAAACATTCTGATTGGATACTTTTTTCCTAATTTTGCTACCATTTTAAGACCATGAATCTTAAAAGTTGTCATAACTCGAAAGATTTATACCTTAACTTAACAATTTCACAACTGAATTTAACTTGAGTAGTAGCACATTCCTTATATTAGTTTTCTTGCTTAAAAACCAAGTGCAGCATTTAAACCACACAAAGTAACTTCAAATAAAAAAAGTTTAACTGAAAACTAAAAAGCTACAGTACATTATTACTGAGCAAGGCATACCTCTGTCATCTGTTACAATTATTATTTTTAATTAAACTTATTTTTAACTAACAAATAATTAATTCCTACAACATGGGATTGCAGTGTGGACACACCCCAGGATTCCAGCTCCTTAAAGTCGTGGCATGTTTTGCAGATGGACATAAATGATCTGACAAAACCTTGGGGTTTGGAGGTGGACCGGGTTGAGCTGACCCTGGAAAGTGTTCTCCGTGCACCAGATGAGTGTCACTCAGGGCCATTCATTATGCCTCCCTCTGTCCCTGGCCTAGAGGGTTTGGCCGGACCTATACAGCAACTCGCCATGCATTTTCTGGGGCAAAGTGCAGCAGCATCGCCGCCAGCTAATGGTGAATTCATACAGCACACTAATCATCTACAGTAGGTTAGTTCATTTA
Source organism: Clarias batrachus (assembly GCA_003987875.1). Taxonomy (NCBI): domain Eukaryota; kingdom Metazoa; phylum Chordata; class Actinopteri; order Siluriformes; family Clariidae; genus Clarias; species Clarias batrachus. The sequence continues at coordinate 116,487 of QMIH01000503.1, forward strand.
CTCTGCTCTCACTTCACCATGTTCATATGGGCTTGTGTGCATTTCTGTGCAGATACAATTCTCTTCACTGATGAGTTGAAGACAGAGACGCCAGTAACTCAAAGCAGCAGTATGGTAGAGGAGCTCCTGGCAGCAGTGAGACTGGTGCTGTCTGAGAGCTTGGTTAGGCAAGTGGGAGCCTGTTTCCAGTTTCACATCAGTACCAGTACTGGCCAAACCAGGAGCTACTATGTGGACCTTACTCAAAGTAATTACAGACAGATTGTATTTCTCTGGGAGGTTTCTCCTTGGTATCATTGGTTTCTGTTTATGTAGAATAGTTAACGTAAAGTCTAACTGACCTAAAGCTTTAAATCACCTTTTTTTGTGTGTTGTAAACCTAGTGCGTTCTTCATATCAGAAGAATGTTTTTACAAAGATTGGTTTAATGAGTTGTCCCCAATAGCATCTTAGATCTAAATTAGATCTATATATTAAATGAATAATTAATAGCTCCTTAATGAGTGTTAAATTTGATCATGGTCGCCTATTTTCCTTGAAATCTTTTTGTGTGCTCAGCCGTTTGCCCCTGACCATTACCTTGATAGATATCCCATCATTTTTTTTTTCCACAATTATGGTCACAACAGACCAGTGAAAAATGTGGTGCATGTTTGGCATGCCTACTAATAGTACATGGAAAACTAGTAAAAACTTGTACAAAATAATCAAGTATCTAGTATTTAAAAAAAATGCATGTTTAATATTGTGTAATTATTGTATCGAAATTATATATAGTAAGTGCATAATGCGATAGTAAGCAACAAACCAATTATGTAGCCCTAATTTGACCCACATGTATTTAAAAATGCACCTTGTTGATTTTTAAGATTTGTTCTTATTAAAATGTACTAATCTTGCAGAAATTATCTCTCATCTCTCAATTTCAATCTCCAGATAGTGGAACATGTGGTGCCGGCGAGGCGACGCAGCCAGACGTGTGTCTGAGTATGAGTGAGCAGGATATGATGGCCATGTTCCAGGGCAGCCTGCGGCCATTCGCAGCATACAGTAGTGGCAGATTGAGAGTTCAGGGAGACTTAAACACTGCCATGAAACTAGATGCACTTGTTAAACTCATCAAACCTTCATGATGTCTATATGAAGTTAAAGAAACTGAGTATTTTATACCTTCACAACTCACAAGCTTGTGTTAGACTTTTAAAACATAAACCGTCCGGCTCATATCATTTGTTGTGGCCTAAACATTTATTATACTGTAGCTAGATAATGCAATATTTAATATAATGGCTTGCAACACAAAAATCCCAACATTAAAAAAAATATATATCTGAAAAATGTGAATTATATCTTTGTCAGTAATCTATATTCTGTTGTGTTTCAATTGCACTATTTAAAAGCACCACCATATGTATATACATTATGTTTGTATAAATTATATGTTTTAGGTATTTCATGATTTTTTAAATCAGTTTGTGTTGTCTGTTTGTATACTGTATATGGTGCATAATCACATTACTGTATATATTAGTAATTTATAAAAGTTATTTTTTAATAAAAATGCTGAAAAGCTCAATGTGCTGTGAGCTTTTTGTAGTGCTGCTTTTGAAGGTCATTTGTGCATTGCTGTGTGACTGACTCTGTTTCTCACCTCTAAACTCCTACAAGGCTGCTCCTCTGTATCATCAAACCCACAGTTTCTTGGAAAAGCAGTAGTTGCTCAGTGCCCTGTAACTGAATTGGAGCAGGCCGTCTGATCACAACTACAAGTTTTTTGCAATCTGTGTATCGATTGCATCTGTGGCTTTAGAGCTACAGTAAAAGAAATTATTGTACTGTAGATAGTAAATCAATATGACCAGGGCCTATGCAGTATAAAAAGTTTAGTGAAGTCTACAGAAATGTGTTGTGGCAATATATCACAATGCAAAATGTGTACTACATTAAAAGCTTCAACATTTTCTTATATTATCATTATTTTATTTCATAATCTGGAATCAGGAATACACCTGGATGTGTCATATTGAAACCTAGTTGCAGTAAAGCATAACGGAACCAAATGTTTTGTATGCAGCTAATTGTCAGTTGATTGAAGCATTTTTAAAGCTTTCATTTTACTAATGGATTTAAACTGATCTTTTAACCTTGAAGCATTGGAAGGAGGTGCATATAAAACTAAACACAACTCTCTGTCCCTGAGAGAAATGGAGTGAGGAGAGATAGAAAGAGTGAATGCGTGTGGGTGGGAAGAGGACTCAAGAGGCAGCGGACTGTTGGCAAAGCTTTGTGATTTTGCTGTTGCCAGCTATGCCACTCGCTCTTTCTCTCTCTGGTTCTGGCAATTCCTGAAAGCCAAGAGAAACACATGAGAAGCCTGTCAGTAATAAGGCACAAGTGGGAATCATCACGTGTCAGCTGCCGGTCCGTGTAGAAAACTGAAGTGTGACCGAGTGGGTGAGTATGTGCATGATGGTGGTGAGGTGCACAGCATGGAGCAGTGCTCTGGCTCGATCTCTAGCTATGTTGGAAGGACCATGCCAGGTAAGAGCTTGCCACAGCGCAAGTATGCCTGTTACAAGAGACACACTTTATCCAGAAAGCAGCTCTACTGTCAGGCCCTTCAATGAGATACCTGGGATGTGGAAGAACAGCATAGGGAACCTCTACACCTTCTGGAAACTGAATGGATTCAAGAACATCCATCACATTATGGTGCATAACTTCAACACATTTGGGCCCATTTACAGGTAACCAAGTAAGATGAATCTGTGATATAAACGTGACTTTATCATCATGCTTTCTGCAATTTATCTCTCCATGAGGAGTGCATTATGGTAAATGGAATTGCATTTGAATGGAAAAAATATAATTTATGATAGATTATTAATGATGGTTGACGCACTTCTCTCACTAGTTCTATAGAAAGACAAATTCAAGTAAAAACAATTTTATCAGATTTTTGGTAACCATTATTTACATACAGAAGTAACTGAAGATGTTTTTCCCTCTTCTTTACCACCATTTTTAACCAACTCTGTTTATGAGAACAGAAATATTGCGTAAATGTAATGTCTTACTACATGTATTAAAATGATCTTAAATAATACATATTTCATTCTCAAAGGGAGAAAATTGGATATTATGAAAGTGTGAATATAATCAACCCTGAGGATGCTGCCATCTTATTCAAAGCAGAGGGTCACTACCCTAAAAGGCTCAGAGTGGAACCTTGGACTTCCTATCGGGATTTTCGAAATCGCAAATATGGTGTCCTTCTGAAGTATGATTCCCTATATTGGGTTTTTTAGTTGCTAATTACATATGCTTGAGTGTAAACGTCACTCTCTCTGCCTGTTCAGAGATGGAGAGGACTGGCGATCTAACAGAGTCATTCTGAACYGTGAGGTAATCTCGCCGAAGGTGCAGGGGAACTTTGTGCCACTACTGGATGAGGTGGGCCAGGACTTTGTTGCTCGAGTTCATAAAAAGATTGAAAGAAGTGGACAGAACAAATGGACCACAGATCTGTCCCATGAACTCTTCAAGTATGCATTAGAATGTAAGGGGTATTGCACTATATAAATGATTAGGAATACAATAAAACAATGTTATATTAAAATTTTTAATAGTGCTAATCAATTGTGCTCAAAAGAAAAGCATAGTTTACTGTTTGAAGGCTGACATGATCTGCGTCTGTGCCTCAGCTGTGAGTGCAGTATTGTATGGTGAACGTCTGGGGCTGCTGTTGGACTACATTGATCCAGATGCTCAGCACTTTATTGACTGCATCACTCTCATGTTTAAGACAACCTGCCCCATGCTGTACATCCCCCCTTCCATGTTAAGGCGGATTGGAGCCAAAACCTGGAAAGACCATGTCGATGCATGGGATGGTATTTTCAACCAAGGTACATGGGAGGATTTCCTAGTGATTAAAAATGATTTAATAAAAATATTCCACTACATATAAGAGTGAAACAATAGTATGAATAGTACTATGTGTGACAGCTTCGTGTTATCGTGATTATCTCCTTATATTTTATCTAATGCACTCTGGGCCACAATAGCGGACCACTGTATTCAGAACATCTACAGGCAGCTGAGGAAGGAATCTGGGGGTCAGAATAAATATCCCGGAGTGCTGGCCAGCCTTCTCATGCTTGACCGGCTGTCCATTGAGGAAATCAAGGCCAGTGTGACTGAGCTGATGGCTGGAGGCGTAGATACAGTAGGAACATTTGTAAAAGATGTGAAAAAGAAATAAAAAAACAAGATTAAGCAGATGTATAAAATATGCCTTAATTTAGCATTGATCGCGTTACTGATGTATACTGTGCTTCAGACATCCATCACCCTCCTTTGGACTCTCTATGAGTTGGCACGGCATCCTGACCTCCAAGAGGAGCTGAGGGCTGAAGTCATTGCAGCTCGCACTGCCTCGCAGGGAGACACAATGCAGATGCTCAAAATGGTGCCACTGCTCAAAGGTGCTCTGAAAGAGACACTCAGGTATGAAGAGTTTAAGCTATTGACTCCATTCATGCTTAAAATGATAGTAAAATTAATTGCATGTAACAAAAATACCATTTTGATACAAATGTATTAATCGTAACCCATCTTCCCTAAAGGCTGCACCCTGTAGCAGTAAGCTTGCAAAGATACATCACTCAAGATGTTGTTATCCAAAATTACCATATTCCGTCTGGGGTGAGCCTCATTAACCACAATAACCTGAATCTAAACTAGGAAAAAAGTAACCAGCATGTAAAATGATATAAGTGACCTTGGATATGTCTTGCTTAGACATTAGTGCAGCTGGGACTGTATGCCATGGGCAGGGACTATCGCATCTTTCCCCGACCGGAGCAGTACCTGCCCTCTCGCTGGCTGAGGAATGAAAGCCATTATTTCAGGAGTTTGGGCTTTGGCTTTGGGCCGCGTCAATGCCTTGGGCGCAGAATTGCAGAAACTGAGATGCAGCTCTTCCTCATCCACGTCTGTTCTATTCTATTCTATTCTATTATATGAAATATGGCAAGCTGAGATACAGTATATGTACAGTAATCTGTCTCACAATTGATTATTCAGTTTCTTAATTGTTTGCTTAAAAAAAAAAGCTTACGAGGCTGATTGTATATGCCTCTGTGCGTGTGAAATCTGTAACTTGTACTCTGGTTTTCACAGATGTTGGAGAACTTCAAGATTGAGAAGCAGCGACAAGTAGAAGTGAGGAGCACGTTTGAGCTTATACTGATCCCTGAAAAACCCATTCTGTTAACTATAAAGCCTTTACAACAGTAAATGACAAACTCCTTCCAGAAGGTAATGCCTTAGCCATGGACGAGTATTTAATTGCATAAAATTTTATTGTAAGACATGTCTTTGTATGTATTTATTCTATTTCTAATTCTCTGCATTGATGTCCTTCAGCCTTCACACGGACAGACGAGTGGTCAAGGTTGCGTACTGACCAGTTGATGTCTGAGCAAATCCATGATTGTATTCACTGAGTCTGGTCAACAAGTCTTGTTTTTCTTTCCCCCACTGCTTGGCATTTTCCTCCAGCTACAAAACAACAATGTCTCAGCTCAAAGAAGATTTCATTTAGACATTTGTGTTCTTGTTAAAGTAAGCTACTCTTTTGAGAAGCACACCTGTTTGTCCAAAGTACGGATGGAGGCCTCTGCCCTCTTTAGCTGTTCTAACAGTCTGAGCTTCTCAATGTCTCCAAAAGGATGCTGGAATTGAACAGAACATCACATACTGTATAGCATATTCACATTTTTTTCTCGGAGATGGGTGCTAGTTATTTTATGATAATTGTTAAGGTATTATGTTGTAATAATAGGCTGTAGATTAACTATATAAATGAAACCATTTAAAAAATGTTTTAATGAGAGTTATTATTAAGTATTATTATTACTTGATGGATTTAATGGCATTGTTTGTGTATTGACTAGAATTGCAACACTGTATTCTTGTAATCTTTGGATCTTTATGTAGTCTAATTTTAAAGGAATATGATCAAAGGTTAACTGACCATATCTGATAAATTTAGCTTTTTGGTCTATTGTACCATATGAATGTACAATATAAAAAATATGTGTGTGCATGTCTGTGCGTTTTATTTGATTGATTAATTATGATTTTGTTAATTTAGAATTTCTATAGTACGGAATCGTCACCCCTTAAGCTGAGTTTGTGTAGAGAGGTGCACCTGTGCAGGCTGTTGTATGATAATAGGCTGTGGCTGTTGGCGAAGTCTTTCAAGCTCGTCTCTGAGGCGAGAGTTTTCTGCAGTCAGTATGGACTCAATTTCTTGTGTTTTTCTCTCATCTGAATCTACACATACATACATAAATATCAATGGGCTTCTTCTTCTGTTCTTGCTAGAGCTGTAGATCTAGGCCTCATCATTACCTCACTGATAAACTGACTCTATAGCAGAGAATCAATCACAAATCAATCGTTACTCCATTAGACATGGAATGAACTGCAATGCCATCTCCGTGCTCATTTAAAATTTAACTGCATCATTACAAATTAAAAGAAGACCACATGATATGCAATGGGTACTCTATAGAGAACCACCTTTTGTTTTTAAGACCTTCTTCTTCTCTGCATTTTCTTTATTTCTCTCTCCCAGCTTTTTCATCAGTACCTTCTCCATCCTTTCAATAACCTTATTAAGAAATTATGAGAAACACAAGTATTAGAGAAGCAGGAAAGACATTCCCCCCCMAAAAAACTTTAAATGCCTCCAAATAGAAAACAGCAATCAGAGTGTAGATTATACAACAATGTAATGTATAATGTGAAGATTAATGTACAGTAGTTTACCTAAAGCATGGCATTACCTTCTCCTGCTGGCGTACTGTAGTCTCCAGATTTGAGAGCTTCTTTATCTGTCCTTGGTAGCGCTGCAGCACAGCCTGTTGTTGCTGGTGTGCTTGTTGTAAAAGCACCAGTTCCTTCTCCTTGTCGTTCTTCTACAGAGAACAAGAGGGGATCTTTTAGGCTGGAGCAGTTAATGGAATGTAAAGGGGTTAGATGTACTTTAGAAAATACAACATAAAACACAACAACCTGTATAACTTCAATCCTCGATCAATGGCCTTGGGCAGAGATTATTGATGTATTATTCAAAGCAGCATTCCCATCATTTCAGTAAGAGTAACAAAGGCATGGCAGGCAGTCAATGGATAATGCATTTGAGATTGCATGAAGCCATCCATGTAAATGGCCATAGCTCTACTGGCTCTTTGTTTAAGCAATGTCAGACTGAAAGCCAAGAGAGAGGCCAATAACTCACCCTGATTAGCTCATTCTGAAGCTGCTGGATCTTATCCCTCTGATCTGCAACCTTACCACTCTCACTGGCTAGCCTGCACTTTAGAGAAACTTGAACAAAAAACTGTTGATCAGTGACAGTAGCAAATAATTAGAGTCGAAAAGGCTATTATCAAAATGATATTTAAAAGCAAGTTCCAATAGATAACCTGTAAACTTGGTCACTTGAAAGGGGTTTTTCATGCAATAACAAAAACAAGACGCCTTTTAACAGATGCAAATTGGACCTAATGGCAGGAATATTTCAAGAACTTGATGTTTCCAATAATTATCCATAATATTATTGCACATCATTATAATTTAAATAACAACCATAATATTTGAAAAGTTGATTTTATGTTCATGTAACTATTCTGGAGTTTTACAGTTTATTGTACAGGACTCTCTGGGTTTAAGAAAAAGAGAAAAAAAGAAAAAAAAAACATTTGAAAACCCTTGACCAAATAACTAATACTTTCAATCTACTGTTGTTAAAATACATTTTGTGTCATTTTGTGAACATTAAAATGTTTAGTGTTTAAAATTTTTTTATAGCAAATGAGCCCAAACAAAGGCTCATAAAGAGGTCAAGACCGTCTATGGCATTAAAAGACACTGCTGATTCCTCCATTTGCGTCAGAACTAAACCCTGACTTTCTTGGATGACCTTAAAAAGTCTATGAAACCTTGTGAATACCTGTGTGTGTTTGTGTGTCAGACACTGTCCTTCTACAGATAAAGCCCTGACTGCTTATCAGTCTCTGAGAGCTAAATGAGCAGTCTTATCAAACTACGGCACAATCCACTGAGGGAAAGACTGTACCTTCAACTCTCCTATGAAATATCATACCAGCTCATAGAGCAACTTTCTACTAGGGAAAATGTTTCAATATTAGAGTATTAAAAATAATGACATCACAATTTTATTAATAAGGCTCTATTTTAGAGGAAACAGTGGTAAGCAGTCACCCAGCACACTAACAACTGCTATCTGGCAAATACAGTATAATCACGGCTTTCAATCATGGACGAGCAGGCTGATGAACAGATAATAACTTCTCTCATTTACCCTTGGCCAGTTCATTTCCAATTAAATTTTTAACACTTTTTCAAAAGCTCAATGGTTATTTTAATCTTTATTTTAGTGCAATATTTTCTTTTGTGTACAATGTTCCCCTCCACTCCTATCTCACTTACAAATAGTGTATATTTTTCTTGGTTTATTGTTTTCTTAGTAAACCTCTATTTTAATGCTGTTTAAGCTATTGTGTGTGTGTTGTATTTATTCCATTGCACATAACCAACTTACCTGAGCTTTATTATAAGCATTTCAGTGTGCATATATTTTGGATACTGTGCAATGGATAAACATGACTTTACATTGTCGGAATATATATACAGTAAGATACAATATATAAGAGTTAACAATATAAACACCAAAAGAAGAAAATGTTCTACCTATTCTGTCTGCAATTTCAGCCTTGGTCATGACGTCAACGTCAGTGTCATTGAGCAGCGTGTGCCCTAGGTCTTGGTTCGTTGAAAGCTCACTGCGTAGTTGGCTGTTCTGCTCCTCTAGACTGGCCACCTGCGAGCGCAGAGTGAGGATGTCTTCTGCCATTTTACACATGGCAGAACGATAGTTTTCCAGCTCCTGATGAATAGAGAAATGAATATTTGTCTAAAGGACTTGAAAGGGACTGCAGAAAGATAAATGTTATGTCACAGAATGTCTGAAGCTGTGTAGGTGCATTACTCATGAGCACCTTGGTTCCCCATGATACATGGGAATATTTCCATTAAGGCACAAACTGAAAAGTTTCATGAAAAGAAAAAAAATATTCTCTTTATACTAAGCTGGTCATTGTCCATGTGAATCTCATTGAAGGTTATAAATTTAACATTTGACTTATTCACACTAGTAATTTCAAGCATCGGAATAGTTCCTAGTCATGCTGAAAACCACTTTCTTACTACTTTCTTACTAGCAGATTGTAGTTACAAACCCAATTCAGTAGGTGTCCTCACACCCTTTATGTCTCAAATACTGTACAAACACAGAATTTAGAGTGGAACATGCTCCAGACTGCCATAACAGGATTAACACCAGTCACTTTTTATGCTGTGTTTGTCTCAGCTGCGTTCATGTCTGCCTAATTAACATCCATGTATTATCATTATAATCATGTTGAAGCAAAAGTGGGACATGCCGAGAATGCAATGAAGTCTACCTACAAAAAAAAAAAAGAAAAGAAAAGAAAAAAGCGGATCACTTCTGTATCTGTTTATGTAAAAATAAATTGCCAAAACCCTTCTATATAGAACAGCATAGCTTAATCTGATTTGCTGACATAAATGTTTTATATAACATCTCATAAAAAAGAGAAGATCAAAAGATTTGAAATCTTTTTCATTTAGGAAATTAATCTTTTTTGTGTAAATGCATTTATGTTTTAAAGATGTATGTTTAAATAGTCTGTTATACAAATACTGTAAATACCACGAGGATTTAAGAACATGATCTCATGCAAACTTCATACACATTTCAAATAGCTGCAGGTGGTTTTCTGCCTAACCATCCCAACCCTGGCTTTTATTACTTAATTTGCTTTAAACGGTAGCTCAGCTGGTTATGGCTCCTGTATCATGGCTGACCCTACGCTTTCAAACAAGTTGGAATATGCAGAAAAATAATAATTTCACTGTGCTGTAATGTACAATGCCTTAAACAGATATGTGCCCCCTTTCTGATGTGTTGAGATCATCAAACAACTTGTAATATCACACAAAGATAACCAGGTACAGTAAATACAAAATGCAAAAAATACTAAATGTTTTAAAATGATGATTTCATTTATTAAGAGAAAAAAGCAGTCCAAATCTACCTGGCCCTTTGTGAAAAAGTAATTGTCCCCTATTACTTTTATAAATCCTCATAACTGGTTGTGCCACCCTTGTTGGCAACAGCTGCAGTCAACGTTTGTAATAATAAGCAATGAGTCACAAATCAATAATCCAWATGACTGTGGAGGCATTTCGGGCCACTCCTCTTAGCAGAATTCTTTTAATTCAGCCCCATTGGAGGGTTTATCCTGTTTACGGTCGTGCTACAGCATCTCAATTAGATTTAAATCCAGACTATAACTAGATCTCTCTAAAACCTTAATTTACTTTTGAGCCATTAAGAGGTGGACTTGCTGGTGTGGTTTTTGACAGTTGTCYTGCTGCACTACCCAAGTTTGCTTRAACTTGAGGTCACAAGCTGAGACATTCTCCTCCAGGATTCTCTGGAAGGCACAGAATTCATGGTTCCATCAAATTTAGCAAGTTTTCCAGGTCCTGAAGCTACAAAGCAGCCCCAGACCATCACACTACCACTACCATGTTTGACTATTTGTATGATGTTTTTTCTTTTCTTTTCTTTTTTTTTTTTAAATGCAATGCTGTGTTAGTTTTTCACCAGATGTAACAGGATGCAAACCTTCCAAAATGTTTAACTTCTGTCTCATTTGCCCAAAAGTATTGGGGTTAATCAAAATGTTTTTTTTTTTGCAAATGTGAGATGAGCCTTTGTGTTTTTTTAATGTTTTTTAAAAGACATCTGGTACATCCCATGTATGAAAATTCATGTTAACACTGCTTCATGCAAACACAAAACACTTGGACACTAAACAATAGCAGCCCAACCTTCACATTGCTTTGAGTAGAACATAGCATGGAATAAAGCACTGTATGGTCAACCCTGCTGTTATCTGACTTTAGATCTTGGTATCATGTAGGTACTAGTTCGTAGCACTGTCTATCATTCAGGGCCCATCGTTGTGATAAGGGGGCGGGGTGGGTGGGTATAAAGAGGATGGTCAGGGATGGGAGGAGAGAACACATGTGATTAGGAGATTCCAATCTGGGCCAGTGTGAAGGCAGCTCCCCTGGGTCCTCTGGTGAAATTGAGCGCCTAATTGAAAGGGCACAGAAGYAAGGTGAGAATCATGACTGATGATGAGATGGGAGACTAGGGATTCACTGGGAGAGAGCAGAGAAGTAGAGGGGTGGCATCTAATGAGAAGCCTGTGCAAAGCTATATCATTTTGTTAAAATAAAAAAGTGAAAAGGATAAAGAAGGATAAAGACAACCAGTAAGCTCCCATTAAGAGAGTTGAGAAGAAAGAATACCAGGAGCCATTTACAGCCCACACAGAACTTAGTGTAGCTTGAGGACAAATGCATGGGGCTCTCTCTCACTCTCTCACTCACTCTGATTCTCTCTTTGTGGGTGCCTGATGAAGTCATGCCAATATATTCTCTCCATTTCATTTCTACCTCTGGTGTTTGGTGGTTTAAACAGTCTGGCTGCCTGTGGCTATTTCCTTTGTTTCTCCAAAACACAGGAATAATAATAATAATAAAAAAAGTAATGTTTTTTTTTTTTTTTTAAAGAAACAGTTTAAATTCAATCAATATTCTTATCCATGCTGCTGCATAATGGAACGTGTGTAAATGTTAATCTATTCAAGCAGTGCCTGTATTTCCCTCGTGACAAAGAAAATCAGACAGACATGCATTGCTTCTATACAAGATAAAATCTCTTTAGAGACTCTATTGGAGGTTTGCAAAAATGTTCATATTTATAGATATATTACAAATCCTAGGCACCAAGATTTGTCATATAGAAGTCAATGTCCTCATCTGACAGGGGCTTTGCAGATGGAGCTATAGGAGCTGTGCTGSAGTATTAAATCACACAGTGGGTGCAATATGCAAAACTCACTTTCGATTTGTTTTCGGTAATCTCTGCAGTACTTGCATCATCACCCTGAACAGTTGACACGGGAAGTCTGAAATATTCAACAACAAAAATAAAAAAGTAAAAAATAAATTACTGATTTAAATTGGAATGGCAACAATGTAAACAAAAACAGTTTAAGGATGAAATTACAATAGAAGTACAGTAASTATGGTTGATATTAAAATTGTAGCAGTGTACCTCTCACGTGGAGAATAGACTTCAAATGTTTGGTTGAGCTCTAAGGCCCTTTTGGATTTCTTCTGTTCCTTGGGTTCTCCTTTGCTCTGTTGAGGAGCATCAGGTGTCCTGAAGAAGTGCTGATATTCTGGGAGGATCTTTGCAAGGGCATCATATGAGGGTAAATCAAATGCATTCGTCTGAAGCTGAACAAAACCACAGAGAATAAGCAGATCATTAAATAATCACCATTTGCTGTAAGATGTAAATGATGTACAAATGCAAATACATTGTGTAGAAAGTCCATTATTTACACATTTTCTTGAATTATATCTGAAGATATACATATTTATGACCATACAAATAGTGTATACAGTTTATTTATTTATTTATTATTATTATTATTATTA
>QMIH01000503.1:140251-172490 GCA_003987875.1 Clarias batrachus
TTTTTCCCATTATTTAGTGTCTTTCCAATTCTGTTGGTTCACTTCACACCATTGTGTCTCAGATCCAACTCTCACACACAATTAACACTCCAGCACCCAGCCCCACATTCACAGTTGCCCACCCTCACCCTCCTTTGGGGCTGCCAAGCAGAGCTGGAGCTCTAAACTGCATGTTCATGGATACCATGTAGACTAAACTTGGGCTATTATTTTGAATCTGATTATCAACGTTAAAACATATTTTTGTTAAAAATGTATTTGTAATAAGGTAATTGTTCTATCATTACAGCCTATTATTATTCTACCTGTTGTGTTGGGTAGAGTAAACAAAGTAGCTGATGTAATCGACACAGTGACATTACAAATGATACATATGATGATATTAAAACTAAATACTAAAATGTGTTGGAAAAAGAATTACATATTGAATTGGTATGAAGCAGCTTTGAGGAGGAATGAGAGGTTAGTAAAGGGAGGGCGAGAACGAGAGACAGATGGAGATAGATACTGTGACTAAGAGTGCTCCAGAGAGAGCCAGTAAACTGCTCCTTGTCCCCTGCAGCCCGTAAAAATGGCTGCATTAAGATAATAATGCTGTATAGAAATTATTAAAGGGCAATAAAACAGCTTTACGACCCTCTTCACACCATGTGTGTGTCTGTGTGTGTAGGGCATGCAGCTTGTCACAATCAGGTGTTTTACTGTGGATGACTTGGCTATAGATGAATGTGTGAGCACTGGGTCATTTTGTAATCTCATAACGCAGCTACTGTAAGAGATCCTGTTATGCTGTAAATATGTATTAGAAAAATTAATTACCTGCATTAGACACCGTTATTTTATTACTATAAAACTGAAAAATAAAACTGAAAAACATCATTTGAATTACCCATTACACTATACCACAWATTTAGCCCTTTACTATATTTCTAAATTGTACATTTGGCTTCTAGAAATGTTTTATTTTTTTTAATGGTCACGTGATTAGGAAAAATCCTTATGAACAGCAAGAGAATGAAATGCGGTAAAAGACAGGTGTAATTTGATTGGTGGATATTGCTCTTGTTTACAAACCTCTGAACCAATGAGACACAGCACAAGACTGACGGAGGGCGATGTGTCTGGAATGGTCCGCAGTGAGCCAGCCTGTGCAACATAGCATATATATGACATCATTAATACTAAATCATGTATTTGTTTTAAGGACTGTGAGAGCGAAATGTGAGGACTTTTTTAAAGACAGTTTTAAAGTAGGTCAATTCCAACAATATGTTATTGCTATGCAATATGATATATACATATGCTGTACAAACCACCAGATTCTCAGACGAAAAAAAAAATAATCTCAGTATTAGAATTGGTAAAGAATCACAAAAAATTCTCCTTTGAGCACCTGTAGCGGTAGACGCTTCATCTCAGGCCTTTCTGGCCTCTCTCAGACATTAGACTGCTGTAAAGCTGCTGGTCTAGACTCGTGCTTCAATGCCACAGGATTTCTCAGGTGCCAGCTCAGCTCATGCCAAAAATTATTCAAAAATAAATAGCTCGTAATATATTTGGTTAATATATGATTAAATGTATTCTCTTCATTACATAATTATATGTATTCCATTTATTGTTATGTATTTCCATCCATTCTGCAATAGGAAAGCAATCCAAAACAATTAAAATCAACAGAATATGCTAGGCATTGGAGATTATTTGTCTGGTGATTAAGAAACTTGGAGTATCACTGCAATTGATTTATTATTTTATTATTTTATTTTATTTAATAATATATATACTGTATATTGAAAACCTTGCGAGGTAAGTTTGATTTCCACACACAGTGAAGGTCAGGCTATCATCAAGTGGTTGCATTCTGGAGTGAAATAGACACCAGACACTGTCTGTCAAAATGTCTGCAGTGCTTCTGCATAGCAATCAGTCTAGAATATGTGCTGTAAATGCCCCTTCCTCACTTGTAGATTTAAACAGACTAAAGTGTTATCACCTTACTTCTGCCTGAGATCCATGCAAAAACTAAAATACAGTATCCTGTATTACAGCTCAGGACTATATATACTCACCTAAAGGATTATTAGGAACAACATACGAATACGGTGTTTGACCCCCTTTCACCTTTTTCACCTTTCACCAGAACTGCCTTAATTCTACGTGGCATTGATTCAACAAGGTGCTGAAAGCATTCTTTAGAAACGTTGGCCCATATTGATAGGATCCATAGTTCCACCATATCCCAAAGATGCTCTATTGGGTTGAGATCTGGTGGCGGTGGGGGACATTTTAGTACAGTGAACTCATTGTCATGTTCAAGAAACCAATTTGAAGTATTGAAGCTGGAAGTAGCCATCAGAGGATGGCAACATGGTGGTCATAAAGTGATGGACATAGTCAGAAACAATGCTCTAGTAGGCCGTGGCATTTAAAGGATGCCCAATTGGCACTAAGGGGCCTAAAGTGTGCCAAGAAAAGATCCCCCACACCATTACACCACCACCAGCAGCCTGCACAGTGGTAACAAGGCATGATGGATCCAAGTTCTCATTCTGTTTTACGACAAATTCTGACTACCATTTGAATGTCTCAACAGAAATCGAGACTCATCAGACCAGGCAACATTTTTCCAGTCTTCAACTGTCCAATTTTGGTGAGCTTGTGCAAATTGTAGCCTCTTTTCCCTATTTGTAGTGGAGATGAGTGGTACCCGGTGGGGTCTTCTGCTGTTGTAGCCCATCCGCCTCAAGGTTGTGCGTGTTATGGCTTCACAAATGCTTTGCTGCATACCTCGGTTGTAACGAGTGGTTATTTCAGTCAAAGTTGCTCTTCTATCAGCTTGAATCAGTCGGCCCATTCTCCTCTGACCTCTAGCATCAACAAGGCAYTTTCVCSCACARGACTGMYVCATACTGGATGTTTTTCTCTTTTCACACCATTCTTTGTAAATCCTAGAAGGTTGTGAGTGAAAATCCCAGTAACTGAGCAGATTGTGAAATACTCAGAGCGGCCCGTCAGGCACCAACAACCATGCCACGCTCAAAATTGCTTAAATCAACTTTCTTTCCCATTCTGACATTCAGTTTGGAGTTCAGGAGATTGTCTTGACCAGGACCACACCCCTAAATGCATTGAAGCAACTGCCATGTGATTGGTTGATTAGATAATTGCATTAATGCGAAATTGAACAGGTGTTCCTAATAATCCTTTAGGTGGGTGGATATGGTAGATGATGACAGAAATCCACCATGTTAATGTTTTTAATTTTTTTAATTTAAATTTATTTTTTGTCACCCATTTATCTTACAATGACAAAATGTTGCAAGTGATATTAGCATGCATTATTTGATCAACTTGTTTAACTATTGTAGCTCAAAGGATGCAGTTGCTATGTGTACTTGTTTTGCTTTAAGGGTACAGTATGCACACTTTGTACTAAACTGTAGATGAGAAAATGTCCAAACTGTCCTGCTGCAGCTTCATAATTATTTTGAATATTTTTTTGCAGTTGATAATTTTTTTCCATAAATAATTTATAGACACAGAGACGATATTGTTTCCCTTGCAAAATGCCTGCAATATTACAGCACATATCTTATTGCTCTGACTAAACTCTGGCCTGTACCGGATGCTGTAGAATAGTATTTAAGTACCAAAACTGTTCCAAGAGTGAAGGCAGTGACACCACCAGTAACATGAAGCAAGGGCAGCTCTCTAGGATCCTGGCTGTGAAATCTGCACTTTTTCCACAGGACATACTGATTTATCAAAAGCTGTAATCAAAGGTGATTTGGAGGTGATATCTTCAAAAACCTATGCAGAACATGTTCCATAAATTTACATTTTTTATTCTGTTTGCAAGTCTTGTGTTTGAAAGTGCAACCTGTTTGTGTTTAATCATATGAATCTAAATTTCAAACACAGACTTAGTAGATTAACATTGTTTAAATTAACAAACAAAAACAAATATTTAACGTTCCTGATAGAGTCCTGCACACCATCAGAACAATGATTGTGTACAGGACTATAAATATCAGTTCAGCAGGTATGATTATTAGGATGCAAAGAATAAATCTTAAATATATTTTGTAATGAATAACAACTGATTATGATTAGAGATGGGAAAAATCAGAGCAGTTGTTCCGGAAGCCATGTGACTGCCAGTCTGCTCAGACTATTCAGTACATTGTCACTAGCAAGAAAAACAAGAAAAGAATCCAAGTCTGTTTCAATGTCTAAATTACTATCTATATCTCTGTCTTTGTGGGTAGAGAGGCTGTGGACATGGCAAGCTGGCACAGTGATTGTTAGTCCCTGGGGGTAATGCTGTTGTTCTGAGCTGAGGTGTGATTGTGTATGGCGCCTGTATGTTTCTGCATGGGTTGGGAGACCAGCAGGCCTGGCATAGATAGCAGATGGCCTATTCCCTGCAGGCAGAAGGCTTTGGCCTGCTGCTTGGCACAGAGCCCTCAGGCTGGCCTGTGTATGTAGGGATAGAGGAAGGTATACAGCAAAGAACAGGTTAAGAGGTGAGGGCACAACGTTYTGAGTTCAAAGTGTGAGGGCACAGTAGTCAAGCCAAGCTGGAGGGAGACAGATGCTGGTAGTCATGACTATCATWCTAAACTCATTCAGAATTAATGACTCTCCTACTTTAATTACACATGTTTAAAATCCTGTTACAGCTAATGACTAATGACTCTGACTGAAGCCCACCTTAGTTGGTGCTTGAAAGAATCAACTATGTAGTTTTGTGAATACTAAGTAGTTATCCTTAAATTTGCATGCCAACTGCATGCAATTGGAGTTGGAAGACATCAGGAGTGAAAGATGGGCTGCTACACATGAGCGCCTCTCCCCTGAGAACTCTGCTACCGAAATGTCACTAGCACCAGCAACCCAGAGCTCACACGAATGTCGATAGTGACAGCGACTCTTACACTCAACATTGATTTGCTCTTTGGTTTAATCGCAAGGGGTAATTATACAGTACAGCATACAGAGATTCAGGCCATGTAAATAAATGCATGATTTAAGTAAACTCAGTTTTGAGCCGGAAAACTGAATTTAAATGTGTTTTTAGAAAGGCAAACCCTAAAAAACAGGGTCATTAATAATAGTTAAATAAAATTACAGTCTGTTGTATCTTTACATAACAAAGTACAAACATTGATTTTTGAATTACTTAATTATGTTGATATGAATAATATAATATATGTCATGTAGTTGTACAAGGTATAAAGAACAGAATTGTCTTCATTCTTGCAGCTCATGCTATGCGACTACTATATGATTGGCTATAGAATGTCCTGAAAATGGAGACATGCCACAGCACTGACTGGGCACAGATGGTACAGGACCAGCATGCACGGCCATTCCTGTTGCCTCCACACACTCATGTACACACACTAACATGCCAAAATACACATTCCAGTGCAGGTGATGATGAGTGCTACTTATGCAATATGTAGACATGTTTACATGCAACCCACAGGAAGGATGATGTTGCACTGTGTTATTTTATTATGAACATCTGAATAAGTTTAAGCAAAAGATCAATGGAGGGCACAAAGTACACAGAATGCTTCAAAAAGGGAGGTCAGCAGATAGATCAGTATGGCTCTGTCTCTGTGGGATTCACATTAGCTGCATGTGAGAGAGCAGGAGATGACGCATCACCTAGCAAGACCAGGCAGTGTTCTTTGGGGGTGCAAGAGTATGAGTGCATGTTGTGTAAGCAAGGCATTTTCAAAGGAGTGTAGGAAAAAAAAATACAAAAATCAACATTAGAAAAACTCAAAGGAACATTTGGCCACTTTCTTTTCTTAACAGCTTAATCACATTTCTGTTATAGAAGCACTGAGACAGTTATGCAATGTACAAATGACTGTACAAACCGTACCGTAGACTCCTGGCTTCACATACAACTAGAAAGTATGCCATGTATAAAAGAAAGTAAAAGCAAGGCAAAGTGAAGAAAACTGTGAAAAACTGATGCATGAGTGAATCATAAATGAGTTTGTAGGAAATGTGTCTGACCTGAGGCTGGCCCTGAGCTGTGAGAACTAGGAGAGTTAAGACAGATTCAGGAGGCTGTGGGAACGAAACAGACATCACACAGACGCATGCCGCCCTGGGCACATGCAGCAGCATAGCCTCTCTATATTCACACACACAGAGAAAGGACAAGATGGACAGATAAATTGCAAACAGGAGACAGGTATAAAAAAGGAAGTGTAGCAAAGAGAAAAGAAGCAATCTTGTTTTATGTTTGACTGTGACTGACAGAGACACAGCCACTATGAGAACAGTTCTTTGTTCTAGAGATTGGCTGAATGATGAGATGGTGAGCATGCGTGCACACACACACACACACACACACACACACACACACACACACACACACACACACACACACACACACACACACACTTATTCCACAACACACAGTCAGAAAATGAAAACGTGAAGGTGGCAGCCAAGCAGTCATTCTGAGATTACAGTTACAACACTGGCACAGGAAACCCATTTGGGAATGAATCAGAAAGATAAATAAAACATGATTTCACGCTTCCAATAGTGCAGCTTGGCAAGCCTCACTTTTATTAGCAGCACAGTGTGTGTGTCAGGACCTGCTGAAAGGATAGCGAAAGACATCTGAAGGGTGAAGTGAATGCTTGCTTGCATGCACGCACGCACACACACACGCACGCACGCACGCACGCACGCACACACGCACACACGCACACACGCACACTTCCAATACATCTATTCAAGATTCTGTAGGCATTTCATACATAAAAAGCAACATGTCCTTTCTATCATCAGTTATCATTTTCCACTTTAGGTTACATCTTTGGGATTCTTCCCAAAACTGCTGATCTGGATTTTCACACACAACCATTTCTAGGATTTACAGAGTAAAAGGTCAGAAAAAGAGAAAATATCCATTAAGTGAAAGTTCTCTGGGTGTTGTTGAGATCAGAGGAGAATGACCAGACTGGTTTGAGCTGATAGAAAGAGAACTGTAATTCAAATAACATCTTGATGCAACCGAGGTGTGCCAAAGTGCTTCTCTGAACACAGAACTCATCGAACACACACTTGAAGCAGAAAGGCTACAGCAGCAGAAGACCACCCTGGGTGCCACTCCTGCCAGCTAAGGACAGGAAACTGAGGCTACAATTTCCATCGGCTCAACAAATTTGTACAGGAAAAAAGATTGGCTGGTCTGATGAGTTCTGACTTCTGCTGCAACATTTGGATGGTAGTGTCAGAATTTCATTTAACCAACATGAAACCATGGAGCTATACTGCATTGTATCAATAGTTATAAATAGTTAACAACACCAGTTGACTGATGGTGATGGTGTAATGGTGTGTGGGGTATTTTCTTGCAGCACTCTGGGCTCCTTACTACCAGTTGAGCATTGTTTAAATGCCACAGCCTACCTGAGTATTGTGCTCACCATGTTCAACCCATTATGGCCACCAGGGTAGCAGGTCATGTCACAAAGCAAAAAAACTATTTTAACTGGTTTCTTGAACACAACAGTGAGTTCACTGTATTCAAAGCCGACAACAAAACTGCAGCAGATCTGTGTTGCTATCATGTTAATATGTACCAATTCAGCATCTTGTTAAATCTATGCCATGAAGAATTAAGGCAGATCTGATGGCAAAAAGGGGTCCAAACCAGTACTAGCAAGGTGTAGCTAATGAACTGGCTGGTAAGTGTACTTGGTAAATAATAATCGATTAGCAGTACACACACTATTTAGTGAAAAAGATATCCCGGTACTTAGTATGTAGGACTTGCTCATGATGTCAGCTTAAACAAAATGACAAGGAGTAGGCCACATTTGATCAAATGCCAGTCTGCTAATATGCTATACCACTTAGCTAGCCTGCAATAATTTGACTTCCATCAGCTAGTAAAATCCAATCAGTATGTTTTCATATATGTGTGTAGCCTTTGCCATTATCTACCAGAACATTGGAACTAGAAAACGGGATATAAAATTTTCCCTTTATATAATGTATTTCTGCATATTTTTGTACTGGAATGGATTTTAACACTCAAAAGTTAGCAGAACACCTTCTAATTCCAGGGTCTTTCCTATTTTTTATTTTCTTTCTATACTATAATACAATGTTGAAGGCATCCAAAATATGCAATAATTTGATATTGAGCTCATTCTGCTACTTATGCCCAGTAAAGCCCTCATAACGACTCTTGTCTGATATGCTGTAAATTGCTGATTTTTTAGGCTGGCAACATGAACTACTTCTCTGCAGCAAAGGTTGAAGTTGTAGGTCCTGATTTCCATGCCTTATCATGGTGCTTGATTGGTTTTGAAAATGCACATGATAATCTTGATCAGCTGGAGACATGCACACATACTGTACTGGATGTGCACACATACTATATACACACTCATGCTCACATATATTAATGCATATTACAAGCATAATACACATTTCCACTTCAATCTTACACTAGACTGGACCTGTTTCAATAAAAAAAAAATTCCATCTATGTAGACCAGAACAGATTTCCTGCAATCTATTACACAGTATTAGTAAAATTAGGTTTTAATAAGGTAAAAATAATGCTGGATCAACCCCTTTGGCAAACATAAGATAGCTAATTAAAGTTTAAGGGATTCAAAGAAGTAGTTTTCATTACAATCACATTGATTTAATGGAAGTGCATGATCATTATTCTGTAAGAAGGAATGTGAGCCAACATACAGTGGGAAGAAAATTTAATTAAGAGACAGTGAATGCTGGCTTCAATTATTATTCCAGTCAATAGCTCATGATACTAAACAGATTTGCAAAGAGCACTGGAGATAGAAATCTTCCAAAATCTCTAGTTTCTAGTCCACTATGAGTGCCACAAGTACATACTTAAAGCATGAATAAAATCCAGTCCTAAGCCCTCAGAGAAAACACTCACGGACCCCTCCCACTGCTGCCTCCGCGCTTTCAGGCAGCTCATTTATGTGCCTGCAGCCATGGATCATTATACATTTTCTCTGTTAAGTGATGTCATGTGACCTTAAATGCATTAGCATGAAGTATGATAAGATGTTTTAATGCAGCTCCGAGCTCTAAGCTCTTGCAGAAGAGCATACTCATCGACAACATATACTGTAGTAGTACTGATGGATTTAGTCAAAGCACTTTGAATTATAATCAGCAACAATATTTGTAACAGCTAATAAAGACCCAACTCGATCTTTCAGTTGATTTTCAGTGGACTGCTACAGTACCTAAAAATAAGAACCAGAGAAACGAAAAAATATTAATGAGTGATGATTTACAGTAAAATAGTGATGGAAAAATAAGAAATTGACTTAAAACTAAAAAGGAAGACAACGTTTTAGAGGCAGAGAGACAAAGGAACAGATAAAGGAACAGCAAAAAAGAAAAAAGGGTACATTTTAGGCTCATTTGATATTCAATACTTCCTGGTATGTGGCAGATCAATGAATGAACTCACTAAATGGGAAACTGCAAGACGAAATATATTAAATTAGCCTTTTACTGCAATAACGAACCACTGCCAGACAGAAAATGAGGTCAGCCACCCAATCAGTAGAATACACTCCTGACATGCAACTAGATTAAACAGGTAATTTATTTAAAATTGTTTCAAGCGTCCAGGGCACTGAATGCTGTGACATAGTGCGAGCAGTTTACAGGACATGCACAGTGCCAAATTACACCATTACCTGGAAATGTAGCGGTAGTATCGCCTAAACATGCCAAAGTGCTTCTCGATCATAAAAGTGTTTGGAGGAGAAGCAAGGGAGTCTGGGGAGGAGGCTGAGTTTCTGCACCATGGTAACATAGACACGTACTGTACTCCTGAGGGTACTGCCCTGTGGGGCTGAAGTGTGCACAGCACACTCACACCCACACACATATTGCGAGGTGCAATCAAATAAAAATATGGCTGTTTAAAGCAATTATGTTTATATAGTTATATTCAGGAAGATGCAGGGACCAGACAGAAATAAAATTACCAATACATTTCAGATTAAATAGAATACTAGTTATAACCATTGCATCCGCAGGGAGGAACTAAATAAATAAAGTCCCGGAATATTACCACTCCTTGTGATAGTAATAGGTGGTGTTAAAAAGTGGCCATTTGTCTGTGTGGTTTTTGTGATGGCCAGGTGATGAAGCAAGGTTTCACAAGGATACACAGCACGTTTGATTACAGATCTGTGCTCTCCAGAGGGTGCTTCGATATCACAACACTGAACCAATCAATGGTTATAGCGGCCATAAAGAAGTGCTAGCTAGGGTCCTAGTGACTCCTGAGCATGGCTTCATCAGTATACGACATGCTGCCGGTTAGGAGTTTGATGAATAACTAGATCCAGGCCATTCTGCAATCATTTCATCGATTTTGACAACGGTATCAAATTGTAATTGTTTTTAATCGTCCATTTACCTTGCTACTATTATTCTTCAGAGTAAAAAAAACATGAAATTGCCATAGCTAATGATGACCATTATAATTCAGAGCAGAGAGTGAAATTACAGTGCCGAGAGCGCTCTGGCCGCAGAGCCAGTGATGAATAATTTATGTTGTGGAGTTTGTTAGCCCTGGTGCAGGGAAGCTGTGCAGACTGGCACAGAGAAGCCCAATCATGTGTAAACTCACATCTCCTCTGCTCTGTGGGCTTTGGTTAGTGACTGACAGCTAAAGGACAAAACAGGATGAAGCAGAAAAACAGAAATATCTGTCACACTTTCTATTTCTTTCTTATTTATATAGTACAGACATACTTTGCTCTTAAAATGTCCTTCAGCCAAGAGCAGCCATCTGCCATACCAGTAAGTCACAGTGAGTCACAGTGAAGTCTTCAGAATATATCCTCTGTTTACTGTCAATTTGCTGCGAATCGATACCGAGTCAACTGATGCTGAAAGGGTCTGGAGGAGGCACTGTGTATTTATCATTGAGAAAGAAAAAACAACAACAAGAAAATCAGTATAAGGCTAATTAGCACCAGATATTGCAAGAGTGAATTAAAAAAGCATAAAGAGAACCTGTGTAATATTTTGCTATGGTGTGCAAGAAACTTTTAAAAAGCTTTTTAAATCAGAAACCTCATCTGAAAATCTAATTATTCGTATACTGTAGGTCACAGAATCAGTTTGAACCACTAACAAACAATAGCTACTGTATATAGTAAAAACCTAAAAAAAATCCACTTGATCATTGTTTCAGTGCTCCTACAGTATAAATAAAAAAATTGCATTGTTTTTTTACACACAGTGCACCACAGTTCAAGATGCCATTAAACTACTGCCCCTGTAGTTACCAACCTCAGAGGGTTCTAGAGAGCATGGTTTATTCATTTCCTTCTATAAACCCTGCACAAATCCAGGTTTGATGGATTGCCCCTGAGGCGAGTTCTCTTGCTCAATCTTTCTGACAAAGCACCTCAGAGCCAATGATGAACACACTGACTCCAGCAGCCTGTAGGTCTCCCTTAACTAATGATATCTTAGACCTGTCTATCCACAGTGACTTAAGACCAAAAACTGATGCCAGGAATAGGGAGGATGAATTGTATCACTGAACACAGTGATGCTGACTATAAGCAGATTTGATGAAGCTTATGGAACTGTACATGAGTGTGTGATTTTTTTTAGTGACTGAAACTAATCATGAAGCATTACTCCGCCAACAGAAGACATCATTCATTATCAGTAACCACTTTATCCAGATCACAGTTAGAGTTGAGCGAAAGCCTATTCCAGGAAGACTGGGCTTGAGCCAGTTATAAACCCTGAATGGCAGGTCAGTGCACTACAAAGCAATACGCGCACGCACGCACACACACACACACACACAAACATGCGCGCATGCACACACACACACACATGCGCGCACACACATTCACAATTAGGGGACATTTAAAGAATCCTATCCACTTACTGGCATTTTGTTTGGGAGGTTGGGAAATATC
Organism: Clarias batrachus; assembly: GCA_003987875.1. Lineage (NCBI taxonomy): Eukaryota > Metazoa > Chordata > Actinopteri > Siluriformes > Clariidae > Clarias > Clarias batrachus. The sequence continues at coordinate 152,248 of QMIH01000503.1, forward strand.
ATCTAAGAAACCTTGTAAATTTGTACGTTCACATTTAAATTTTTATACATTTCACATTAATAACTACTCTACATGTTGGAGGTGTAGACACTTACCTGTACCTGATCCTGGTGCTGAAAAAACTGAAGATAAGATGAAGGCATTCAGAAATGTGCCAGAACCTCTTTTGATGGACCATCTGCTATATTTATAACAACATCTGCAAGCCAGTACGACACAGCACACAGAAACTTTATTAAGATACAGAAATTACAAACATGGGCCATATCAACCTATTTAATCATATAAAACCCCCACAATTTGTTTTTAATTTGCATATATATTTTTTTTATTTTGTAAAAAATTAAAAGGCATCTTGATTTATAGAAACTTTTATTTTGATGGTTTAAATGTTTATGTAGTTGGAGTCATTCACATCAATTTTGCATGTAAAATAGAAGACACCTTAAGCTCTATGAAAGAAAGAAAAAAGCATAATCCACAGGAGATGCAAACATGTGAATATTCAACTGTGACTGATTAAAGCTAATTAGTCATAATCATCCATCTTTACTATTCAGAATCACCGTTCATAATCCTCATTCCAAGTTTGAATTACTTTCTATGAGGAGATTTATGAGAATTTGGATAAAACCCTTTATGAAAACTGTGTCTAACTGATCAGCTTGGTCAAAACTGCGACCAGAAATATTACTACATTAATTGTTCTGGCCATTCTTGTATTTAGGCTGCACCAAGGAAATACCTAAACAAAGAGGACTGGACATAAGACATATATGATTGTTACTATTAACTGTTATAAATGCAGAGGTGGAAAGAGTACAAAAATTTTGTACTCAAGTAAAAGTACTGTTACTTCAGTGAAATTTTACTTAAGTACAAGTAAAGTTACCATTATAAAAATCTACTCAAGTAAAAGTTAAAAGTAGGTAATAAAAAGTTTACTCAGAGTAAACGTTACTGAGTAACTTTTTTTTTTTTTTAAACAGCGAGTGTGGGATGAGGCATTCTAAAAAAGATGAGCAGATTTAAATTTCAAACTAGTTGTTTTTAACTGAAGGAACACCTTTGCATAATAAAGCTGTTGTCTTTCTTGTGCTTGAAAATCAATGTGGTAACTTAAATATGGCGTTACGTCCCAATCTAGTGTTTGGCCGTACAGCAAAAGAATGGTTTAGGGTTCTATTTTAAACTGTATGGAAATGATGGTATATGGCAGAAAGACGTAGATCCAGACATTAACTGATGAAATAATGAGGTTTGTATTGCTTTACCCTGCGTTCACACCAAACTTTTGACGCTCTCGCCGCCCTGCCACTGACGCCTGTCGCCGCCGCGCTTCGCCGCTCTGACATAGACCTAATGCCTTTCTTGTATTTAAAGAGGCCGCAAAGCAATCAAGCTTGATCTTATGGAGACTGACCAAAATGTGCAAGAAAACAAGAAACTGATTGATAGAAAGAACTGTATTGTAGAAATAAACAAAGTATAAGGCATTTGTATGGTGTGGCTTCTATTTATTGTGAATTGCTAGTTTAATTAAATATTTATTAAATATTATATTATATTTATATTATATTTAATATTTTATTTAAAAACCTGATTTCAACTCCCTTCGCCGATCTCGCCGCCGGCTCCCGTTGAAAATTAATGACTTCCGGCGTCTTTGACGCGTTCGGTGTGAACGCAGGGTAACACACACACACACACACACACACAACAGGAGGAGGATCAGTTTCAGGGTGGACACAGGCCAAAATAATAAACTAAATGGTATTTATATTTAGTAGCTAGATTACCTGCAAAAAAAAAACTCAAACACAAACAAAAATACAKGTACCTTCCCTGACTCCCTAAACCAAAAACAGTGAATAAATTCCCTCTTCCCAAAATAAATGGCAGCCACGCCTCTACCCCTATAGTGAGAGCACAAACATACAGTGAAATTATCTACAAATATATACAAAGACCAACTAAAGCAATAATCAAAGTTAATAATCAAAGGGAGGCAAAAAGTCACAACCAAATACCAAAACGCCAAAATCACAATCTTTTTCCTCTTTCCCGCGTCTCTCTCCGGTTTATATATGGTCGCGTTTGTTGATGACGTCACTCTCAGGGCGGAAGCGACCGTGTGAAAGGTCAGATAGACGCCGATGTGGGGACAGTCAGAAACCCTGGAGTGGAGTCTGGTGCGGCGCGTGACCAGGACACGATACACACACGCAAGCGCAATGAAACATTTATACAAAGCATAATATTTTTTGCATTTTCATTTGTTTTACWCAGTAGCGCATATGATTTAAATGTAGCGAATTACAATACTTCAAACAAAACATACTGAAGTAAAAGTTAAATTACAGATTTTAAAAAATACTTTAAAAAGTAGAAGTACACAAAAAAAAACTACTCAATTACAGTAACACGAGTAAATGTAATTCGTTACTTTCCACCTCTGTATAAATGACACCTCCAAAGGGTATGTTCTACATACATCCATAGCCTCAGTCCAAAAAAAAAAAAAAAAGGATTTTATCTAAACTGCCATTTGCCAGATGTAATTCGTAAGAAGAATAAATTGAAAGATAATTTTAAGTTGCACATAGCCCAGTCTGCACTGACTAAAATAGCAGTAGAAGCCCCTTAAAGATGAAAAAAAAAAATTCGCTACAATTCCACAGCCAACACACCATCACCAATAGTAGTCAGATGTGTTTCCAGGCTGCTTAGCAACACACCTGACATCTTTATACCAGCTTGTCAAGGACATAAGGCCAGCCCCTTGACTTTACCTACACCCAATAGGTTTACTTTTCAGCCTGGAAGAAATACATAAAGCTGAAAAATCAGCTGAAGTGAGCAGATATTTTGGAACGTTGCACCTGTCTGAGATGATGTAGCACCATTGTCTCCCGACTCGATCAGCATTCCTGACACATCAAGAGCAAATCCAGCGCAATCATTCCCTCTGCTCTTGTTGGGAGAGCCATTAAGCCCAGTAGGTAATTATTCTGTCACTTAACAGGCAGAAACCATGAGGCTGGAATAATCAGACCCACACACTGCAATTATCATCAACACAGGAGCCCATTCAGAGTGTGGACTCGCAGATCAAGACAAACCAATTTCACACGAATAGATTTTCCATCACACACTTTCTTTCTCAATCTTGCTTCATCTGTCAGTCTTTCTAAGCTCACAGTGAGGAGAACAATACTTGCTCAATTAACATTCGGTAAAGAGCTGTCATAAGCTATCATAGTGTGGAATTTTTTTTTCTCTTTTTTGTCCACTTTGTCAATAAAAAAATGCATATTGCAAATAATGATATGAACAGGCTTTATCTACTAAAGACCATTTTTAGTTTAATAAACATCTGGCCAAAATCTCATCCAGTTCATTTGTAGATGTTATAAACTTCAAGACAAGTTTGATTTGTATTTGTGGTACAACCTTTTACATTTTTACAAATATTTGTTTTGGAAATATATTACTTAAAAAATATATACAGCTTTTTCCACTCAGTTGTTCTTGATACATAATGTACATTATTTTATGCACATTAAACTTTAGATTGAGTTTCCAAGTTATTATTCAACCATAACTTGCACCACTAAAAATGAACACATTTTGCATTGAAATTGTGGAAAAACTCTAAACGGAATTGTTTGGTTACTCCAAATGTGCAGTACTGGAGCGCAGCCAGAACAAGAATAAGAACTTAAGAACATAAGAATGAGGGTCAAACCAGTTGTACATTTCTGTAGAAATGTCAAATCCACCAGGATGTCTGGCTATGCCCTGTATAATTTACTGACTGCCCTCAGCCCACAGAACATTACTGATGATTTTACTTGTCTGCAATAGCTATGAAACAGCTTACCCTCTCTGTGGCCTTCAACATCCATGTGCTCCACTGATAGGTTTTCCTGCCAGAAAGGGTTATGTGTGGATTGCAGAGCACAGTGTGTTACTGCCTGGCTCCTCCACCTACCAGTCCTATCCTCTTCAGTCCCTCTGAAAGTGTTCACATAAACAAACAAACAGTATGTGATTTAGTATTTAGATGATTATGTGCAGATTTACTCTTAAATAATTTATAGCATKAACAAAGACCTGATTTACTGATACATTGCAAAGACTAGAATAACTAACATGTTTCTAATTTTTAACCCCCTTAACATTTTAAGATTGTATTTTGCAAATGCAAAATGTTTTTCTTTCATGCACTAACTCTTTGAACAGTTTGAGCAAATATAACCTAATCTTGCCTCCTCCCCCTTACTTACAATAGAACCAACCATTCCATATTTAGTATAAATGAACAGTTAAAATGAGGACATTTAATCATTTTGGCAAATGATTATAGCGCACAATATTGTCTATAACAAAGCTTTTAACATTTTGAAGAGCACTAGACAACCTTATTATAGAACACTTAAACTTACAGATTTGTAGCAAAGCATACCATGTAGTGCCATTAAAAGCTGACACATTGCTTCTGTCTCATGAGCACAGAGGCAAAGATACAGCCATAGTGGCTGTTGTTAGTGGTTTGAATGATTTCAAAGGGTTTTTGGAGAATATTGAAGACAATAAAATGTTGTTTGTGCTCTGCTACTGCCAATGTAGTCACTTCAACAGTAAAAAAAAACTGTTTGATTCACTACAAAATCAGTCAACATATTATTGATACTAAATCACAGGCTTAAATGACCACAAATGCGACTGCAAGTTGATTTATCCATTGGAACAAAACTATGGAAGATGGAATTATAGCTTTTCCAGCTATAGTTAGTTCCATGTTCATTAGTTAGTTAATTAGTTCCAACATGATTGCACACCAATGCACAAAACAAGGTCAATAAACACATGGATAAGAGAGTTTGGTGTGAAAGAACTTGACTGGCCCGCACAGAGTCCTAACCTCAACTCGATAGAACACCTTTGGGACGATTTAAAGTGGAGACTGCAAGCCAGGAGTTCTCGACCAACATCAGTGTCTGCCCGTACAAATGCGCTTCTGGAAGAATGGTCACAAATTCCCATAGTACCTCTCTAAATGAGGCAAACATTTTAGTATATCGTCTCAAAGGACAATACTATAGAAATTAAACTTAGATATATTTTATCTAACAGCTGTACATCATTTAACCATGTAAAGTCACATGTCCTGTTATTGTCCTGTCATGTTCTTGTGTTTGTCAGCTTGATAGGACCATACAAATTTTGTATCTTATATTAGAGCATTTAAAAATTGTTGCTTTGAGTACAATTCACTCATACTGACCAACATGGTACCTTAGGGCAAAAACCTCTCAAAGGATTTGAGCAATAGATTTGTTACTCTCCACAAAGATGGGTTAGGCTACAAGATCAATAACACCCAGAAACTGAGAGCAACATGTTGGTTTGCATGGCTATCACCCCAGAAAGAAGCTTCTTCTGAAGGTGGCTCACAAGAAAGCCCACAAACAGTTAGCTGAAGACAACCTGTCCAAGAGCATGCATTACTGGAACCATGTCCTGTGGTTAAGATAAACTTGTTTGGGTCAGGTGGTGTCCAGTATGTGTGGCAACACCCTCGTGAGGAGTAACAAAGAATTGTCTCTTGCCTACAGTTAAGCATGGTGGTGGTAGCATCAGGAATCATGGTCTGGGGCTGCATGAGGCTGCTGGTACTGGGGGGCTGTGATTCATTGAGGGAAGCATGGATTCCCGCATGTACTGTACTGTAACATTCTGAAGCAGAACATGATGCCCTCCCTTAAAAAACTGAGCCAAATGGCAGTTTTCCAACCTGATACAGCAGCTCTGTGATATCATTATGGAGTAATGGAAGAGGATCCCACAAATTTGTATGGTCCTATCAAACTGACAAACACATGAACATGATGAATAGGACATGTGACTTTGCAAGGTTAAATAATGTACAGATGTTATCACTTACTGTCGGGCGTACTCACCTTTGTTGCCAGATATTTTGACTATAATGGCTGTATGTGGGTTATTTTCAGAGGACAGTAAATCTGTACTGTTATACAAGCTGTACATTGACTACTCTAAAATAGATCCAAGTTGCATTTCTATACTATTGTCCTTTGAGAAAATATGCTAAAATGTCACAAACAATCAAGCAAAGCTGAGCTGATTGCTTTTTTGGAAAAAGATTTGTATAAAGTTACCCAACAGCAATATGGAAAACTGGTGGAGACCATGCCAAAATGCATGAAAGCTGTAATTGCAAATCGAGGTTATTCCACCAAATACTGATTTCTTTGTTATTTACAGTAGACAAAGCATTAACATAATTTGTTTACATTTTGTTTTATTTGAGTTATTAAAGCTTTGCAAATACTGAATAATCTTGGGGTATTTTGATATGTCGTGTTGTCATTTCATTTTCTTTAAATATTCACTCTGAATATACACTCTAAAGAACAATAGCTATATTTTGAATTTAGGAGAAATTTTTCAGCAGTTCACACAAAAAAGTGAAACAAAACTGTCCATCTTACTATGCACGAAAATTATACATTGATAACTGGAAGCAAAATTAAAATTTTCTGTGCCTGCTATTATGTAAAATACGCCACATTCTTTTTGACCTTTCTTGGGGTTGTCTGTGTCTTGAGGGATGTTTTGCTGGTAATCTAAAAGCCCGATGCAGAGGCAGCTTTAAAACCTCCAACATGCCCCCCCCTCCCTTTCTACCTTCATCTGAACCTAAGACCTTCATGGTGTATGAGCTGAGTGCAAAATACTGGATTAGGAAACAGGAAAGACAGCAGAACAATCTAATAAGCATGATCTTTGTTAGAAAAGAGACAGACATAGACATGTGTGAGAGACAGCGGGAGATATGTTAATGGTTTATTAGTGAAACACTCTTTCATGTACTGCACAAAAACACAACAAACAGCTTTTGTCTCTCAGGAGACATTGTTTACTGAGCAAATAAGCGGAGCATTTTGCTATCATTAAAATGGGGCAAAAACAAAAACAAAAAAAGGAATATGACTGGAATCAGAATTCATAAATATTCTAATTCTGACCCAGAGCCACAATAACAAGCACCTTCTCCTGTACAGTCAACATAAGTTCACTTTGCATGCTCCAGTTTGTTCCACTACAAGGAAAGAGTTTTGATAATGTGGTTATTAAAACTCCATGGAGTCTTTGTCTTTGTGAAAAAAGCAAGCCTTTTATCAATTTAGAAGATTGGACATTTAACTTTGATTTAATCATCATACAGTATATATTGTAAGAGCATCTAGAGCATCTGCAAAAGCCAAAAACATTAGAGATGGTTGCAACAATCAATATAATATAAAAACGTTTTTTTTAAATTTAATGCAATAAATGTAACCAAATAAAAATATGCATACTTCGCAGTTTATTTCTGCCCTCATCCCCAGAGATACTGGGGCGAGGGCAGTCAGATCACATTACCCTCTGTACAAGAGCTATACCAGAGGATGCATGAATTTCATGAAACCGTAATTAACGTACAGCAGCTGGAGAACATCCACAGACAAAGGAAGGCAGTAATGAAAGATTGTCTCTTAGGCTGAAGCTATATCTTAAAAAATAATTACAATTACTTTGGATCCAACTTTCAAGTTACTGTATGTTTCCAAGGATGATTAACATTGAAAAATCATTTAACTTCTCCACATAAGTTATCAACAACTAAAAAAGAACATAGAGTGGCTTAGTTAGTTAGTTTGTTTGTTCACTCATTTAAATTTTTCAAATAAGTTTATAAGCTTGTTGTAAAATTAAAAATACCATTGAATTCCAACACTACTATAAAACTTTAAATCTGTAACTGAAAAGTTGAAAACTGAAGTATTGTTTAAATAAAATGTATATACAGTAAATTTGCCAGCCACTTCATTGGGTACACATTGTTAGTACTGGGTTGGATCCCCTTTTACTGTAACTTCAGAAATGTCTAAATTCTGGCATATATTCAAAAAGGTGCTGAAAACATTCCTTTTTTTATTTTGGTTCACATTGACATATTAGCATCACACATAACTTGTGTGACATGGCACATTATTATGTAGTCATAAAAGGGAGGATGTAGTTCAGCAAAAATACCCAGGTAGGCTGTGACATTAAAACAATATTAAACTTGTGGTAAGGGTCCCAAATAGTGCCATGAAAATGCACACACCATTGCCACCACCATAACCAGTGATACAAGGCAGGAAGGATTCATGCTTTCATGTTTTTTTAATGCCAAATTCCAACCTAGAAAAAAACAGAAATCAAGACTCGTCAGACCATGCAACATTTTTGCAGTCTTCGATTGTCCTATTTTGGTTAGCCCATGTGGATTGTGGCCTAATTCTCCTGTTCTTACAGTACCAGATAGGAATGGCACACAGTGTGGTCTTCTGCTGCGGTAGCCCATCTGCTTTAAGGTTCAATGTGTTATGTGCTCAGAGATGCTCTTTGGTAGTCTGGCCGTTCTCCTCTGCTCTCTGGTATAATCAAGACATTTTTTTCCAGAGAACTTCTCTTTTGGGTAATTAATGGATATTTTCTCTTTTTCAGACCGTTCTCTATAAACTCTAGAGATGGTTGTGTATGTAAAATCCCAGTAAATCAGCGATTTCTTAGACTGGCCTGTCTGCCACCAACAAATATGTCACATTAAATCAGCTTCTTCCTCATTCTGATGCTTGGTTTGAAATTCATTAGATCATCTTCACTATGTACACATGCCTAAATGCACTGAGTTGCTGCCATTTGATTGGTTGATTAGATATTTGTATTAATGAGCAATTGATCAGGCACACCTAAATATATAATATTTAATATATGTAAGACAAACAAACAAACAATCAAACAAACATCGTGTATCATATGCAGTACCATAAATGCACTTCCATACATACCAAGAAGATGTTTGATTGACACATACAAAATCAAAATTGGTTCATAACCTTTGAGCAAGGTTATAGCATGAGATGTTCTTTGTTCTTTTTCAGTAAATAATAACAATATTTTCTTTCTTTTTGTACAGCAATCCTCCCCCCTTACTCTGAAAGCCCACGTTGGTTTGAAGCCTTCGATTTGCCCCTTGCCTGGGTTGCCCCCTCTTCTGTCTGCCTCAAAGCCAGCTGCAGATGAAAAATTTATGACAATGTGGCTTGGAAAAAATACACTCTTCCATTCCATTTGAAGCTCTTTCTCTGAAGCTAACCCCTCTGATGGTGGCCACCTTAGCACTCTGAAACACTGCATGTCAAACCTTTGCTGATTAAAGCTCATCTGAACTGGCTAGCCGGTGCAATCAAGGATAGATTGAGCCAACTATTGACTCAGGAGGCTTTTGGCAGGATCAATAGCCTGGATAGTGATAATTAGTGATGGGTGTAGACCAGGGATGCACAACTCCAATGCTGGACAACAAGAGTCCAACACTGATTAATGATTTCCAGGTTTAAACCCTCCTTGTTCAACTCACCAGTTAACTACTAAGTTTAATGTGTGTTTTAGAGCAAAGCATCGTCAGTCCTGATTGCAGACTCTTCTACTCCTTGAAGGGGAAGAAAAGAGCCTACAATCTAATTTACACTTGTGTACATTTTAGTCAATGTCTGTTTGTGGCTTGGATTTCCTCACAAGGTCACACTGAATTTATTATTCATTAGAATCTYATTATTTGGCTTTCAGATCAGAAACATTAGCACAGTAGCACTTTTCTCTCAGTGGGGAAAGCCTGCAGCAACACCATGGGAGGATCGTTCTTTTTTTTCTCACTCATTTTGTTTCATCATGAAAAAAGAGATATTAAAAGGCTTGCTTCTTCCACTAAAACATCAAGTGCACATTTCTCTATGTAATGGCATGCAATTTAATATGATAGATTCAGAACAGCTTTTTATTATAATCTTGTGAAAATTATACAAGCAAAATAGTATTTTTACAGTAACACTAATAATAACACTTATGCTTAATTGTTGTACATAAGATTCTTTTAGAGACTTTTCTGTGATCTTTGTGGCACTTAATAATACGGTTTTATAAATTCTTGAGATTTGACTTCATCGTTGTGCAAATTGTACTAAGTGATGTATACCATAATTGCTTCCATAACATTATGTAAAATTACATAACATTGCTTAATAACCTATTTTAATTAGAAAACAATAATAAAAAAAATGGTGATGATGCAGCAATTTCAACATATCAGAAAAATATTTGAAAATAATCATCATGCTATACTAACAAAATAATGTACTGTATTTTTGTAAAAACAAATCTCATCATTAATAATGATCATCTCAAATAGCTCATGACCTTAAAACAATAGATTTACAGATTTGTGTAAAAACTGTAATAGTTTATAATATGTAATATAGGGGACAACATGTGTCATTTAAAGATTTTTGTCAAATCATTAGTTTATAATAATTCATACAGTATAAATAATAATGTGATAGCGAATATTTTGCATTAGAAATCAATATTGGTTGTAATTGCAACCATTGGTGGTAACTCAAGTTAATATGTTTAAACCCAAGATTAATATGTTTAATAGTAGCATGAAAAATTACAGTCACGCACAAATACATGTATGTTATGCATGTAAAAAAAATCATATGCACAGGCACACCATGAACCTAATGCATTGCAAAATTTCATTCCAGAAATCATACGGCTAGCTGGCTTTATAGAAATGCCAAATGTAGCATGAACCTCTTTCACACAAGACACTAAAAGCACCATTATACAGATTGCCCCAGGTGTGCACTGAGGTGGAGTTCAGGGGTGAGTGAAGATGTGACAGAAAAAATAAAGCAGAATTATACAAGGCTGAACCTGTGTGGTTCGACAGTTACCTTGCTGTTCTTTAAAAACCTGACAATTTTCAAAAACCATAAAGAAAGACATTTTTACTGGAACATTTTTTTGCACACACAAAAACAAAGGGAAAATCTTCTTATCTAAGTAAAGATAAGCATGTGTTAGTGTATTTTGAGTGAGGTTTTCCCTGGTATATTTATAGCCAGCTTATTACTAATTCCATACATGCAGCTCTACTGAGACTAAAGCAGATGGCATCTCCAGCAGAGCGAAACTCATTAGCAAAAACACAGGACATGGTGAGGTAGTGGTCAGTCTCAGCTTACAGATCTTTAGGCTTACCACAAAGTGGCTTCTGATATCAGTGATATAAGTGATTTATTTTTATTATCTGTGGAGAGAGTTAAGAAGAGACCTAAGCAAAAATTTAAAAGGGGCAGGGGGATATGATAAGCAGTTAAGGGAAAAAAGCTGTGAGCTCTGTGCTTTAATGTACAAAAAGAACCCAGTTATCTGGTGGCACTGGTAGGCCAGTGATCAATGCATTAAAAAAGAGCACATACTGTACAGCACCAGTCCACACTTTGGACACACCTTCTAATTTAATGGTCTTTCCTGATTTTTATTTTATCTTCAGGAGAGGCCGTTTCATCGTGGTGCTTGATGGGTTTTCCAAATGCACTTTCTGTACAATACTGATCTTGCAAGAACTATTCAATAACCGCTTACTTTTGTGTCATAAAATAACAACTGTAGTTGTAGTTATTTACTTAAATAATTGCATAGGTTTTTTTCTTAGTTTTTTAGGTAATTTAATAGTTTTTAGATCTCCAGTATTGCTCTAGAATGTAAAAAAATAAATCACTTAACAATAAACTATTGAATTAAAAGATGTGTTCAAACATTTGATTGGTACAATATAGCAAGCAGATCCAAGTCATCCTATTTCCCTATTTCTCTAGTTTGATGAAAAGTTTTTCCTTTTCACATTTTTTATTTATTCATTTATTTACTTTTTTCCCCCCACCATTTTTCCCCATTACCTTGTCTTTTAAATTCATCAGTTCACCCACTCACAAAAAAGGTGCACAGCCTAATTTGAATTGATGTTCTGGCATGTTTTCACAAGGAAGGGTTTCTAATTTCAAATATTCCAAATCTAACACACTAACCGCTTCAAGATCAATTTTTTTATTATTTTAAGTCTTCAGAATAATCCTAATTTGTCATGTGTACTGGGTCTATCACTGGCAGGGATGTTACAGTGCAGGTACTCACGCTATAGCAAATGGCAGTGGAACTCATCCGTCTGACAGCTGGGAAAGTCTGATTGCACCATGCAGTGTGTTGTAGTGTTGATGATCTTGTGGCCTGGCTGGGACAAATGAGTGGAACAGGCCAGGGACAAAAATACACTTCTTTATTCAAAGGAGACTCAGTCTATGGTCCAGAAGGGGGAAAAACATAGTTTAGTAGATAAATGCAGATAAGCCTGCTCAAATAAATAGTATACTTTTGCAACATGCCAATAGCTAAATAATCCGTTAAATCAGTTAAATAATCCGCTTGGACAGAAAATCTGACAAGGCTTTGAAAAAAGGGTTGACTGTAATTCAAAAGTTATATTAATCTTCTATTCTAACATGTTTTTATTTATAGAGTAACACAGAGACTTGTATGATCTAAGTTTAATAAATGTGGCTCTGTCCAATCATTAATATGGTGATTTTATTACCACTAATTGATTTCTATTAGGAGACATTTATTTACGTCCATGCTTTGTAAGACTCAACATGTTTCACAACCTTAAATGTGGCTAAAAATAGACAAAAAGTAAGATTTATTTTGCATTAATGTCATAAAATTGCAATAATCTTTTACATTTTTCTGTACTGGTTTTGGAAAATGAACAACTTTAGGGTGTTAACGTGCATCAGTACATCATACTATTGCATTACTGATTATTTTCCTAAAAGTACTTCTTAAAAGTAGGGGAAGTTTTCAGAGTAGTGTAACCTTAGTTCCTACACACTATATTTTGGACTATTTTAAGTTGACTGCATTGATTTGTTATTTATTAGAGGTGTATTGCATTTTATATTTTGATTGTATCCCTGCATGTGTGACATTTGATTTGTTGGTTGTGTTGCTTATGCTAAGAGGAACAATCAAAGTTACCTGCCCTGGTTTTCCAAGGGGACAGGTGAGATTTTTACACGGTGTGGAAGAAGTTTATATGCTGCTCTGCTGTTTGGCTTAATAAAATATATTGTTACAAACACAACCTTAGCCCGATTATTACCCAAAGCCAGAGAGAGTGGAGAATATTAAAACAAGTCAAGAAAAGTTTGGTTACAGTAGTAAGAAGCTGCAATTAGATGGAAGGCAATCTGACCTTAATATATTTTGTAAACAAAAGGGCTAGGCTAATTAAGGGCCTGAAAGTATTCGTATTTACAAAGCAATCTTAGCACTAAACTACAGTATGCACTAAGTCTTCACACTAACAAATAGATTACACACTGTTGGAATGTTCCTAAGCTCATGAGCAGTGGGTGACATGGCAAAATGCGCTTATCTTCATTTATTTATTCATTCATTTTCTACACTGCTTATCCTATACAGGGTTGCAGGAAGCCTGGAGCCTATAGGAAACCTCTGGAGCAAGGCAGGGTTACACAAGGGAATCGAACCCTTGACCCTGGAGGCCATCTGCTCGTATCTGAATGTTAAAAATATACAGCATATATTTAAATGCATCATGCATGTGGCAAATTAAATCACACAGAGCAAACACCTAGTACAGAACATGCTGATTCCCTCTAATAACCTTGGTTAACATGAAAACCAACACAAGAAGTCAATGTCGTTCCTAAGCAACAGGTAATATACAATAGACATGGAGCTGTAGCAGAAATGGCTTTTCACAGCAGCAGCTTGGAGCTTCTGGAAGTCAATCTTGGTCAACACTACCTCAGTACCAACCTTGAGCTACTATTTACCATTCAAAGCACAGGGGTGAGTGCTGTTTCTATTCAACTGAAATGAAAGGCGTGAAAAATAATCACCAGAAAAAACAATGAGGCTACATCTATCTATGACTCAAGGTCCCTTCCCACGTGCAGCCTAATAGGCATTCTCCCACAGACTGGCGGCTTTCTCAACAAAGCTGTGGTTTGTTCAAATGAAGGATTTTCTCAGAGCTTCAATTTGTTATCGTCTTATAAAATAAGTCTCTTATTTCCAGAAGGGAGGAAAGGCAGATTGGCAATGTTTTCAATGGGATAAAGGATTCTTTCTATGTTATCCCACATGTACTCACATTGTTTAATTACTTTAGGTCAGATATACTGTTCTATATTTTCCATACGGGTAGACTTAGTAACATTAAAAGTGGACAGTTAAAAATTTAAGAACAACAACAACAAAAAATCTAATAAATAAATAAAAATAAAAATGACATTTTAAATATCTGATAAATTTCAGTTTCTGACTTCTGGCASCACAGTATGAATCCTAGACCAGAACTTTTTTGTGCAAAATAGGTTGGTGGTCTTAGTGACATATTGATGAGAATAAGATTGTCTTGGCATACTTTTGGCTCCTTCATACTATGGGCCTCATACTAATTATTGGCCTCATCTTATCTGAGTATTGTTGTGGTTCCACCCAGTATCAGTACAGTGGCCAGTGAGTGTAATATAAAATTCATGTCCTTATTTTCCAGATAAAACTGCCTTCCACATGCTTAATCTGTAGAGACTCCAGACTTGTCAATAATTCAGTGTTGGTGGAAGAAATTCTATAAGCTGATATAGACAGCAGAGAGTGAGGCGGGAGGTGGAGGAGGGGCGTCTGTTGGGGGAGAAAGTGGAAATGAAGGATAGAGTGACTAAAGGGTGAGCAAAAATGAGCCAGGGGAGAGATATGGACAGTGCATAGCAGAAAACTAAGATGACCTGATGAAAGACACCCACAACCATAAAGCAAAGGAAATGTCAGACTGTAAACACAACCAGACTAAGTACCAATCATTCTAGCCTTGTGAGAGTGAAAAGCAATAGTGGAATATTAAAGGATAAATATTGGATTTGTTGCCATTTTATGACATATTTTTGTAAAACAAAACAAATCTAGCTAACAAGATTATAGACATTTTATTTGATAAAAGAGTTCTTGGATGAAAAAAAAAATTTTTTTTCAAAATATATATCAATTGCTCTTAGAAATAAATGAAAACTCCTCCTCAATTGATCTGTATCCTTATTCTTTTTAATGTCCGTAACATGATTTTTTGTCTAACGTCAGTTTTGGACAGGTCAAACAATAATAATTAGTACAGTATTAATTATTAGAACATGATTATTAAGTTTTACGCCATATCACTGACACTATGTTAAGCTGAAGCAATGAAAACTTAATGTACTGTACCTTAATTGAAATGACTTTTTATGCCTTTGATCATTTCTGTCAAAGGTCAAATGCTAATTCTAGTCATCTAACAAAATGATTGTTGATTGCCTACATGACAAGTAACTGGTAGTTAACTGGATAATGTATCTACAATGCTATAATTGTATTATACCAATTTCAGCACCAGCCAACGTGCTCTTAGTGCTGGCTCCAAGAACAGATAAAATGGGAGGATGGCGTCAGGAGGGGCATCCAGGATAAAACCTGTGCCAAATTAAATATGCKGGTTCCCATGATGGATGACCAGCTGCTAGGGGAAAAAAGGTGACCCTAATGGAAGCAGCTGCAAGAAGAAGAACAACAACATTTCAACACTTATTAAAATGTGTCAGTATTTGAAGCAGATTTAAGAGAAAGCAATTCCGCTGTAATTGTACTTTTTTTTCTTACTATCAGGTACTATAGTTAGCTACAGTTCTTTGTGTTTGCCATACATCGCTATATTGAGGAGCTTTTAGGGGAAAAAAATGTTTTTTTTTTTGTATTACTAGTGTAAGCGCCTGTCATTGACAAGTAAAGAGTTTGTAGAAATAGTTAAAAGATTAAGGATAAAATAAGCTGATCAAGCTTGAATGTAATCAGTGATGTTATTACTTCAGATTAAAGAATGAGATAAAAATTAATATTATTAGTTACGCTATTTTAAAGTACGCTATTTTAAAGTAGAACTTTAAAGTAAACTTCAGGTAGCTATCTACTGTAAGTACTGCAAAACGTTCATCTAATTCTGTCCAGTGGTCGATTTAAGACACGCCCACAGTTTTATGCATGATTTGAGGTTTGTAATCTGGCACATAAGTGCTCATAACTTCCCTTCTACTCAACATTTTGATTTCATTTTTGAGGTTTAAAGTAAAATACCTAAGGACTGGGAACGTTTCATTAAATTCTGTGTATGTCCAGCCAGTTTTGCGTGATGCTCTGACAAAATCTGGCTGGACATACACACATCCAGGCATCCAGACATCCAAACATGAAGACAGAACATTTTCTGAGACTGGTTGCATGTCCTCCAATGTATAAAACATAAATATAAAGAAAACATTATTGTTTCTAAATTTCTCTGTGACATACAGTAAATGGGAGGCAGAGAAAGAAAGATAAAAAAGTGAAAATGTAGAGAATGTAGAGTAGAGAAAGAGAGAGAGAGAGAGAGAGATAAAGAACTTTAAAGAAACTGAGATATATGAGTGTACACACATACTGTGTGCATTAAGACTTAGGGTTAGGGTGACCAGCTTCTCTTAACAAAAATGATATTCCCTTAGAATACAGTTCATTTGCTTGTGTGTTGCTAATAGGAAAAAATGGTTAAACCCAACTGTCATCAACATCTTGCCATCTATTGAGAGTATAGTCCTGCTTCTTTGCATACTGTCATGCCATGGTCAAAGTCACTGAGATTACATTTTTCTAAATTCTGATACTTAATGTGAATATTACTTATAACGTTATTCGTCTGGATTTGTATTATTTTATGCACCACATTGCTGGAACGTGTTTGGCTGATTGGACAGTTGCATTATTCGATGCAGGTGTACAGATGTTTCTTTTAATTTGTCCATTGAGTGCATGCTTAAATGTTTAGTAAAGAGCCATGCAGCTCACTCTTTAAGAATTTAAGAATAGTGGCTGAGAAATTAGCAGAGTAATCATGTCATACTGTTATACATTTTGTTTATGAGGCCAGTCTGATTTCACTATGCATTTATACAATAAAAATGAAAATGAAAAATACAACCAGAAAGAAATATTTGCTTTCATAACCCAAATCGAGTTCTAGGCATAGATAACAACTGTTGACGTGTGTATACATTTTTGGGCCTCTCTGTATTTAAATAATATTGTCAGATACATTCATTCAGAGAATCAGAACTGAGTTTGAACAGTACGAAGTGCCACCTCAACATGTATCACACACTCGTTTCCCCTCCTCATGCTAAACGCTTCTTTGATAATAAAATATCAGACAGGAGGACCTGTGGTGATAAAACAAACGACGAAATTCAGACTGACTAAAGATAGAGGAAAAACATCTCAACCTAGACACACAATCATCAGATAAAAATAGAACAAAACATGATAATGCTAAACACACTCTGCAGTGCTTCTGAAAACTTGTGCATACAGCCAAGGGCGACAAAAAGTAAGAGATTAAATAAAAGGAAGGCAGAGTAAAGCTCTGTGCCTCATGTCTCCAGAGAAAAAAAATACCCAGCAGGATTGAAAATCCTCCCCTTTATCTGCCAGTGCTCAGGGCTTCTCCTTTGAAAACTAAAACTAATGATGCTCGTTTGTAAAAAAAAAAAAAAAAAAAAATCTCTGTGCTGAGTGTCAAATTTGAAATGTCACCACCACATGGAGCTGAGTGGATTGCTCACAGAGACAGAGTGGGTTTGGGAATTAAAGCAAGGGGAAAATGTCTATCATCAGAATTAGATAAGATACGCACAGCCACAGTGAGAGACACATCATGAAAACTAGAACAGAAATATTTCTATTTATTTACTATTTCATTGGGTTATTTCTCAATATAAACCTGCAAATTTGTAATAAATAAACATATAAATAAATAACAATGTTGCACCTAAGCAGATGGTGCTAGACAGTATTCTGGGGCAAATGCATTAATGGCACAGAATGTGCTATTGAGTAAATAAGAGACTTGAGGAGAGGAGCGACCTTTCGCTGTTCCACAAATGAGTACTGCAGGGACTGTAACTACACACCTTGTCTCTGAGGAAATTGCATGTTTGTGTCTCAGCCCGCTGTGACTCGAGCTCTGTGATTGGTTTAGTAAGGTTGCATCCTTCTCTCTAACTGTGATCTAGCTACAGTAGGTCTTCTTCGGATCAATTTCAATTCTCAACCAGATTTGAAGAAGATACGGGTAACAAAATAATCATGCCAATCAAACAAAACCTCATGTGGTAGCATTCAGTGTGAGTACGAATATCAGAGGGGGCAGCATCTGACTCAAAAACAAAAACACAAATGACCCCTTTTTCTCCATTAGGACAGACAATTTCAAACGCTCAAAGGTAACCATCAGCCCACTCTTGTAATTAGTAGCAAAACGAGAGTGTTGATTTTCTCTCAGGATTAGCATTAAGTGTCATCCTCCATACCCATCACTCACACACACACACACTTATTTTATTATCCTCATGAGGGCCTTTCATTGCCATTATTATTAATACAGCTAATTAATGCTACGCCTACATCTAACCCTAACCTCAGTTAGAAAATTCAAACCTGTTTTATTGTTTTAAATTAACCAAACCTCAATGTCATACCTGTCAGATATTTTTATATCATAGAGTGACTTTTGACACCATTAATCCATACTGTATAAACATACCTGCCCACCCAAGCACACACACACACACACACACACACACACACACCTTGCGGTTATTCACATGCAAATTACAATCTGCTGCCCTAATTATAAAGGGTCTGAGACATGTGACAAGAGCAACTCATAAAGGTGGAGMTCTCCCAGCATCCCTAGCGAGATGGGAGGAGGTGCAACACTTGGAAAACTGCCCATGTGTTGCTAATAAAAGGTGGCTTATAACAGGTAGACTTATTCAATTCTTCATACGTCTGTTGTCATATGAAGACCTGAGAATATTTTTTTATGTGGACATTAACGTTAGCAAGCACTTGAGCTGTCCTTAGCATGAGTATCCATTGACTTAATAAATCTACAGTTCAGTCATATCACTGTCATTCCACCCCCACAAAAGCTAAGCATCCATGAGAACATCTGTCCAGCAGACTCCTCCAGTAACTCATATCCTGGAAGTCAGATGACTCAAAGATTACTGTGAGTCAAGGAGAGTGAGATCACCATTTAATCTAAGTGATTTATTACTGATCTCATACAACAGCCGCCACAGATCCACTTCTATTAACAACTGAATCTGTACAAATCCTAATATTAGTGAAGAAACAAAATCTATTAAGATCACAAAAGGTTGGAAAAAAAAGTTTGTTAGCAATAGTTAGTCACAGCAGATAAAACTTGGAGATCACAGAAATGTATGTGCAAAAGGCCCGGGTTTGATTCCAAGCCAATTCCCAAACCCCAGCCACTGGATGCAGTGCCAATCTGAAGCCAGAATAAAATGGGAGGGTTGACCTGTGCCAAGTTGTTGTGTGGCGCTGTGGCGACTCCGTGATGGAATCAGCCGAAAAACTAACAACAACTGCCTTGGTTAAGCTTGGTAGCCTGAGTCTTAAGTGAAACAATCAAACACAGATTTGATTTGAAGTGACAGATTGTGAGTCTGAATACCAACATATTACAACCATATATAGGAACACACTTGGCTACTGTTTCTTAGAGAGAAATAGCATTACTGTCAATCAAGGTGCTGGTCAAAAATGCCAATCAAGGGCATGTGTGAGTTAATGCATGCAGAGGCGTATGTGATATAGACTGAGCTACAGTTAGAAAAGAAGCTGCCTTCAGATGTCTTGGAGGAAGCATGTGCTGGCCTTCAATTTGTAGATGTTGTGGAATATTAGAGAGCTAGGTAGTGGATGGAAACTGACTAAATTGGAGGGAAATTGGTTAAAATGCTCTAACAGCCAAGAGAAAAAAAACATTCTAAAAACTAATGAGATTTCCTATAGCCCCTCCCCCTTTTCTGGATGTGCCTCCAGACATACTTTGCATGAACCTTTTGCATGATCCCATCATTTAGAGGAGAAAGAATAGTCCGTGGCAGTTGTCCACATGCCAGCCGTAATAATCCAAAATGGCTCAATTCACATAATGCTTCTGCCTATTGAATCATCACACACTTTCCTAAGTAACAGAGCCATTTACAATGCATTGTGACAGGCTTTTATGTGTGTGTGTGTGTGTGTGTGTGTGTGTGTTTGTGTGTGTGTGTGTGTGCGTGCGTGCGTGTGTGTGTGTGTGTGTGCTTGGG